>CM051009.1:3743727-3751227 GCA_027704905.1 Muraenolepis orangiensis
GTAACGCACTCGCCGCTGTGTTTATGTGACGTGGGCTTCTGGCATCAGGTTAATATTAATATTAGTATATTAGTATTATATCTATATATATATGAGTGCTCTCGGCCCTTGGAGGAGAATGCTCTCACATCCGGCAATTTTTTCCGTAATTCAGCATTTTACACCTTAATCTGTGGTCGGATCAACCCTCCCCCCTCCTCCCTCCCCTCCCTCTCCCTCCCCTCCTCTCCCCCCCGGCCCAAAGTTACACAACATCCGATGTTGCTTCAGTGCTTACCGATTTATCTCATTTGCCAATCACTTGCGTGCGTAAAAGATTGCTCAGTGTGCATTGTGTGACACTTAGAGGTTGAAGGTCAGAGGTCAGAGGAAGAGCGAGAGAGAGAGAGAGAGAGAGAGAGAGAGAGAGAGAGAGAGAGAGAGAGAGAGAGAGAGAGAGAGAGAGAGAGAGAGAGAGAGAGAGAGAGAGAGAGAGAGAGAGAGAGAGAGAGAGAGAGGAAAAAAGAGAGAAACCAAAAAACTACCAAATGAAAGGCCAATAGAAAAATAAAACGAATAGTTTAGTCCCTTAACCCCTCAAATCTATTTTCTCCTTAATACTTGTCAGTTTACCATTTTAGTCCATATTCAAACCTATGAACATGTCTGTGCTCCCCTCCAGGTATCCAACACCTTGACGGTGAGACACATGGGCGACCTCTGAATGGGACAACTTTTCCCATTCCAGAGTTTTTCAATCCGGGACCAGCAACCTCCCACCTCCACCTCACCTGGCGAGGTGGAGGTCTCCAGCAGCATGGAGCCCAACCGCTCCTCCTCCTCCTCCTTCTCCTCCTCCTCCTCCTCCTCCTCCAGCAGTCCCCTTCTCTCCGGGGAGCAGCTAATCTACGCCATCACCATTCCCCTCTCCAGCTCCATCATCCTGGCCAACCTGCTGATCATCCTGGGCATCGTCTGCAACCGCCAGCTGCACAACACGCCCAACTACTTCTTCCTCAGCCTGCTGCTGGCCGACCTCTGCACGGGCGTGGCCCTGCCCTTCATCCCCTGGATGGGCCTCAACCGCCGGCTCAGCTTCAGCTCCTGCCTGGTGGCGCACGTCTTCCCCAACTTCCTGTTCTTGGCGTTCCTGCTCAACCTGGTGATGGTGCACTACGAGCGCTACACCTGCATCGCCAGCCCGCTGCACTACAGCCGCCTCTGGGTCCACCGCCGCTTCCCCGTGGCGCTGCTGGTGGTGTGGGCGCCGCCGCTGCTCTTCGCCGCGCTGCCCGCCTTCGGCTGGAACAACTGGTCCGCGCCCGACTGGGAGTACTGCTGCCCCGCGGGCGCGGCCAAGGCGGGGACAGCGGGGGCGGCGGGGACGGCGGAGGCAGCGCCGTGCACGGCCAACGCCACCTCCGCCATGTGCTGTTCCTACCGCCGCGTCTTCCCCAACGCCTTCATCTACCTGGAGGTGTACGGCCTGGTGCTGCCCGCCGTCCTGGCCGTGGCGGGCATGACGGGCCGCGTGCTCTGGATCACGCGGGGCCAGCTGCGCGACATCCGCCGGCTGCACCGCTCGCTGGAGCGCGGCGCCCACGCCTCCGAGCACCAGCGGCAGCTGAACGTGCGCTACGCCCGCTGCGTGGCCGCCGTGTCCATCACCTTCCTGGCGTGCTGGGTGCCCTACGTGGTCTACATGCACGTGTGCGTGGCCTTCCTGCTGAGCGACACGCGCTGGAGCCCCACCACGCACATCGTGCTGTCGTGCAGCGGCGTGGGCAGCATGGCCGTGGTGCCGCTGGTGCTGGGGCTAGCTAACCGGCAGTACACCGAGCCGGCCGGGAAGATCCTGCTCAAGCTCCGGGACCGGTGGAGGACCAAGCCGCCGCCGCCGCCGCCGCTGCACACCCAAGAAATTGCTGTCTAGTGACCGCCGTTCGGTTAGCGTTCGCTGGAGCTCCGTACAGACCGGTTAGCTGGGGTCCACTCGAGCGCAGCCCAGATAATCCGAACAGGGAACTCTCCCTCTTCGGCCCGGGCTAAAGTGACCGGACGGGAAACAGTCATAAACGTAGCTAAAAAAGCAACGCCTTCTACCCTACCGCCGAAGCAACGCTAACACCAGTCAGGGCTGTGGTTCTGAACTCACGCTCCGAACTTGCGGTCCGAACTCGCGTTTGCAACATGCCTTACGGAGCGGCATTCTAAACACGACTTCGGACGTCTGGGCTTCCGGCTGCGCTAGTGGAAAAAGCGCCACTAGAAACAGACATTTGGGTCGTTTTCTTGGTCATTGCAGCTGCCACACTTTAGTTCAGAATGACTTGAACTTGTCTTGAAGACACTCGGGACAATATTTGTTTGTGGGGTTTTGGCGCCACTGTGGGTTGCAAGGAAGCAGAGCTGGAATGCCATTGCATTAGCTTTTATGATGTAGCATTGGAACACCTTTAAGAATCGAACCTGTGACGGCTACAAAATATACTGCCTATACTGCTCTTACTTTGAACAAAGCAGCAGTATTCAGAGAGAAGTGACACAGCACTGAATTAAATGGATCTTAACGTCAGGATGATGTCTGTGAGTTCTGTGTACTCATGTGTACCGTGTATACGCGCATCTCTGTGTATTCATGTCATGAATGGCCAAATATCCCCAATGTTATGTTAATGTTGAAGACTAAAGGCTGTGACTGATCGCTTTTTAACGATAAGCCTTTCAGCCTTTATTAAATATTAAATATTGCAGCAAAATCCCCGACATTTGGGGCGTGAGTTACTCAAATATTGTGAATTTATTTTCCTGTCTGGGATTAATGTACCGTTCCTTATGTTATCTTAAAAAATAAAAAACCGGCAAGGATTTTTTTAAAATGTACAATGGAACAAATGTTGAAGAAATACTCAAAGAAACAGCACGGTGAGATCCAAACATTCACTTTTTATTTAACTCCTCTCAACTTCATCCAAAATGTCATTAAAACACCCGTGCTCCTGTGTCACAATACTAAAAACAATCCAGGATCCACTCAGCTCACACACGGAGAAAACACCGGACTAAACCCAACTAAACCCAACCAACCCGACCCAAACAAGAGACAAATAGGAGCTATGAACCATAAACACACACTTTGAGAGTGTGGGTCCATTTTGCACGACCAAAAGTACAGAATTTAGCTCGATAAAAATGGAGAACACACAAAACAATCAATTTCAATAGTTTATCAAATGTAACTTCTGTGATTAATTTTATTCGAAGTCACAAGTTACTGTTATCACCAATTTGTATACAGACTACAAGTTTAGAATTGATTGGGGTATTTGCGCTGTTGAGGGAAAACTAATTTTTGATTTTGATTTGGCGGTACAGATCCGCCGCCAATCATCGGCGTAGGACAGGAAGTCCCCGCCTCCACCTTCTAGGCCAATCAGCAGCAGCCGCTCCGAGGCAGGGGGGGGGCTTGTTGCCACGGCATCCGGTCTTTTAACGAGGGGGCGTGTCTTCGTTTGACGTTGAGCCGTGAGGTCAGGACCGGGACGGTTCAGATATCTGCGAGAAACATGATGAATTATAACCGAACATTACTTTACCAAGTTTGGGTAAATATGAAGCAATATTTTTATTTATTATTATTGATATTTTTACGATTATTATTATTACTATTATTTTTATTATTTAAAAAAAGTTTTAGTAGTATTATTATTATTACAAGTCTTACCTTTCTGTTGGCGCATGTGTTCTGTCATTCTTTAAGGAGGATAAAGAAAAGACACTCACAAAATCAACTTTTTAGTTTTAAACATTTTACTGTTTAGTTTGAAACACTTTGAATTCAACCGTTTAATTTTAAACATTTTGAAATTAACTGTTTAGATATAAACACTTTTAAATTAACTATTTAGTTTCAAAATGAACAGTTCAAATTAACAGTTTAGTTTGAAACAGTTTAGTTTGAAACACTTTGAATTACCCTTTTAGTTTGAAACCCTCATTGGTTTGAAAGCCTCTTTAACCGCTTGGTTTGAAAGCCTCTTTAACCGCTTGGTTTGAAAGCCTCTTTAACCGCTTGGTTTGAAAGCCTCTTTAACCGCTTGGTTTGAAAGCCTCTTTAAGCGCTTGGTTTGAAAGCCTCTTTAACCCTTTGGTTGCGTACCTCTTCTCCTCCCCTTCCAGCAGCTGCCTGTAGGTGGCGATCTCGATGTCCAGCGCCAGCTTGAGGTTCATGAGCTCCTGGTACTCCCGGACCTGCAGAGCCATGTCCTGCTTGGTCCGGCGCTGGGCCTCATCCAGCTGGCCCAGGTTGTCCCGGGTCACAGACAGGCTCCTCTGGCCCTCCGCCTCGGTGGACTCCAGGTCCTTCTCCAGGGACTCTTTCTGGAGAGAGGGAGCGACGGGGGAGGGAGAGAGAGAGAGAGAGAGGGAGGGGGGGAGGAAAGAGGGAGAGAGGGAGAGAAGGTGGGGGAGGGGGGGAGGAAAGAGGGAGAGAGAGGGGGGGGGGGAGAGAGAGGGGGGGAGGGAGAGAGAAGGAGAGAGAGGGGGGGAGGAAAGAGGGAGAGAGGGAGAGAAGGTGGGGGAGGGGGGGAGGAAAGAGGGAGAGAGAGGGGGGGGGGGAGAGAGAGGGGGGGAGGGAGAGAGAAGGAGAGAGAGGGGGGGAGGAAAGAGGGAGAGAGGGAGAGAAGGTGGGGGAGGGGGGGAGGAAAGAGGGAGAGAGAGGGGGGGGGGGGAGGAGAGAGGGGGGGAGGGAGAGAGAAGGAGAGAGAGGGGGGGAGGAAAGAGGGAGAGAGGGAGAGAAGGTGGGGGAGGGGGGGAGGAAAGAGGGAGAGAAGGAGAGAAGGTGGGGGAGGGGGGGAGGAAAGAGGGAGAGAGAGGGGGGGGGGGAGAGAGAGGGAGAGAGAAGGGGTGGGGGAGGGGGGGAGGAAAGAGGGAGAGAGGGGGGGGGGAGAGAGAGGGGGGGAGGGAGAGAGAAGGAGAGAGGGGGGGAGGAAAGAGGGAGAGAGGGAGAGAAGGAGAGAGAGGGGGGGAGGGGGGAGGAAAGAGGGAGAGAGGGAGAGAAGGTGGGGGGGAGGGAGAGAGAGGAGGGGGGGAGGGAGAGAGAGAGAGGGGTTGGGTTGTGTGAGAGAGAGAGAGGGAAGGGGAGAGTCAGGGCTTCTGATTGGACAAAAAGTTGAAGTGTTGGCTTTTGATTGGATGTGTCTATGTGTATGGGTATTTATTTATATATATATATATATATATATATATATAGGTGTGTCTTCCTGTGTGTGTGTGTGTACCTTCTTCCTGAGTGTGTGTGTGTGTGTGTGTGTGTGTGTGTGTGTGTGTACCTTCTTCCTCAGAGCCTCCAGCTCTCCTCTCAGTCTCTGGATGAGTCTCTTCAGCTCCCCCACATCCTTCTTCACCTCCCGGACGTCCTGCTCGTGTTGTCCTGCCGAGAGCACCATGGCGTTCATCTACACACACACACACACACACACACACACACACACACACACACACACACACACACACACACACACACACACACACACACACACACACACACACACACACACACACACACACACACACACACACACACACACACAGAAGAAGTGAGAAGTGGATTTATTCATATATTCATATTAATTTATTCATGTTCCCTTATGGAAAATAAAAAAGGAAACCCCATTGATCTTATTGATTTCCGATCGATCAGGCTCATTAACGGACCTTCTTCTGGTTCCAGTGCTCCGCCTCGTGGCGGGTGCGGACCGCCATGTCCTGGTACTGGGCCTTGACGTCGGAGATGACCTGGTCCATGTCCAGGGCCCGCCGGCCCTTCTCCTGAACCAGCACCACCGTCTCGTTCTGCACCTGAGACTCCAGCTCCTTCAGCTCCTGGGACACCACAATAAAAACAATGTCGATCAAAACAATTATTATTTTTATTAAGCTACTTTTAAAAAAATATTATTTTATTTATTTTATTTTATTTATTTATTTAAATTAACTAATTATTTATCAAACAGAACGGACAGACGATGTTATAGGGGCGTCTCTCTGACGTAACCTACGTAACCTCCGAAAATAACAAGCAGAGATCCAGCGGTAAAATTACGTATTTATTTGCGTTTAAGTTTTCAAACAAAACCTATTCTCTGCAGTTTTACAGCATAAACCCAACGCGATTAATGTAGTTAAAACAATAACTTTTGTTTGCGTGGGGGAGTGTGGTCCCGGAGCGTCATTTCGTTGATTCAATTGATTTCTAACCAACATGGTGACCAGTAGAGGGCGCCAAACCCCAGGTAAGCGTTACGAGGTAAGCGTAAGATAACTAAGGTTAGTACACACATAACTCCATAGCCGATAGAATGCATCAAACCATAACTTAGGTAAGTGATTCATATATAAACATATTTTTTTATACATGTTTTGATTTTCTTTTTCCACAGGATTCTATTTGTTAACAGGTCAGATTAACCAAATCAATTTAAAAGTCAATTGTCGCTCCAAAAGCCTGGATACGTTTTCGAATGCAAACACTGCCCCCTGCTGTCAGGAAGCAGGCTGAACACTTTTTTTTCTCACTATTTTTGATACATTTTTGAAATTGATGTATTTATATATTTCAATTGTTTTCAAACTGCCATGAAATTGTGATACAAACTTGACACAAGTCTATTGATCTAATAAGTGTATATTATAGTTATTACTCTATCTGTCTAATAACTGTATATAATAGTTATTAATATATAAATCGAATAACTGTATATAATAGTTATTAATCTATCGATCTAATAACGATCTAATCACGATTTCACGCCATTAAAACAAGGATGAATGCGATTGGCTCGTGGGGCCGGCCAATCGCTGCCTACCTCTTGGTACCCCAGCTGGAGGAAGTCTAGCTCCCCCATGCAGTCCTCCAGGTCCAGGGCCAGGTCCACCGTGGAGAGGTGGCCAACGTCCACGTCCTGTAAACACACACACACACACACGTATATATATATATATATATATATATATATATAAAAAAGGAAAAAAATGTAATTCTTCAAAAATAACAATGAGTGAAATGTCAGTGTGTGCAACATGGCGTCCCTGTTCCCTTTGTGTACATGGGGTGACCATGTGGGTCTCCTCACCTTCTTGGTGATCACAAACTCGTTCTCCAGCTCCGACTTCTTCAGGAACTCCGTCTCGAACCTGGAACACACCAAGGAGAAAGTAGCCATCTTGTGCTTCCCGGAGACCTCCAAGGCAGGTTGTCTGGTCATATGTGTTATACTCAGCGAGGCTGTGTTTGCTCAGTGGGGCCTCTATGACTAATGTGTGATGCTGGGAGAACCCTGAGAGTGTTTGGAACCGGAGACAGAACACAGGAACCGTCCAAGAAGGACTGGTGTGTGTCTGAATCAGGTGGATGTGGATCTGTGTGTTCTGAGCCTGAATGGGCTGAATGTCTACAAACATCCGCACTACGGAATACAAATATTGAATTCAACTGTCAAATCAAAATGTCCAATCAAACTG
>CM051009.1:3753727-3756227 GCA_027704905.1 Muraenolepis orangiensis
TCGTGTATTTCAACTTGAGTCCTGTTTGTCCAAGGGGGGGGGGGGGGGCGGGGGAGCGGAGCCAATGGCGCCACTTGGGACGGACGGACGGTTTTATACGAGGTATAAAGCGGTCCGCCTCACAGGCTACTCCTAAACTGTGTATTCTGAGTACTATCGAGTCAGACGCTCACACTTACGCGTATATCCACCACCTCTCTCCCATTTCCACAGAGTCCTCCTCAGTTCTTCTCCTTCCTCCTCCTCCGTCAGCTCGCCGTACGTCATGTCTAGAAGGAGGCCCCCAGCAGCAGGGAGCGTGTTCGGCGGGGCGGGCGGGAAGGGCACCCGGGTGTCCATCGCCAGCTTGGAGGGGCTGCGCAGCGTGCTGCTGCGTAATGAGCCCGCCGAGAGAGACCCGGCCTCCTCCTCCTCCGCCAACCCGGCGGCCTCCTCCTACGCTAACAACAACAACCCGGTCGACGACAAGAAGACGATGCGGGGGCTGAACGAGCGGCTGTCCGGCTACCTGGGTCGGGTGAGGCAGCTGGAGGAGGCCAACGGAGAGCTCCAGGGTCAGATCGACCAGGTGCTGGCGGAGAGAGGCGCGCCGGGGGGCCGCGACTGGGACGCCATCGAGAGACCGCTGGCCGACCTCAGGAAGACGGTGAGGCTCAGACGATGGGTTTACTACGTTTAAGAAACCGGTGAAGTTTAACTAACTCTCCCGACGTCTTGACCCGTTGCGTTAACTTTTACGCACTGTTTACGCACCGATTTGGGGGACAGTCTAAAACGCTTAACGTGTAAAGGCTTAACGTAATTTACCAAAACAGCGATCAATAATCACCAAATGTATCTGACATATGTCTTGTCATTAGCACTTCCACCTGTCAAAATATCAAAACTTAAATCCTACTATTACGGAAGTTATGTTACATTAAGTGTTTTGCTCTCCATGGATGCCATTATAAAGAAACGTCACATAACTTCCGTAATAGTATGATTTAGGTATTGATATTTTGACAGGTGGAAGTGCTAATGACAAGACATGCCAGATACATTTGGTGATTATTGATCGCTGTTTTGGAACGTTAAGCTTTACACGTTAAGCGTTTTAGACTGTCCCCTTTTACGCACTGTTTACGCACCGATTTGGGCAAAATGGTTACGTTAAGTAACGTTATTAAAATACGTACGTACATTACACGTGTGGCAGCAGGCTTAATGGATGGAAAAATGTGTGAACTTGGTAAAGGACAGCCTGTCTCCCGTCCCCCAGGTCAAGGACATGACCATGGGAAACGCCAAGCTGATGCTGCAGATCGATAACTCCAAGCTGGCCAACGATGACTTCCAAAACAAGTCTGTGATTATTTATTAGCACAACACAAAGACAATAATATCACAATTAACCATTATCTATCATCTTCTGAAGTGTGTGTTTTAGTTAGTTAACTGGTTAGTTAACTATTACTATAACTAGAACCATAACCATAACCATAACTATCGTTTGCAGTTGAGGATTGCTGGATGTCTTCCTGACAGTGTTAACTTTGCTTGGCTTTGATCAGCAACTACATTCCTTAAAAGTAGGGCTACATATAAATATAAAGTAAAAAGGTTAATATTCTCAATTAACTAATCGAGTTTTTAAATGTTTTAATGTAATATTTAATATTCTATTTAGTAATACAAAATCTAGAATTTGACTGAACTTCGTCGAACTTCATATATATATATATCATATGTATGAAGTCCGCTAGCGGACTGATATCTGAAGTAAAAATGTTAATATTTTCGATGAAATAATCTAGTTAAAAATATTAAAATGGAATATTTAATATTTAACACTATATTTAGTAATACGAATTGGTCATTTTTGACTGAACTTTTCTGCGCATGTGGTGTGTGTGTGGTGTGTGTGTGTGTGTTCATGCGTGCGTGCATGTGCGTGATCAATTTAAAGTAAATAGAAAGTAAATAGAAAGTAAAAAACGTTAATATTCTCGATTAAATAATGTGTTTATTCCATAACGCTAACCCTCGCAGGTTGGAGGCGGAGACCCAGGCGTGTCACTCGGTGGAGAGCGATCTGATTGGTCTGAAGAGGATCATTGACGACACTCAGCTGAACCGCCTGCAGCTGGAGAGCCAGGTGGAGTCAGCCAAGGAGGAGCTAGCCCTGCTGAACAGAGACCACCAGCAGGTGAGGACAAACACACACACACACATGCACGGCCACATGCACACACACACACGTGCACTGCACACACATGCACGGCCACACACACACACACACACACACACACACACATGCAGGCCAACACACGCACACACACACACACACACAAACATGCCTACACACACACACACGCACACACACGCGCACACACACACACACACACACACACACACACACACACACACACACACACACACACACACACACACACACACACACACACACACACACACACACACACGCCCACACAAACTCCTTAAACAAAAATAACAGAAC
>CM051009.1:3758727-3811227 GCA_027704905.1 Muraenolepis orangiensis
TCTCTCTCTCTCTCTCTCTCTCTCTCTCTCTCCTCTCTCTCTCTCTCTCTCTCTCTCTCTCTCTCTACCCAGAATGTTTGTGTTTGAGCTAATCTCACCCGAGAGCCAATCACGTTGCTCGCTTGCCCTGATCACACCCAATCACAGCCTTGGTCAAGAGCAAAAGGGGCGTGGTAGTGGTCTGCGCTAAGTGATCAGCACCCAGGATGTAAATGGAATCTCTCTCTCTATTGTGGAAATTTGACAAATTCATGCGATGATTTGAATCCCGAAGGCCTATTGAATGGTTTCAGATCACCTGCAGTGATTTCACCTGCAGAGACGACCTGCAGCTGTCTCGTTTCTCCTCGTAACTCTGCATGCCCACGCACTGTTGGTGTGAATTTACACACAGAAGCAAGATCTCCCTCTCGCTCTCTCTCTCTCTCTCTCCCACACTCTCTCTCTCTCTCCCACACTCTCTCTCTCTCTCTCTCTCTCCCACTCTCTCTCTCTCTCTCTCTCTCTCTCTCTCTCTCTCTCTCTCTCTCTCTCTCTCTCTCTCTCTCTCTCTCTCTCTCTCTCCCACCCTCTCTCTCTCCCACAGTCTCTCGCTCCCCCCTCTCTCTGTTTTACTTTCTCTGCACACTCT
Organism: Muraenolepis orangiensis; assembly: GCA_027704905.1. Lineage (NCBI taxonomy): Eukaryota > Metazoa > Chordata > Actinopteri > Gadiformes > Muraenolepididae > Muraenolepis > Muraenolepis orangiensis. Next base: position 3,759,359 of record CM051009.1, read on the forward strand.
CTGTCTCTCTCCCTCTCTCTCTGTTTCTCTCTCTCCCCGCCTCTCTTTGTCTTTCTCTCTCTCTCTCTCTCTCTCTCTCTCTCTCTCTCTCTCTCTCTCTCTCTCTCTCTCTCTCTCTCTCTCTCTCTCTCTCTCTCTCCCCCTTTCTCTCTCCCTCTATATCTCCTTTCTCTCTCTCTCCATCTCTCTCTCCTCTCTCTCCCCCTCCCTCTGTCTCTCATCTCCCTCTAACCCTCTCTCTCTCTCCCCCCTCCCCGTCCCCGGCCCGCCCTCTCTCTCTCTCTCACCCTTTTGTTTTGGTCCAATCCCTTCACTCTCAGTCTGTGTTGATCGTGGTGTTGGTGTTCTTCTGTCCTTCTGAAGGACCAGAGCAGCCTGACCCAGAGACCCCTGTGACCCCCGGCAATCAGGCCCCCCGGCAATCAGGCCCCTCCCCCGGCCACCGATGACGACAAGCGCCCCGACGACGACGAAAAGGCCCCGAAACAGGGGGAAGAAGAACAAAAAGAGGAAGATGGCGTCCGGGCCGACGACGCCGCGGGGAACGGAAAAAAAATCAAAAAGAAAAAAGCTAAGAAGAGTTCCAAGCCATCCTCTTCTTCCTCCTCCTCCTCCTCCTCTCATCATCATCATCATCTTCTTCATCCTCCTCTTCCTCCGAGTCCGAGAAGGAGGAAGGGGAAACCGGCCAATCGGACGAGACGAAGCCAGAGCAGGCGTCCTGAGCGTCTCTTGTGATTGGCCGTCCGCCATTTGCGGTGGTTTAAGATTTAAGAGCCGTAGCTTTGAAGCTGCTACTGAGTGTGTGTGAACTGACGTCTTGAGAGAGAAAATAAAATACATTTGGGGTCTAAAGACTTGTGGTTGTCGTTGATTCACAGTTCCTATATTCATATATATATAAATTCATATATGAAGATATATGTATACATACATATATATATAAACAGTATATAACTATAGCATAACTATATGACTAATGTACATATCAAATGGTTTGATTGTAGCCAAAACATACAAAGAACTGGTAAAGAATTGTAAATAAATATAGAAAAACTGAAAAACAAGGTCTAAATATAATAAATCTATATATAATAAAACAATGGGTGAAAGAGGAAGAACATAAAACAGACCAGCAGACAACCAGGAACTGAAATTAAAACGTGATATATATATATATATATATATATACTTATTGGGTTAAACCAAATGACACACAAGGGGAGCAACACAAACAACTATATCACATTTATAATATAGATTTTAGTAAGTAAGATATATTGATCACCTATGATACTTTTAATAATCTACAATTAATATTAGTATAGCATGTATTTATTTTATGAACGGTAACGGAAAATTCTAAAGTCTTTCCATTTCATAAGATGGACTGACCCAATTAACCAATTAGGCTCACCCGTAGCTTCAGCCAGCTGCTGTGTGCCCCTGGCCCCAGCAGGTCAACTCAAATGGTAGATAAGTATTTTAAATGTATGTAAAAACGTATACAGGTCATACATCATGTGTGACCGTAACCCCAGCTCTCACACCTACAGGTCATAGTATTACCTCCACTATCCAAGAGGTTATGTTTTTACCTGCGTCGGTTTGTTTGTTAGCGAGATAACTCAAAAAGTTATACGATTGGATAGGATTTAGGATCCACGGATCAGGATCTGAACCCGGATCCAGGGGACGTTTATGTGGGCGGAGGTATGACTGCCCGTCTTTTCGAACATATTACTATTAACAGTACACACACCACCGGTGTACCTTACCCAACCTCATACCATATTAGATGAAATAACGAAAACTGTAGTTTTTCCTGAAAGAGTAAAGAACTCCAAATATGGACGTGTGTCTCTCACATCAACCAGAGTTCAATAAATCCAATCGATAAGAACCGAGAGTTCTGCCCGTTAGCATTCCTAACATAATCAATAGTGACCGGTGAGCCAAATGAACCAGGCGTTCTTCACAAAGGAACATGACGCACACACATCCCTTTCTGTAAGTGATTTAATTATTTTTTTCCCCAATGACAAAATGGTACAGACAAGAAGACAGAGAGAGAAAGAGAAAGAGAAAGAGAAAGAGAGAGAGAGAGAGAACAAGAGAGAGAGAGAGATGGAAAGGGAGAGCAATAGAAAAGCAGAGGGAAAGAGAGATTAGGGGGGAGGGAGAGAGAAAGAGAGAGAGAGAAAGAGCAGGAAGGGAAAGGTAGTAAGACTTTTTGCATCATTGTATGCCAAGGTAATACTTGTAGGGAGAAGGAGAGGGAGGGGGTGAAGGAGGGAGGGGGTGAGGTGGAGAGGAGGGAGGAGGAGAGGGGAGAGGGGGGGGGGGTAAGGGATGAGAGGAGGGGGATGAGGAGGAGAGGGAGGGGGTGAGGCGAGGCAGGAGTACCAAACGGAGTAAAAGATATCGTATCAAAAATGTCTTGTTTTTTTTTTGTTGTTCATATATATATATTTATATAGGACTAGTAATTCTCTTTACCGATGCAAAGCAAGGGACGGCCAATGCCCAGTTTTGCCCCTAAGCGGGAGCCATCGTGATTCAAATAATAGACAACTTTATTGTTCCAAAACAATAAAACAACGGGAAAAAAAAAATAAAAACACCAAACTAAACGAAAGACAAGATAACAGCCTGGACACGTTTTCGTGGCATTTTGGGTCGAGGGGGGAGGAGTTAGGGAAGCGGAAGGGGCGGGGCATCCTGAAGTCCTGTCCAATGCGGCGTTTGCGTCTAGCGCATTCTGGGCGTGTCCAGTACGTTGCTCTCTGATTGGTCGTCGTGTGGCAGTGAGGAGGGGGCGGGGCCTCAGCGTGTGAAGGTCTTGCCCCTGGAAACAAAACAATAAACAAATATACAATTGAAATATAGTAAATGTATATTTATTTGTAATTATACAAATACAATTGAAACATACATTTACTTGTAAATGCACAAATATAGTTTTAAAAACAAATTTCAATAATAAAAATTGAAATTCAATAATAAATTAAGATTACACAATGGAATAATGGTGTTTGTGAACACATGAATAAAACATTTACTTTAGGCTATTATAGCCAAAAGTGAATCATGTCCTGTCACATGTCAGGACGAGGGGGGAGTCTAGGACGCCTACAGGTACACTACGGACACTGGGCATGGAAGCCAGGAACCCTACAGCCCACTACTGTGGACCCAAACTACAAACCAGGGGAGGAAGACATTCCTGTACAATGATAAGGAACCGCGTGTGTCTAACATGTTAAAGATGCTTGGTGTGTGTGTGTGTGTGTGTGTGTGTCGAGCAGGTCAACAAGGCTTGATGTGTGCGTCAAACTGTCTCAAACACAAATGCCTCAAACACAGTCCAAGAGCATAGTTTGTGTGTCTGTTAAATGGCAGTGTGTGTGTGTGTGTGTGCGTGTGCGTGTGCGTGTGCGTGTGTGTTTAAGAGCAGTGTGTGTGTGTAAGAGCAGTGTGTGTGTGTGTGTGTGTGTGTTTAAGAGCAGTGTGTGTGTAAGAGCAGTGTGTGTGTGTGTGTGTGTGTTTAAGAGCAGTGTGTGTGTGTAAGAGCAGTGTGTGTGTGTAAGAGCAATGCCCATGGAATGCTGGGAGAAGCCTGAACACACACACACACACACACACACACACACACACACACACCTCTCTAAGTTGAACTTTGAAGAACCTCTTCGGTGGAAATGCATATTTTTTTGATCAAATGGCTCTAAGTCAATAAGTCAAGTGATAATAAAATGTATGAGGAAGAGGAAAAGTGTGATGAAGAGGAGGAGGAGGAAGTGTGACAAAGAGGAGAAATAGAGTGATTAAGACTATTCGGAGGAACAGTGTGATGAAGAGGAGCGGGATGAAGAGGATAACAAAGAGGAGGAAGACGATGATGAAGGTGACGAAGAGGGAGATGATGATGAAGATGATGGAGGTGATGAAGAGGAGGGAGATGAGGAGGAACATGAAGATGATGAAGAAGACGATGGAGGTGACGAAGAGGAGGGAGATGAGGAACATGAAGATGATGAAGAAGACGATGGAGGTGACGAAGAGGAGGGAGATGAGGAGGAAGATGAAGGTGATGAAGAAGACGATGAAGAGGAGGGGGGAGAAGTAGGGAGTCAGCTGCACTCACGTGATGGTCTTCATCTCCTTCTTCTCTGCGTCGGGACGGGCCCGGTTCAGGACCTTCAGGAAGTCTGAGGTCTTGGCCCTCATGCGTGTGTGGATGTAGGCCTGAGGAGACAAGAGGGTGAACCTCCATCAGAACCACTAAAGGAAGAAGGTCCACCGACACCAGTGTGTCCTAGCCATATGGGAGGGTTTCTACGGCCTGTTGTTTTCCTGGCTGCTCTCACCGACAGCAATAATAATGGAGATTGTGTTTTAAATAGGAGAGAGAGAGAGAGTGAGAGAGAGAAAGAGAGCGAGAGAGGTGGGAAGGGAAAAAGAGAGGGGGCGAGAGAGAGAGATAGGAGATCGAAAAATGTATTAAATCAGAGTTCAATTCGCTACATCCAAAAGGTACCAAAATAAACAACGAAAATAAATATTGCATCAAATCAGGCCAACACAAATCTTAACATGAAATCAAATCACGCCTCACGTTATGAACTACGATCTTCAAAAATATGTTTTTTTGCGTCGAATCGAAAAGTGGCTTACATGCAAATTGTGGAGTCTCCGTCCGGAATGCGTCGGTCTAAAATGTAAAACATGAACGACGGCAAAACGCCAGACACCCACTCGGGGATACCTTTGAAATGACCAATTAGCCAATTACCTAAACCTCATTCCCCGACACCGAAAAGACAGTCTAGCGGTGACGCTAGGGCCCGTGGGCTTTAGCTTATCACGTTAGAGCAGCGCATCTCATGCCGGAGGTCGTCAGTTCGAGCCCAGTACGGGACACTAACTAACTCTGGTAGAAAAATGGTGCAGGATCACTTGCATTCACAGTCTGAGTTTATCAGCGGTTTTGTCTTAAGAGGGATAACGTTTTGTCTTAAGAGGGATAACGTTCGTCTGAGGGATAACGTTTGTCTTAAGAGGGATAACGTTTTGTCTTAAGAGGGATAACGTTTTGTCTTAAGAGGGATAACGTTTCGTCTTAAGAGGGATAACGTTTTGTCTTAAGAGGGATAACGTTTTGTCTTAAGAGGGATAACGTTTTGTCTTAAGAGGGATAACGTTTTGTCTTAAGAGGGATAACGTTTTGTCTTAAGAGGGATAACGTTTCGTCTTAAGAGGGATAACGTTTTGTCTTAAGAGGGATAATGTTTTGTCTGAAGAGGGATAAGGTTTTGTCTGAAGGGGGATGAGGTTTTGTCTGAAGAGGGATAATGTCGGAAGAGGGATGAGGTTTTGTGGGAAGAGGGATGAGGTTTTGTGGGAAGAGGGATAATGTTGTGTGCACTGACCTTGGAGCACTTTATGTGGTAGTGCAGGTAGTCCCTGAAGGTGTGGATGAGGTTGATGGTGTTGTCCCTGGCAGCGGCGTTGGTGTGGCGTGGACCCAGCACTGCAAAGGAGAACCACCCCGGGTTATTCAAATATTCAGATTTCACACATAATAAAAACTATTTCCCCCGAAAATTTGCCGAAAACGCAGACGGTGTCAGTAACAGTACGTTGAGCCGGCTAGTGGCTAACGCAGACGGTGTCAGTAACAGTACGTTGAGCCGGCTAGTGGCTAACGCAGACGGTGTCAGTAACAGTACGTTGAGCCGGCTAGTGGCTAACGCAGACGGTGTCAGTAACAGTACGTTGAGCCGGCTAGTGGCTAACGCAGACGGTGTCAGTAACAGTACGTTGAGCCGGCTAGTGGCTAACGCAGACAGTGTCAGTAACAGTACGTTGAGCCGGCTAGTGGCTAACGCAGACAGTGTCAGTAACAGTACGTTGAGCCGGCTAGTGGCTAACGCAGACGGTGTCAGTAACACTAGTGGCTAACAGACCGAAGGTGATGTATCCGATGTTGTCTCCGACTGCAGCGTCCGTGTTCTTGAGCTCCAGGGGAGGCTCCCTGTGGCTGAACAGGACCTGGGGGGCCGTGTGGCTGGCCCTCCGGCCCTCCTTAAACTCCTGCACACACACACACACACACAAATATAATGATTAATAAAAATGTTTAATTTCCCTTTACCGACTATTTCAAAAATAATTTTGGAGAAATTTGAATTTCATTAACAATTTTAGCTCGACTAGTGCAACTCTTCACCTCTTCACCGTTTGTTAATCAACGAGTGATTTGAATGTACAAGTCGAACGTATAAAATGTACCAACAAATTAGAACTTTCCTTTATATCGCATTTTAAGGAGTTCAAATTAACAAAAATAAACGACTTTTCAAAAAGCTAAAAAAAACTTTTCTGAACAGAAAAAACTCGACATTTGGAAGCGCCCCTAGCGAGCGATCAAAGGAAGGTGGTCCTCGTTGGCCCCGCCCACCTGCATGAAGACCTTCCCGATGATGACGTCGTCGTCGTCCTTGAACACGGTGCTGAACACCACGGTGACGCGGTCCATCTTGGCCTCCACGTACCTGCGTAACCACGGGGACAACAACCGTCAAACATCGAGCACGCCAACGCTAGAGCAGATCAAAATATGAAAAAAGTTTTAACAAAATAAATAAAATAAAAAATGTAATATAATTAAATAGGATTATAATAAAATAGCAATAAAAAAATATATATCATAAAATCGTAAAATGACTGTTGGGCTGCATCGATCCGTTGTTGGAATAAAGATTAAATAAAATAAAGATTAAATAAATAAAACAATAATACTTTGAAGAAGTTTGTTGAAGAAGAACCAGGAATGGAAGACAGTAAAAAAAAAAAAGTATTTTTCTCATCTCAATATCATTATTTTATATTATATTATTATCATTATGTATTATTGACTATTGCGATTTTGTCTCTTAACGATTTATTTTCTATATAGATAGATAGATATCTATATCTATATCTATATATATATTAATAAGCAGGGAGGGGTCAGGGGTCAAGGACACCTACAGGTTAGACTTTTTTTTGGGGGGGGGTGGGGTTTGAACCGAGAACCTTTCGAGTGCAGAGTCAAAACTGGGAAGTAGCAAAGAGGTGTATCATGCAGTGAATGAATTACATGGACTCGTCGTCCCGGTAGTGGACCACGGCCCGGGCCTCGCCCTCCTTCCCCTCCTCCTGGAACCTGAAGTACTTCTCGAAGACCGAGGCGAAGCAGTTCCTCTTCAGCATGCCGGCCTGGTGGATCACGTCCTGCTTGTTGGCCGGGATTGCGTCCAGGTCGTACAGCAGGGACACGTTGTAGCCTAGGGAACCAATCAGACACCGGGGAAAAGAGGGGCGGGCCAATCGGAAGAGGGCGGAAGAAGACGGCGAATATTTTATTATTTTTCTGAGGGGAAAACAACATTTTGAAAATACAAGAAGCCTAACACACAAATAGCCAATCAGAAACTGCAGGAGAGAGGAAGATGGCCAATCAGACGGGGCGTTAAACAGGAAGGCGGGACATGACTACGGTTTTTTTTTTTTAACAGTAGTTTTTGTTGTATACGCAAAACGCACAACTCTATCTCAACGTAACTTTTCGGTGACATATTTTTAGTCTTCCATTATAATATCCCTTCTCAAAACGGCAAATATTGAACGCTCTGCTCTCGGGCCAAAACAAAAGACACTAAAGAGTGACATGGCGATGCTATTCCAGCTATGCAAGACATGCTTTTATTTTGGCAAATGAATAGTGTTTACACGAGGGAGGAATTCACCACCCGCCCACCTGTCATTAACCAACAATGTGTAGCGATAAGGTTTGGGGTCCATCAAACACTTTTTACGGCCCTCCCTGTGGAGTAATAGTGGTGGTAATAGTCTGGTTTACCGGCATGCAAACGCGGGAAGGAAGGAGGAGCAGAAGAAGAAGAAGAACAACAACCACCCTCACAACCTACCGGGCTCTGAAGACACCAAGAAGTTCCCATAGACTCGCTTCAGCAGCTGCAGAGGAATTACATTTTTTTTAAAGATACAACTTTATTTGTTTAGTGGCACAGAACACAATTCTCGTTAACAATGGGGAAATCATAAAAAAAAGGGGCAAATATGGACCGACTTTGACTTCCGTCTTTTAAATGAATGAAAATGACTCGTTGTATAAAAATCACACCTTGTTTAGCAGCCCATTTAAAAAAAGAAAACAATGTGATATCATTTGAGATAATTTATGAATTCAAAAATAATAACCAATTGCTGAAAATGTAATGAATTCTCATCACTTGCCATGTCTGTTCTGGCATATATATATATATATATATAATAATAATAAAAGATTATTCGTTGACCTTCCAAGGATTAAATTTGATAATTTATCTGTATAATGGTCTTTGGTTTAAGGCAAGGCAAATTGAATGTCACAGCAGCATCAATAATAATAATAATAATCACAGGCTTATCAGTGTCAAAATAGAACCGAAGACGTGTCCCCGTTCTAACCCCGTGTCGCCATAGGACCGGCGGCTCCCTGTGGGAGGATGTGATTTATGGGACGTTTCTGACGTGGTCGCCTGGCTGGAGCCCGGCCTGACAAACCCTGGTCTGTTTACAGTCTGCTCTCGCCATTAAGGTAAGAGGACTGACTCATGGCTGACGAACGCAGACGCCTGCGAGCTACGACGCTAAAACGTGTAGCGCGGCGGGGAACCTCGCCGTCTGCACGCCCACGCGACTCTAGTGGCTGCCTTCCGTTGGGTTTTTTGGACCACGTACACATTATACCCCACCTTTAAAATGTCACCTGGACACTTTATTTATAATACCTTTACCCACATTTGTTTGTTTGTTGTCGTTTACCACCACTACCACCACCACCATCCCTACTACCACCACCACCACCACCCCCACCCCTACTACTACCACCACTACCACCACCACCACCCCTACTACTACCACCACCACCCCCACCCCTACTACTACCACCACTACCACCCCCACCCCTACTACTACCACCACCACCACCACCCCTACTACCACCACCACCACCATCCCTACTACCACCACCACCACCCCTACTACCACCACCACTACCACCACCCCTACTACCACCACCACCACCACCCCTACTACCACCACCACCACCATCCCTACTACCACCACCACCACCCCTACTACCACCACCCTACTACCACCACCACCCTACTACCACCACCACCACCATCCCTACTACCACCACCCCCACCCCTACTACTACCACCACTACCACCCCCACCCCTACTACTACCACCACTACCACCCCCACCCCTACTACCACCACCACCACCACCACCCCTACTACCACCACCACCACCATCCCTACTACCACCACCACCCCTACTACTACCACCACTACCATCCCTACTACTACCACCACCACCATCCCTACTACCACCACCACCCCCACCCCTACTACCACCACCACCCCCATCCCTACTACCACCACCACCATCCCTACTACTACCACCACCACCACCCCTACTACTACCACCACCACCATCCCTACTACCACCACCACCACCACCATCCCTACTACCACCACCACCACCACCACCACCCCTACTACCACCACCACCACCACCACCACCCCTACTACCACCACCACCACCACCACCACCCCCACCCCTACTACCACCACCACCATCCCTACTACCACCACCACCCCACCCTACTACCACCACCACCATCCTACTACCACCACCACCATCCCTACTACTACCACCACCACCACCACCACCATCCCTACTACCACCACCACCACCACCACCACCCCTACTACCACCACCACCACCACCACATGTCTATAATTGGTCTACAGTATTGTATCTTTTGTAGTTTAGGGTGTTGCATTGTCAACATACTTTGCCACCGTGGTTTTTATCTTGATATTGTCTCCCGTCTTTCTTTGGCTGTTAAAAAGCCGCAATGTCCCCGGCCTGGGGGGGGGGGGGGGGGGGGGGGATCAATAAAGATGTATTATCTCCCGTCTTATCGCCCCCCCCCCGCCCCGAATGCAGACAAACAGAGGAGTTCCTCTCTTGGGACACCCAGACCGGGGGTTTTTCCGAGGTGACCCACGCACTCACTCAGTGGAACGCTTTCATGTGAAGTGACCCGGAGGAACTGTTGTTGTTGAGGTTGTTGTTGTCGTGTTGCTGTGGCGATACAGATATGGTGTTCAATTGTAAGTATAATGAGATGACTTCCCTTTTCTTGTGTCATGTCGAGACTCACATGTAGATTAGAAGCATACATCGGAATTAATCCAGAATAACAAAACGGTCATCGTTATTAAAAAAATATAATGCAGATGACATTATTAGTTTAATGATAATTATTATAATATTTGTTATTATAATTATTAAAAACAACAAAAACTTGACTTCACTGAAAAGCATTTGAACCCCAAATCTGTACTTGAGGAAACCTGGTCCCTGCCCAGGGGCATTGTGGGACGTGTAGTCAGTTTGATGGAAGCATACCGACGGAGGCATGTCCACACTGGCCACCCCACAAGTACAACTATGTTCCTTACGGCTGCAGAACCGAACAAGCCCTTCTAGCCACACACTCTCTTCAGGTTCTACTACATGGACAATATATTAAGGTTGCTCCTTAATATAAATCTGGAGGATTGAATCCTCATTACTGGTCACATACATGTACACACAGTAAAATGAGTTTCTCTGCATCCATTAGTTTCTCTGTATCCATCCTAGTATGAGGAGCAGTGGGCAGCTATTGTGTATATACAGCGCCCGGGGGAGCCGTGTAAGGGGTCTGGTGCCTTGCTCAAGAGCACCTCAGCAGTGCAGCCTAGGTGTTCCGGGGACTTGCACCGGCAACCTTCCGGACTAATGACTATGACTGTATTAATGACGGAGCTACTGCCTCCCAGACCAAACTAAATCAAACACGATAAAGCAGAAACTAATTTCCCTCCGATCGGCCTCTTCCTTAGAAAAAGGTTGACACTGACATTGGAAGACAGCCAAGACTGACTGACACACACACACAGTCAGCACTTCCTGCCCTAGGGTGAGTTGCAGAGCTCACTTCCTGTTTCTACAACTTTCGACCATACATGGAGAGACTGCCTGGTAAGCTCAGCTGACGGTTTAAAACCACAGCCACACAGACTTTACAACCTAACATAGTCATAGATTCAAGATGTTTTACTGTCCATGTGTAACAAGTTCAATTAAATACTTACTCCTCATTCCTTCCCGCAGTATGAATTTCCTACAACAATACTATACTCTAAACAACACTGTATACACTATACTATATACTATAGACGACACTATACGATACGATAACAATACTGTACACAATCAAAATAACAGAAGTGACTGATATGTGGTGGATGGTGCAAACAGCATTTTAAAGAGTGAAGCATTTCAAAGTTTTACAAAATCGATTTGATTAATTTGAACCGAATCATTCATCTAAAAACATATTATGAATTAAATCGGAATCCCTTTATTTCGAGCAAATGTGGACAGTCGTAGAGGTGACTACAAGCGGCCATGCTTGACTGGTGACAGACAGTTTTCAGTGTGTACGGACAGGTATATCCAAGCGTGTGTGTGAGTCAGTGTGTGTGTGCGTGTCTGTATACCTCATCTGCGCCGTGCTCCTGCAGCTCCTTGTAGAACTTGAGGGTGATGCTGACCATCACTTTAGTCTTCTCTCCGTTGGGGTTGGAGATGTGGTACAGGACGCCATCAAAGTCTGGAGAGAGAGAGCCAAAGACAGACAGGTTGAGTTCGCTGCCTCTCTCACGCTCGCTTGGAACCACTGCTCATCGTCTCTCATACTCCATTTTGTTTAGCAACGAGCAGGGCACGTCCTCGAGAAGCGGGTAGGCGTCAAGGCATCCAGCGCAGGGTTCAAGCCAACCGCGAAGACGTCACCAACAGTCCAGCTAGCAGACCACACGCATGCGTGTCCTCAGGTAGCGGTTAGGAGGCGTCGTGCTCACCGATACATTACAGGGAATCAAACCCAGGGAACTTTGAGCAAACCTTAGTTAGTCCTCCGCGGTGACGTAGCGCATAGGACACCAGAGGGGAACAATACACATCCCCCCCCCCCAGGAAGTGATGTCATTTACTGACAATGATAATAATAATGATGATGATTAGGGAATTGTGTTTCGGTTTGACTGGGTCCTTGTAAAACGGAAAGGTCAAGGACTTTTGCGGGACACCTCCGTGCTCACCGCGTCTCTTTTCGGATGCAAATCCAGTCAAATATAACCGGTTGGTTGAAACCCGAGGGAGATTAAGGCGGGGGTGACGGTGCAGGAGAACAGTTTTAAAATATATATAAATATATATATATATAATATAAGAGTGATTTCAATGTATCACAAAACTCTACCTGCAAAGGTCACCTCCACCGCCTCCGGTTTGGTTCTGAAATGAGAAGTCACAAACCTCAGAAAATAGTTTTACATTACATTATTACATTAGTCATTTAGCAGACGCTTTTGTCAAAAAGAGACTTACAATAAGGTCATTCAACAGGTAGACAGAAGAAACTACTAGTCACCAGAAGTCACAAATGTATTTCCTTCCTAACAAGCCATAATAATATAATATACTTGAGCCATTCGACACTCATCAAACAACCTCAAAACACACATTTGACCTCTCTGTTGAAATGCAACTTTAATAAAGGAATCTAATCATCTGATCATTATAACAAGATAAGATGTACTTCATGCTTGACTGGTACAGGGAGCTACTGATACAGAGAGTTGCTGGTATAGAGAGTTGCTGGTATAGAGAGTTGCTGGTATAGAGAGTTGCTGGTATAGAGAGTTGCTGGTATAGAGAGCTGCTGGTACAGAGATCAGCTGGTACAGAGAGCTACTGGTACAGACCGCTACTGGTACAGACCGCTACTGGTACAGACCGCTACTGGTACAGACAGCTACTGGTACACACAGCTACTGGTACAGACAGCTACTGGTACAGACAGCTACTACTGCTGGCGCTGCAGAGACTTGACCAGACTGGAGCGAGGAATGCGGAAGTGTGTGAATGGGCGACGGCTCAGTGCCTTGAGTCTTCACATCAACATCATCATCCCCCTCATACTAATATACATTAACACGACATATATCCTCCTATACCTGTCACGGTCAACGGTCGGCCTCATTAAGTGGTCATTGTGTGACCGTCTCCCGTCAAGTTTGAGCCGCGGTTCGGTTCGCGTCCCGTGGCTTTAATCTCGGCTCCATCATGTGGCATATGTGCAGTACATGTAGTTAGTATGTAGTTTATCTGTTGAATTGTCCAAATGTTTGTGATATTTGAGCGAGCATCGGGTGGAGGAGGGGGGGGGGGGTGGTAGGCGCAGACACACCCCACCAAGATCCGGGACCGAGCCCCCGGGTACCGGTGGGTCACACACACACACACACACACACACACACACACACACACACTGACATGCGAGTTTCGCTACGACGCGAACGATTGTGATTATGATTGTTATAATAATTATCGTTATAACCGCAGGGAGAAAATGAGCGATGAGAGAGGAGGAGGAGGCTGGCTGCCGTTAGCCTGTTAGCATGGTGCCGAGTCTCACCCATTGGACGCTCCGTCGAACTTCAACGACAGAGTCTCCTCTATGATGCGGTTGTTGATCTCCAGCAGAATCATCGTGCACTGCGGGTGATTTTAAAAATGCGAAATCTGGTCAAATGGGGCGATTTTTTATTTTCTTTCTGACAGGTTTCTAACCCTTCCTTCCTTCCTTCCGGGCTCCCGTCTCTTCGCTTCCTCGTAGCCCCGTCTCTCAGGACCCCCCGCCTCGCCAGGCTGTCCGCGGCTCGCCTGTACTCATTGAAGAAATTGAGGAATTTAATTCTTACAAACAAAATAATTAATAAATAATTTCATAAACGAAGAAATTTGGCATATATAATTGTAAATATATTGCAGTGGCCCTATGTACAGTAGTTCAAATTAAAGACATACTAATTAGAAATGTATATATACATGCAAAGGTGCAGAGTGATGTAACATGTCAATATAATAACAATTAATGCTGAATGTTAAACAATTGGAAAACTTATCATCAAAAAATATTATGATGATGAATATTATTATTATTATTATTACTATTATTATCCTTTTTATCTTTCACCTTTCAGTCATAAATACAAGTGGAACGTACTGTATATTCCAGCATATAACCATAAATACAATGTACAGTTTAATTTAATTGACATACAATTACAATGCATACAATTACATACAATGTACACACTATATATGTGTATTTATATAATGTAGACAGCCAGACTGAAAATCCATTTACAATACTTTTCAATTTACTTATTATTTTACTTATTATTACTTATTATATATTCGGAAGGAATATATTCGGAAGGCTCACTGCTGATGGGATAAATATCTCCATGTTTATATGCCTCGTTTATGAATTCATTCAAAAATTATAATTTATTCAAAAATATGAAACCAATAGTTTAATTTAAAATGAGTTTATCGGCACATACATTGAAACCCTCTGGTGCCCCCCAGGGGAGGCGCGCCTCATTACACCCTGAAGCCCCCTCTATTAGATACATCCATCATACACGTAATTCAGAACGATAGCAATGCATAATACTGTCAATAAGCAACACACACACACACACACACACACACACACACACACACACACACACACACACACACACACACACACACACACACACACACACACACACACACACACACACACACACACGCGCGCGCGCAAACACATAAGAGATGTAAGAGAGAGAGAGAGAGAGAGAGAGAGAGAGAGAGAGAGAGAGAGAGAGAGAGAGAGAGAGAGAGAGAGAGAGAGAAAGAGAAAGATAAACACCTAAGGGAACAAAGAAGGGAGTCATTTGTGAGGAGGAGACGAGATGTGATTTACGAGGTCTCCGTGGGGTTACAACTCTTGATGTCCGCCTCTATCCTCAATGCAAATATTCCCGCACCAGGTTATTAGTGTGTACACACATGTTTTACGTGTGTGTGTGTGTGTGTGTGTGTGTGTGTGTGTGTGTGTGTGTGTGTGTGTGTGTGTGTGTGTGTGTAAACACTTGTTCTGTGTCCTTCTGATGTGTGCTGAGTGGCGGCGTATGTGTGACTCACAGGCGGGGCAGCGAGGCGAGGAATGCCGCTACGCATTCCTCCTTGTCCCGCTGGGGTCTGGCTTCACACGGAGGCATCACTGACATCACTCCTACAGCGTTTCATCACGTCTTATTTGCTTAGGGTTAACTAACCCTGCCCCTTTCATGTGTGTTGGATCGACTTGCCTTGCCTATATATTAAATGCACCCCCTCCCCCCTCCTTACATGATCTAGGATGATTGGGATAGTTCATTGGGTATTGTGTTGGTTTGGGTTCGATGCCCACCGTCCACAAGATGCCCCCTTAACCCCTACCTGCTCACGAGGACATGCTTCTCTCTAGAAGTCCCTTTTGGACTAAAGATCATTGCTGACTGGCACTGATCTTTAACTATGAGCCATGTGCTTCATTTGACCCAATGAAACATTGTCCCATTGCATTTGTATCTTACAAATATATGAAATACAAGTGAAGTCGGAGGATATCCTGGACCTCCGCCATCGCAGATGGGACGGAGGTTATGTTAAACATAACTCAGAAAGTTATGTATGGAATCGGACAAAACTTGGTGGTAACATTACATATGGGCCGAGGAACAATTTAGTCGATTTTTGATCCGGATCCCAATCCAAGTCCAGGGGACTTTTTGGTGTGGCCGAGGCATGCGCCCTACTGACGACCCTCTAGTTCTAGTAGTAGGACTGTGTACTTTGTGGGACTCTTAGACAACACCTTGCTTCAGAGTCTCTCTTACACAACGGTTTGCCGGACAGGGAAGACGCTGCAATGCTGTGACTGCATCTCTTACACCAGAGACGGTAAAAACTATAACAAACAAAAGCTATAACACAGATAAAACAAATAGGGGGGGGGGGGGGGGGGAAAGAACGATTGACTGGTTCAATACATACGTGGGACCTGCATGGAAAACAAATGATTTCCTTCAAAAAGCTCCCCTTTGCACCGCTGTTGAAGATTAAAAGATAATTCAACATTAAAAACAAACAAAAAAAGGAAAGTGCGGTTGCAGTAATGTTGTGTCTAATATGACACAACTAATCTCTGATGTTAGAGACATCCTGGATTGATTTGGAGAAGCAGCACTGGGTTGGATAAAGTTGGTCTAAATGTGTCATTAGTCAAGCTACCTGTTGGCTAATGCCGGACGACGACACAATTCGGTGAAGAAGAAGAAGAAAAGAAAAGAGATGTTCTCAGAGTCAGGAAAGCACCTCAAGCCCCTCGACGTCCCAGAAGCTGCAAGCGGTGAGTGACTGTAATTCAGTGAATATTTGTTAATATCGTTTTGTCCGACTGATGTCCCCTTAAACGACTGTAAGCCTACCGATTGATTGAACTTACGAGGTGTTTTCCCTGTAGTCGCCAACAGGATATACATTACATGCAGTGTTGGGGGTAACGCGTTACAAAAGTAACGCAATTACAGTAATGTATTACTATTTGCTGTAACGCAGTAATATAACGCATTACTAATACATTTTCGGTAATATTTTACTCGTTACAATCTAAGTAACGCGCGTTACAACGCATTTTAACCCGTTTAGCTGTTGTTTTTAAAGAATTCACCAACACCGCGAGACATCCCGACAACAGAAAAAAGCCGGGACTCGGGAGCAAGCGCGAGAGTGGTCTCTCCTGTTGAGGCTGATGATGACAACAGACACGGCGCAGCCGGACTCTACGTTTGCGCGATGGACATTCGCCCATTATTTTCAGTTCCTCAAAGAGAAGGAGAAGAACATCATTGTAAAATGCAACCTGTGTGCGACACCGAGGGAACTCTCGACGTCAAAAAATAGCACCAGTAACTTAAAGAAACACCTGGACCGGTGCCACGCTAACACTAAGCTGAAAGAGAGGGATGCACCTGCGGAGAAGAGAAACACTAGTTTCACTAGAGAAACACTAGTTTCTCTTCTGGATTCTTCTTTTACCCAGCGCAGCTGGGTAAAAGAAGAATCCAGAAGAGACCACATCAAGCTCCTCCTCACAACGGAGTGCCGCTCCCTTACAACAGAAGAGCCTACAGCCCTGATGCCTGATACCTGCATCAACCTGCTGCTGCTGCCTCCAGCGAGGAGGACTTGTTTTCTTTTGAAGTACAGCCCAGTGCCACAGCTGATGCGCCCATGTCAGTGGAAACAGAGGTAATGTCTTATCTCAGTTCTGCCCCTGTGATGGAAAGCCTGCACATGTTTCCAAGGATTAAACAAATTGCACTCCGCTATAACACCCCAACACCATCCAGTGCACCAGTAGAAAGACTTTTCAGTCTTGGGAATCTTGTGCTCACCCCAAAACGCAACCGTCTTGGTGATGGACGCTTTCAGCGCCTTCTCCTGATGCGCTTCAACAGATATTTCAGTCAAGAGGGTGGTGGAATAGGCTAGTCCCCCCCACTACACCCTAGAACCAGAAGTAGGCTATGTCCAGGCCATAACTGCCTTTATAGTTCTGTTTACTTGACCAGCCTTCTAGGCTGCATGCTACCTCTGTTATATAGGCCATTTGACAGGAACAGGTTTCTGTGAAGAATTCATTTTTTATTTTCAATTTTATGTTTATTTATTTATCCAGTCTTACATTTTTTGTGAAGTTGGGAGTGAAATGACTGATTTGTATTTCATATTTGCCAAATAGGCCCATGCACTTTATTTTATTTTCAGTATTCTTGAAGTACCGTATGTGCTTTAGCTAGAGTTCTAGCTATAAGTGATTGAAATTTTACCAGCCTTTCTGTGGTAGCCTACGTTGTAGCCATTTTTTTGGCAAATTTCCTGGCTTCTCTGGCCTGTGTTTTATTGATTAGCCGTTGTAGGCTATGTTTAGATTACATGTTAATGTTTGTTGGACTCATAAAACAGAAGTTGTGTCCATTCAGTGCATGGCATCTTTGTGCTGTAAGCTTGAATTAAAAGAGAATAAAACAATAGAAACTAAAAGAAAAAGAGATTGTGTGTTTGTCATATTATAAGGCTATAGGCTATGTTATAGTGGGCTCTAACTCTATTTTGTTTCATATGAATAGGCCAGGACTTTAAATATTTGCAGCATCTCCATCATAACTTACAGACTTTGATCATTTGTCTGCTTATATGATTCTAACTGTCATTGTTACTCATTGTATTGTGCCATGAGCCTTTACTGTGCCTATTATATTAAGTTATTAGTAGCTTTAGGGGCCTACACAGTCATTATGTTACATCATCCTCCACTGAATGTAAATAATCAGCTATAACAATCTGCAGTTTAGCATTTTTAAATGCTTAGTCATATATTTCTGTGGCTATTTTGTTGAAAGTAACTCAAAAGTAATACACAAGTAGTGTAACGCATTACAATTCAGAGATAGTAATATTGTAATGTAACTAATTACTTTCAAATGACAGTAACTAGTAATATATAATGTATTATATTTTGGATGTAACTTGCCCAACACTGATTACATGACATGACATTACATTCATTTAGTAGACGCTTTTGTCCAAAGCGACTTACAACCATGTCATACAATAGGTGGACAAGAGAACTGCTAGTAACCAGAATGAATTTCCTTCCTACCAATACCTAATAACTCTAACCACCCCCGTCCACTCCTCAGCCATGGCCCTCAGCTTTAACGTTGAGGAGTATTTTGACTTCAACGCCACCACCAACCTCACCGCCACGTACACAGTGGATGCCAACACGTTGGTATGCTCCAAGAGATTCCTCTCCACCACCGTGGCCAGACTGCTGTGCTTCATCTACGTGGCCATTTGCCACATAGCGATCCCGGGCAACGTGCTGGTGGCGTGGGTGATCTGCGTTAACCGGCGCTCCCTGACGCCGTCCGACGTGTACCTGTTCCACCTCACCATCGCCGACCTCCTGCTGGCCCTCACGCTGCCCTTCAGGGCCGCCGTGGCCGGCCTCCAGAGTTGGATCTTCGGCGACGTCATGTGCAAGTTGGTCAGCGTGGTGACGGAGGCCAACTTCTACACCAGCATCCTGTTCCTGGTGTGCATCAGCGTGGACCGCTACCTGGCCGTCGTGCACGCCACCCGGCCCCACAAGGGCCACCGCTGGCGCTTCCGCGGCCGGCTGGCGTGCGCTTCCGTCTGGGTGCTGGGGGTGGCGCTGGCGCTGCCCGCCCTCTTCAACGACGCCTTCGAGCTGGGGTCGGGGACCCCGGCCAGGGTCACGTGCTCGGAGCGCTACGACATGGGCAGTGCGCCCTCGTGGCGGCTGGCCACGCGGGCCCTGCGCCACCTGCTGGGCTTCCTGCTGCCTCTGGCGGTCATGCTAACATGCTACGGCGTCACCCTGGCCCGGCTGTTGCGCACCCACGGCTTCCGGAGGCACCGCGCCATGCGGGTCATCGTGGCGGTGGTGGCGGCCTTCCTGCTGTGCTGGACGCCGTACCACCTGGCGCTGGTCACAGACACCTTGATGCGGGCCGACCTGGTCGACTTCGACTGCGCGGCCAGGAGGGCAGTGGACATGGCGCAGCTGGTCACGCAATCGCTGGCGCTGTCCCACTGCTGCGTCAACCCTGTGCTTTACGCCATCATTGGAGAGAAGTTCCGCAATAACCTGGCGACGCTCAGGGTCCGGCAGGACGCCGCGTCACGCCCCAGATTCAGCAGGTCCGCGTCTCAGACCTCCGAAGGAGCCGGGAAGCTCATCTGAAACCACTTGGGCCGGAAACCACCTGTTTGATAGGGGCCAGTGTTGTGTATTCAAAAAAAGAGAGTACTGCCTTCACACAAGTGTTGTGTATAATTAATAAAAGAGAGTACTGCCTTCACACAAGTGTTGTGTATAATTAATAAAAGAGAGTACTGCTTCGTACCAGTGTTGTGTATTATTAATATAAGAGAGTACTGCCTTCATACCAGTGTTGTGTATTATTAATATAAGAGAGTACTGCTTGGTACCAGTGGTGTGTATTAATATAAGAGAGTACTGCTTCATACCAGTGTTTGTATATAATTAATAATATAAGAGAGTACTGCTTCATACCAGTGGTGTGTATTATTATTATTAATATAACAGAGTACTGCTTCATACCAGTGGTGTGTATTATTATTATTAATATAAGAGAGTACTGCTTCATACCAGTGGTGTGTATTATTATTATTAATATAAGAGAGTACTGCTTCATACCAGTGGTGTGTATTATTATTAATATAAGAGAGTACTGCTTCATACCAGTGGTGTGTATTATTATTATTAATATAAGAGAGTACTGCTTCATACCAGTGGTGTGTATTATTATTATTAATATAAGAGAGTACTGCTTCATACCAGTGTTGTGAAGAAAATCACAGGCTGCAACATCAAACAAAAATAAATCTGGGAAAAAGTTGGACCAGTGACGCAATGTTCCCGAATCGGCCCAATAGGAAAAGCTCATCCCGGGCCAATGACGTCAACGGTCCAACTTTCCGTGATTTTTCCCATGGAAATAATTGATGCTGCACACTTTGCATATTTTGTTCACAACACTCGTATGCAGCTGTACTCACTAATATTAGAAAAATAGCCAAGCGTCATAGTTCTCCTTTAAAATATAATTCAGAAACAGCCAAGCTTTATATAATATATAACATTATACGTATATATGTATAATATTTTGGACAGCCCGAACGGTTAACCGGAATTCTAAAACAAAATGCCTCATACATCATAATAATTGGTATGATTAAACAGTCTCCCCCGATATGTATTTGAATGATATGGTTATTTTTCTTGTTTTGTTGAATCGCATTAGCTTGAATGTTATTTGCTGGCTGTGGAGCCTAGTTTCTTCTTGTTTCGTTGTTGCATTGCATTATCTGTAGTCACTGCTCATCACTACAGCAGACTCTCGACTGAACGTTGTTGCTCACCATACAGTGAAACACTGCCACCTGTTGGTATGACACAGTAATCGTCACATACTGGTTGGCCGGTAATCAAATGTAATAAAAGGGAAGAAAAATATGTAATAAAACATTTTCTGAGAATATAATGTGAAACTTGTCTCAGGGTTGACACACACAAATATTCAGGTGCATGCCATTAGATGGGGGCCTTAATAGTAGTACATCCTAACAACATAGTGTCTTATTTTGCTCTTAAGATTCGATTACTACCACATACTGTTTTAATATTAATAATACTTATACTACTTCTACTTATAATCATACATGTATTGTATAGAGCGCTTTTTATGAAACTCAAAGACACGTTACATTAGTATTATATAATGATTATTATATATTATTGGTTTAAAAAAAATACTTACATGATTCATAAATACATTTCAGAGAACATAAATAAATAGTAATAATATAATACGTTTTAATAATAGTTTTCACAGTTGAGACAGACTGTCTCATCAATCTGGTTAGTGGCGGGGACTAACCGTCTATCTCCCCCCCCAAAGAACTTCACATCCCAGAATTCCAAGCGAAGTTTCGTCGAGGTCGAGCGACGTGCGCACGTCACGTCGCCACCGATTGCGTAAGTACAGGCAGCGATCTCGTGCAAGGTAACGTAAATGTCGCGAAACGATACTTTTTTAAACGTTTCAAAGTCCCCTTAAGTGTTTTTTTACGCCCGCGTAAAGCACGAACTTCAACCGAGCGGTGCGCTAAACGGTACTGCTATATATATACAACGATTAACATAAGGAATGAGGAATAACATAACCGCGCTGTCAGTGTCGTACATACACACGGCGGGATATATTTGGCCCACACATTGTATTCGTTATTATTTATTGTAACGACATTTTTAAACATTTCGTTTGGTAAACGAATTCCAGCCACAAGCTACAAGCTCCACAAACTAGCACAACAAAAGAGCTGTTCTTTGTCCCAGAACCGTAACCGTACAAGAAGAATGCATCGATGTTGTCAACGACACTAGTCTAAGCTCTACTCTACGCTAGAATGTTACGCAAAAAAAATACAACGGACGTCATAAAACGTGCGTTGTAAATGTTTTTCCCTCCCTCTAACTAAAAGTAGAAGAGAGCGTCCAGCCGTCAGCATATTGGACCAAAGTTCAACAGCCACATGTGAACAGCAGCATGTAGAAGTTTAACTTCCCTTCCTACCAGCTCAGTGAGGAACCCCCTCAGTTTCTCCACCTCCACCACAGTCTCTCCCCTTTTAGTTCCTCCCTACCAAGCAAGCAACGAGCGTAATAATCGGGCGAAAGCTAGCGGTCACATGACCCACACAAACAAGCCGCCACAACAACAACAACAGCAACAGCAACAGAAACAATGGTGGTTGAAGGTGATGGTCCTGGAGAAGCTGAGCTAGACGAGCCCATGGCGGAGGACCCGGGAGGGGAGCTCGGGGCTTTCCAAGCGGAGCCGGTTCTGGGTGCTGAGGACCCGGCGGGCCCCGGGACGCCGAGCCCTCCCCCCGGGGCCTGGAAGTGGTCGGTGGTCTACCTGTGTGTCTACGGGTTCATGACGTCCATCAAGCCCGGAGAACCGTTCATCACGCCGTTCCTGCTCAGCTCCGAGAAGAACTTCACCAGGGAGCAGGTCTGCCTGCGTCTCTCTCTCTCTCTGTCTTTTCACTGTCTGTCTGCCTCTCAGTCTCTCTCCCTCTCTCTGTCTGTCTGTCTGCCTCTCAGTCTCTCTCCGTCTGTCTGTCTGCCTCTCAGTCTCTCTCCCTCTCTCTGTCTGTCTGTCTCTTCTCTGTCTGACAGTCTTTAAGACTCTCTCTGTATTTCTGTCTGTCAGCTGTCAGTGTCTTTCTCTCTGTCTCTGTCTCGCTCTCTGTCTGTCTGGTTTCCACTTTCTGTCTGTCTGTCTGTCTGTCTCTACGTTTCTCTATGTCTCTCTCTCGATGTCTGTGTGTCTAGTCTTCATTATCTGTCTGTCTCTGTGTGTGTGTGTCTCTCTCTCTCTCTCTCTGTCTGTGTGATCTTCACTGTCTGTCTGTCTGTCTGTCTGTCTCTCTCTATGTCTCTCTCTATGTCTCTCTCTGTCTGTGTGTCTGTCTGGTCTTCTCTGTCTGTCTCTCTCTATGTCTCTCTCTATGTCTCTCTCTATGTCTGTGTCTCTGTCTGTCTGTCTCTCTCTATGTCTCTCTCTATGTCTGTCTGTCTGGTCTTCACTGTCGGTCTGTCTATGTCTATCTATCTGTCTGTTTGTCTGTCTGAGAGGTTTCTGGTGTAGCTTCTAAATATCACCAGTGGTCACATAATCGGTGACTTAAAGCAGGGCTATATGACAGAGAAGTATATACTTAATATCCACTCACCAACCGTAAAAGAGTTAAAACAATGTTGATTCCGAGTCAACATTGTCCCTCTTTGCGTGTGTGTGATTGGTGGTTAGGTGGCTATAAAGCCAAAGGAGTGAAATCCGGTTTGAGACCAGATTTTGGTTGCTTTCCAATGGGTGGCTTTAGACTCACAGGGGCTCATTGTGTTGTTCAAGACAGCCCCTGAGGACCAGCAGAAATATGTTGTTCTTGGCCCCCGAAGGCATGAAACTCAATGAACAGCTAGCAGCCTGGTGGCTGCTGACAGGGTTAAGGTTCACATTCCGGTCCAAGCGGCCAACGTTCGATCGCTGTGAAGGCGATGAAGTGGAACCGATCATAACCCAATTCACGTCTTTCTTCTTTGCCGCCGCGACACCGCGACGCAGTCGTGGTCTTATTGGTGAACGTGCTAAACCAAAAGGCTTACTCGCGGATAACGCCGTGGTGGTCCGTTAGACCTTGCTCACAGAGACGCAGTGGGCAAGCAGTGCTTGTGACGCAATTCTGTCTTTGAGAATTGGATCTGTCTGCCTGTCTCTCTCTCCATTGTCTGTCTGTCTGTCTTTCTCTCTTCACTGTTTGTCTCTGTTTCTCTCTCTCTCTTCATTGTCTCTGTTGATCTCTCTTCACTGTGTGTCTGTCTCTCTTTTCACTCACTGTCTGTCTGTCTCTCTCTTCACTGTGTGTCCGTCTCTCTCCCCACTGTTTGTGTGTCTCTCTCTCGTCACTGTCTGTCTGTCTGTCTCTCTTCACTGTCTGTGTCTCTTTCTTCACTGTTTGTGTGTCTCTCTCTTCTCTGTCTCTCTGTCTCGTCACTGTCTGTCTCTCTTCACTGTCTGTCTGTCGGTCTCTCTCTTCACTGTGGCTGCCTGTCTCTCTTCACTGTCTGTCTGTCGGTCTCTCTCTTCACTGTGGCTGCCTGTCTCTCTTCACTGTCTGTCTGTCGGTCTCTCTCTTCACTGTGGCTGCCTGTCTCTCTTCACTGTCTGTCGGTCTCTCTCTTCACTGTGGCTGCCTGTCTCTCTTCACTGTCTGTCTGTCGGTCTCTCTCTTCACTGTGGCTGCCTGTCTCTCTTCACTGTTGGTTTGTCGGTCTCTCTTCACTGTCTGTGTCTCTCTTCACTGTCTGTGTCTCTTTCTTCACTGTCTTTGTGTCTCTCGTCACTGTCTGTCTCTCTTCACTGTCTGTCTGTCTGTCTCTCTTCACTGTGTCTGTCTCTCTTCACTGTCTGTCTGTCTCTCTTTATTGTGTGTCTGTCTCTCTTCACTGTCTGTTTGTCTGTCTCTTTCTTCACTGTGTCTGTCTGTCTGTCTCTCTTCACTGTGTGTCTGTCTCTCTTCACTGTGTGTCTGTCTCTCTTCACTGTGGCTCTGTCTCTCTTCACTGTGGCTCTGTCTCTCTTCACTGTCTGTTTGTCTGTCTCTCTCTCTTCACTGTGTCTGTCTGTCTGTCTCTCTTCACTGTGTGTCTGTCTCTCTTCACTGTCTGTCTGTCTGTCTCTCTCTCTTCACTGTGTCTGTCTGTCTGTCTCTCTTCACTGTGTGTCTGTCTCTCTTCACTGTCCGTCTGTCTGTCTAATGTCCCGCCCCCGTCCCTCCCCCGCCCCTGCAGGTGACCAACGAGATCACCCCGGTGCTGACCTACTCCTACATGGTGGTGTTGGTGCCGGTGTTCCTCCTGACGGACATGCTGCGCTACAAGCCCGTCCTGGTGGTGCAGGGCCTCAGCCATGTGGCCATCTGGCTGCTGCTGCTGCTGGGCACCTCACTGGCCCACATGCAGCTCATGGAGTTCTTCTACGGCGTGACCATGGCGGCGCGCGTGGCCTACTCCTCCTACATCTTCTCGCTGGTGACGCCGGCCCTGTACCAGCGCGTGGCCAGCTACTCGCGCTCGGCGGTGCTGCTGGGCGTGTTCGCCAGCTCCGTGCTGGGCCAGCTGTGCGTGTCCCAAGGCGGCGTCAGCTACGGCACGCTGAGCGCCGTGTCACTGGGCTTCGTGTCGCTGGGCCTCCTGCTGGCGCTCTGCATGCCCTGGCCCAAGCGCTCGCTCTTCTTCAACCGCCGTCAGCGGGAGAAGCTGGCGGCGGCGGCGAAGAAGGAGGAGGCCACACAGGCGGAGCGGGACTCGATGAACCCCGACCTCGCTGAGGGCAAGGCGGCGGAGGGCAAGGCGGCGGAGGGCAAGGCGGCGGAATGCAAGGCGATGACGGCGGCGGAGTTGCCCCCGGAGTTGCCCCCCCGGTCCTGGAGCTGGTGCACCCGCTCCTGGCGGCAGTCGGTGTTCGTCCAGATGCTGGTGGAGGTGACTGGCGTGGTGAGGGTGCCCAACCTGAGGCTGTGGTGCCTGTGGTGGGTGTTCAACTCCACGGGATACTACCTGGTGCTGTTCTATGTGCACATCCTGTGGAACAAGGTGGACCTGGCCACGGACAACAAGCGTGTGTACAACGGCGGCGTGGAGGCCGTGTCCACCCTGCTGGGTGAGTGGAGCCGGGGGTTCGAGAGACAGAAGGGGGAGAGGGAGATAAGAGAGAGAGACGGAAGGGGGAGAGGGAGATGAGAGAGAGACAGAATGGGCAGAGGGAGATGAGAGAGAGAGAGAGAGAGAGATGAAAGACAGAAGGGGGAGAGAGAGAGAGGGAGAGAGAGGGAGAGGGAGAGGGAGAGGGAGAGGGAGAGGGAGAGAGAGAGAGAGAGAGAGAGAGAGAGAGAGAGAGAGAGAGAGAGAGAGAGAGAGAGAGAGAGAGAGAGAGAGAGAGAGAGAGAGAGAGAGGGGGAAGAGAAAGACGGTAGAGAGAGAGAGAGAGAGAGAGAGGGGGAAGAGAAAGACGGTAGAGAGAGAGGGGAAAGAGAAGGGGAAGAGAGAGGGGGAAGAGAAGGGGAAGAGAGAGGGGGAAGAGAGAAGGGGAAGAGAGAAGGGGAAGAGAGAAGGGGGAAGAGACAGAGATAGAGAGAAGGGTGAGAGACAGAGATAGAGAGAAGGGTGAGAGAGAGATAGATAGAAGGGTGAGAGACAGAGATAGAGAGAAGGGTGAGAGACAGAGATAGAGAGAAGGGGTAGAGAGAGACAGAGAAAGAGAGATGAAGGGGGACAGAGAGATGGATGAGAGAAACGGGGAAGAGAGAAGGGGGGGGGGGGAGAGAGACAGAGACTGAGTGAGAGGGGGAAAGAGAGATGGAGTGAGAGAAGGGGGAGAGATGGAGAAAGAGAAGGGGGAGAGAGAGTTATTATGTTTTTAAGTACTCACAAGTAATTGTTTCATTATTTTTTGGAATTTAACGCCGCAATTCATGACCCTCTCCCAGCCCAAGCACAATGAAATTGAATTTGGGGTGTGGTCTAAGTGTATGAGGGATGTGATTGGTTCGTTCAGGGTATGATTGATGGTGACCATCACTCACCACCAAAACGTCCCCTTGTAGAGGAAGTGATGTTAAAGTGGTCAGACTTGTTGATGGGAATGTGAATACTAATAATAACTGGACGTCTTGTCTTTTAATGTGGTTCTCATAACTGCATGTATGCAACGCGTGAATTTAAACATTGTAGAAAACTTCTTTTCATCGATCAGAGGAGGAATGCCCCTCTAACGGGCCGTATAGTGAAATGGTTTTGTGTGTGACTGGCGTCCGAGAGGTTCTGGGTTCCAAACCCGATGTCCAATGCCTACCTTAAGTCCACCATGAGCAAGATGCTCCCCTAACCCTCTACTGGCTCAAGCGATTCCCTGCCTGTCTTCTGGTGGTTGTGGTGGTGGTTCAGGTGCGATGACCTCCTTCCTGGCGGGTTTCGTGAAGATCCGCTGGAACATCTGGTCGGAGCTGCTCATCGGGGTCCTCACGGCGCTGCAGGCCGGCCTCCTGCTCCTCATGGGCACCACCACCAACATCTGGGTCTGCTACGTCTCCTACGCCCTCTTCAGGGGCTTCTACCAGTTCCTGGTGCCTATCGCCATGTGAGTGGACCGTCTCTCTTCACCTCCCCTCCCGGCTTACCTTGGTTCTAAAAATCTAGCTGGGCACTGCCCAGGTGCCCTTTGAGCAAGGCACCAGACCCTTTTACACTGCTCTCCCCTGGCAGCTGTATATACAATCGCTGCCCACTGCTCCTAATACCAGGATGGGTTAAATGCAGAGAAACACATTTCACTGTGTGTGTGTGTGTGTGTGACCAATAAAGATGATTCAAAATCCTCCAGATTTAAGATTTTAAGGGTGGGGTAACTAAATGTCTTGGTTCTAAACACTAGCTAGCTAACTGGATGGGGGGGGGGGGGGGGGGGGGGGGGGGACTTAATGGGTAAAAACAATACTTTTATTGAACGCCGTGGACGGCGGAAGTGCGATCGGCGCTCGAACCCTAAAATGAGCGCTTTCGGTTGGCCCATAGTAATGCCCAGGTGGGCTTGTGTGGCGTGCCCGTAGCTTCCAGATCGCCTCGTCCCTCACCAAGGAGCTGTGCGCCTTGGTGTTCGGCATCAACACCTTCCTGGGGACCATCGTGAAGACCGTCATCACACTCATCATCGCGGACAAGAGAGGCCTGGGACTGGACGTCCACGCTCAGGTAACCCAGGAGAGGGCACCTTCCAAGTCCCTTTGTGGGTCTTACTCGCCTTCTGATGGCCAAGCCATATGGCTATATATAGATACATATATAGATACATATATATATATATATATATATATAGATATATATATATATATATAGATATATATATATAGATAGATATATATATATATAGATATATGTATGTGTATATATATATATGTGTATACATGTATATATATATATATGTATGTATGTATGTATGTATGTATGTATGTATGTATGTGTGTATGTGTGTGTGTGTGTGTGTGTGTGTGTGTGTGTGTGTGTGTGTGTGTGTGTGTGTGTGTGTGTGTGTGTGTGTGTGTGTGTGTGTGTGTGTGTGTGTGTGTGTGTGTGTGTGTGTGTGTGTGTGTGTGTGTGTGTGTGTGTGTGTGTGGATCTATATATGTATATATATATGTATGTATAGATCTATATATATATGTATGTATAGATCTATATAGATCTATATATAGATCTATATATATAGATCTATATAGATCTATATATATATATATATAGATGTATAGATGTATAGATCTATATATATATATATATATATATAGATGTATAGATCTATATATATATATATATATATATGTATGTATAGATCTATATATATATATATATATATATATATGTATAGATCTATATATATATGTGTGTATATAGATATATATATCTATATCTATATAGATCTATACACATATATCTATATATACCTATATATAGATATATATACATATACCTATATATATGTGTATATGTATATGTATATATAGATATGTGTATGGATATATCTATATATAGATATATAGACATATATATAGAGATAGATAGATATATAGATATATAGACATGCGTATGAATGGAGCAGGCGGTTGTAAGACGTCAGGTTGTAATGTGGTGGTGGTATCGGGGGTGCAGTGGTGGGGTTTAGGGTGAAGAGAAACTAAGTCATTTCTGTAGTGCTGAACAGACGTATTCTCCCCCCCCCCCCCCCCCCCCCCCTCACAGTTCCTCGTCTACTTCTTCTACTTTGCACTCCTCACCGTGATCTACCTGGTCTGCGCCGCCTTCGTCATCACCCGTCACTACAGGAACCAGAAGGTGGGCGGGGCCAGCGACCTAGCCCCGCCCACCGAGCTTACCCCCACGGCGACGGAGGCAGAGGCTCGCTCCGATGCCGAGCCTCACCTGAACGGCAAGGCCACCTCGGCCTAACCACCCCCCCTGACCGCCAAGCACCCGGCCTCGCCTTCGACGCCTCGGCTTCCCGGACAGCAAAACTATCAGAGGCCATTGCTTTCAACGACGGTAACGTCACTGCCAAACCCCGTTCCGTTTGGACCAACGGCGCCCGGCCATAAACCCCCAGGACCAGCTGTCCCACATTTTTGGAAGGCCATCTGTTGCCTCTGGAAACTTCCATTAAGTATGTATTTGAACCCCCCCCCCCCCCCCCCCCCCAAAAAAAAGACCAGAAGATGAAGACAACAGTTGATTCCAAGGTGCCTTGACGTGTCTTCCATGGTGTCTTCACTGCCGACATGCTGCCGACTATAAGCGGGAAGTTGTCGGGACTTGCTTTGTTTGGGAAGTGGGACCAGCTACAGGAATCTGCTGTATTTTTAAGTTATACTCACTACATCGTTTGTTGACGTTGTCGTTTTTGAAAACCATTTCAAGTATTTCACTATCACGGTGGCTTTGTGAGTCGTCTTTAGGAATTTTGAAAAGGGTACCATTTTATTGCTGCTAAAGTGGAAATCACGAACGGATGCCAAGTACCGTAGTTTGCTGTAATAAATCACAAAGTATAGGAAGGGTTTGTCGGGGTCCGTAAGGTCGTAGCGGGGATTGAGAGTCACCATCCTTCTCCGTATGCCCCCCCCCCCCGAGTGTGAATGTTTAACATTGCTTAAGCGTAAAGGTCAGATATTCTTTTGGTTTTTACTTTTACGCACGATTTTAATTTGCATTCATTTAGGTTGAAGAAGACTAACCGAAATTGAGTAGAGGTTTTTTCTCAGTTTATATAGGAATATATATTAGCTTTTTGCTTTTGTTTTTAGTTCTGTCTGTCCTTTTCCTTGACCGAATGACTCAAGGTCAGCATTGGACGGATGAGGTCAAATCATGGAAAGAGCGTAGTTGTCCCTTCACTGGAACATGATGAAATAGCTTGATGTTTTGGTTCACTTTAGTCCGATTTGGGGGGGGGGGGGGGATGAAGAAGTAGTCGTCCGTCTGCAAATTATAATAAATAATTATTATAATAATTGTGGGCCAAAATCGGTATTATATTTAATAACCGTTTAACCCCAAATCCACCGACTACGGATCGGTAAGGGGCATTTAGTCTGAACCGCACGTGCTGATTTATTTCCTGTTTTTATTCCGATTTTCGATGTTTCTTTGATTGAAGTCGATATGATTTGTAGGTTCACTGGAAACCGATACATAAATGTGAACCCATTACTTTTCATTCATTCAACCGATACATAAATGTGAACCCATTACTTTTCATTCATTCATTTGATAAAGTTGTGCCCTGATGGAATGCTGTATAAAAAAAAACTAACAAAAAAAGACGATACTTAACTGTCTTCACTTGAATCATTTGCTAATTTTGTACTTGAACAATAAATTGTTTTGGTGAGGAAGAGATTCTGTGGTTCTATGTGGTCGATCTTTCTCTCTCTCTCGCTCTCTATCGTACGTTGTGTTGACTCTAAAGTGTGCAAAAAGAAATAACCGAAACCACAGAACAAAGCAGACATCATTCCACGTTCTCCTTTAGGTGACGGCCGCAGCGTCCTCGACCACCATGCACAGTTTAATAAAAAATGTTTTTATTGTTGCAACTGCAATTCAACACGAAAGGAGACGAGGCCTAAAGTTTGAGTACAGTGCCCGGACAAACACACGGTTGACCGTTTGGTCTCTTGAGTGACACCGAAAACATTTTAGTTTGGGCCACCCGTCCGAGTAAATTATCAAATTGGATCGCGATTCAATCGGCCCGGAAAAAACCTGCTCGTCTTAAGCTGTTGGTGTGGGATCATTTTGTAAACGTCACTAAATGGATTTATATAGCGTACAAACAGGGGTTAATCAAAAATAAATATCCCCCTATTTATTTTTTTAATTTTTTTACTTAAAACATTAAAAAATGTGTTTTACGACCACAGCGAAATGCACTGTCATTTCAAGTGCCGTCGTTCATTACGTGTTAGAAACGGTGTATAAAATAAAATAAAAACACAATCACAAAAGATATACATTTTCAAAGATGATACAAACATCTGAAAGTTAATAGGGCTTTTCTAGAGCATCTTTGTTTGGACTGCGGGTTGAGAATTCCTCCCCCGATGCGGAAGTCAGTCCCCCCCCCGCCGAGAGAGCCAACATGGCCGCCAGATGACTCGGCAGGGCCCGTGCGGTGTGAAAGGGGACACCGGAGAGAAGGTCTGTGTCCCGACATAATCTGACCTCTGACCTGGACTTTGATTATCGTTTGGTCAGCTGTGGTCAGCCGTCAGACTAGCGAAGCCTAAATGTTTGACTTGAAGTTGTTTTCTGGTGTTATTGTTATTTGACCAGCTGGACACAGCTGGTAACACAGACCTCCCTCACAGTCCACCCAAGATGCTCCTGTCAATATGTTTCAATATGTTGTTGTTTTTTTTACAGAGATTTAGACACATTATTTTTATGCAAACTGACAAAAACAAAAGGGGAATTCTCACACACTGGTTATCCTCTGTGGGTGTAGCACCGTACGAGCTACCAGAGGGTGAACGGGACAACCAAATCACCCTGATAATATTTACAAAGCATCTTATCGAGGTGTGTAGGTGTGTGTGTGTGTGTGTGGGGCATGGTACCGCTTTTGCAACATACATATTGTGTGTATCGTGGGTGTGTGTGTGTGTTTGACGTGTGTGACCGTGTAGGTCGTGTAAGTATGTGTGCATATGTACTTGTATTTGTGTGAAGGTATGGTTCATGTGTCTTATGTGTCTGTACAGAATATATATGTGTGTGTGTGTGTGTGTGTGTTGTTGCATGTGTACGATGGTATGACTGTGTGTGTGTGTGTGTGTGTGTGTGTGTGTGTGTGTGTGTTTGTGTGTGTGCTTGTAGGGATGACGATGTTTATGTATGTGTGTGTGTGTGTGTGTGTGTGTGTGTGTACGATGGCATGGTTGGTTTGGTGTGTACCGTCCTTGGTCTACACAGTGTACAGTGTGTTGTATTGAGGTGTGTGTGTGTGTGTGTGTGTGTGTGTCCTATCTCCGGGTCTGGCCCACGTAGCTGTTCTCCACACACAGCACGACGTGGGAGGCGGAGCAGCTGCTGCTGCTCTGTCGGAGGAACACCTCCCCTCTGCCCAGCGCAGAGGCCACGCCCCTCTGGTCCCCGTCGGCCGATCGCCACGTCTCGCAGTAGCTCTCCACCTGCCGCTGCCCCCCGCTGGTGGAGCCGTGCCACAGCATCTTCTCTGGCCTGTGGGGCGGGGGTTAAGATTAGCCTTAGAGTCACTTTAATGTTTTTTTTTGTTAGTTTTTTGAATTAAAAACAAATGTAAGCTGGCCGGCCGGTAGCTCATTGACCCACTGACAGCTACTGGCCGGCCGGTAGCTGTCATTGACCCACTGACAGCGATCACGACAGCTTACAGTCACTGCACAGTTCTGCACTGTATTCAGGATGCTGATGCACTACTGGCACTTTAAAATGCTTTTTGCACAATTCGCCATGTGTATATATTATCCATCAGTCCCTTGATTGTTTTTTTTATTGTCAACAGTATAGTTATATTATAGTGTTGTTTATAGTATAGTATATAGTATAGTATATAGTGTTCTTTATAGTTTATAGTATAGCATATTGTAGGTTGTAGTGTTGTTTATAGCATTGTTGAGTATAGTATAGTATTGCATAGTTTAGTATCGTATTGTTGTTGAAATTGATACTCTGGGAGTGAATGGGTAGTAATCACTCCATTGTGCTTGATAAATAAGAAAACATGTTGAATTTTGAAGCTTGCGTATGGATAACAAATATTGTAACCAATATTGTAACCTCGACCGAAAAATTACCGAAACAATTGTCAAAAAGTGCGTAAGACAAGGACAGAAAAGTTGGCTAAATCTGGCTCGTTTAAAAAAAGGGTTCATTGATTTAGTGATGTTGATATTGAGGTTGTTCAGGTAAGAGAAAAGTGTTTTTCAAGTTGTACTTCTTATTAACACCAAGTTGCCAGGGA
Source organism: Muraenolepis orangiensis (assembly GCA_027704905.1). Classification (NCBI taxonomy): domain Eukaryota; kingdom Metazoa; phylum Chordata; class Actinopteri; order Gadiformes; family Muraenolepididae; genus Muraenolepis; species Muraenolepis orangiensis. The sequence continues at coordinate 3,792,708 of CM051009.1, forward strand.
CGTTTGTGTCCGTGTGTATTGTGGTACCACTAATTATGATGTGGTATATGTTTATGTTAAAGACAGTTGGGTGTGGTTGGCAGGGTTGCGTGGCGTATCACTGACCAGGCTTGGTCGCTCATGATGTCCCTGCCGTCAAAGGAGTATAAGGGCGCGTCTTTCATTTGGCCCCCGTTGAAGATCGATTCCCAGCTGTCAAAGAGAACCTCGTCCTGCAGCAGGAAGGACACACGGTGTCAGTTCACGTGCTTCGGTTCTGGTTCATGGAAAGCCGAAGGTGATCCACCGCGTGATGCCCGGACGGTGGCGCGACCTACCTTGAGGTTGACGATGGGCAGGCGGTCCTGGTCGGTCCTGCGGACGATACTGTGCAGGTCCTGGAGCTTGGCGGAAAGGAAGGCCCTGAACGTACCCTTCATGCCGATGGCTCGGGCCTGGGTGAAGCACAGGTAGTCGGCCCCCCGGATGCCCCGCATGGCCCCCGTCTGAGGGCTGTTCAGGGCGATCAGGTGGAGCTGGGGGCGTAAGGGGAAGACATGACGTCCACTCGTGAGAGATAAACGGCTTGGTTTACAGCTTCAATGTGCCTGTTATCGTGATAACCGTGTTGAGCACATATATATATGTGCAATATAATCCAATCCTAGAATAAGTATGTATTGTATTTGTTTTTTTTAAGACATGTGATATGATAGTAAGGTGCAAAAAGGTAAAAAATAATAATAATAATACATTTTTTTACTAAATACTACGCTAACGTTAAGTAGCTTCGCATGACTTCAAACCCCAAATTCTTGCCGTCAAGAGACCAGCGGAACATGAACGGGTCCCCCTATCATCCCATGCCCACGTCTGAAACCTCCTGGATTTCTCACTCACCCCAGGGCCGGAGGTGTGATGGTGTTGGGGACCGTCGGGGTCCCGGGAGCCGGGCCTTCTCTGCGGGGTCACCGGGAACCGTCCGTCCGGGTACACCGGCCGCTCCTGGGCCGGATGGACCCGGCTGTCGGGCGCGTTCAACCGGTCGGTGAAGCTCGGGTAGCGCGGGTCGGTGGGCGCCGGGTAGCGTGGGTCCGGCTGCGATGGGTACCGGTGGTCGGGTTGTGACGGGTGGTGGACCTCTGGTTGGGATGGATGCCTGTGATCGGGGTGGTGGGGTTGGTGGGGGTCGGGTTGTGACGGGTGGTGGACCTCTGGTTGGGATGGATGCCTGTGATCGGGGTGGTGGGGTTGGTGGGGGTCGGGTTGTGACGGGTGGTGGACCTCTGGTTGGGATGGATGCCTGTGATCGGGGTGGTGGGGTTGGTGGGGGTCGGGTTGCGAGGGATGCCTGTGGTCTGGATGGTGGGGGCTCTGGTGGTCCGGTTGAGGGGAGTGCCGGTGGTCTGGATGGTGGGGGCTCTGGTGGTCCGGTTGAGGGGAGTGCCGGTGGTCTGGCTGCGGGGGATATTCCACCTCCGGTTGCAGGTGGTGCCGTTGGTCTGGGTGATGGGGGTGATGGGGGTGGTCGGGCTGCGGCTGGTATCTGGGGTCGGGGTGAGTCGGATGCTGTGGCTCAGGGTGGCTGGGGTACCCGGACTCGGGCTGAACCGGGTGCACCGGGCTGGTCTCCGGGAGCCTCTGGTGGTCGTCGGCGGGCCCTGCCCCCCCTTGGTTGTAGTGGTCCGGGTCGTAGTGAACCACCGGTGGAGGCTCCACCGCAGCAACCTCGTTGCCCTGGAGAGGGCGATGTTCAGACGGTTGAGTGACAGGGATTCATTTGGTTTACTACTGAAATTCTCAAGTCCCGAGAGACCATCGACGGTCTATGGTCCCACTTTTCTGTTATTATTCTGCAGAATCAGTGTGGAGGTTGCGGCCCGAGACTAGAGGACCGGTGCTGAACATTCATTTTTCAGCAGCATTCCAAAAAAGCAAAACACAGAGACTCACCTCGTCGTTGGGTAAATCGATGTAGCCCCCAAGCTAGAACAAGAAAACAAACTATTTTTGCATGTCATTTTTTTTAACATATCACAGGTTTTGTCGGTTTGTATTCAGGGTACATAAGGCGGGGGGGGGGGGGTGGGGGGGCGGGGGGTGGTGGTTGTACCTGGACTTGACGGACTCCATCTCTGACCCTCAGGTAGAGGTCAGTCTGGTCCAAGATGTACACCAGAGTGCCCTCGGGTTGCCTCCGGGCCGTGGTCCTCATAGTGTCGAATGACCGCAGGACCATCACCTGCACGCGCGCGCGCGCACACACACACACACACACACACACACACACACACACACACACACACACACACACACACACACACACACACACACACACACACACACACACACACACACACACACACACACACACACACACACACACACACACACACACACACACACACACACACACACACACACACAACACAGAGTAGTGCCAGTTTGATCAGTAGTATCATAGATATTTTGTCTGCTTCGATCCAAAAAAAATTCACCAAATATATTATATATATTCTTTTCCTCCACCTAACTGGAAACTTATCATAGAGTCGTGATATGTTGACGTTATTAATACTTCAGGGTCATGTTTAGAAAGAGGTAACTTTAACTTTGTCATGGAAATTCAACAAGTCCCCTGCATAGAGTCAAGGAGGCAGGAAGGTGTAGTGTGTAACTTTCAGCCAAAAGGGGTCTGGGTTCAATCCCCCCCATTTGTCCTTGAGCAAGATGCCCTAACCTCAACCTGCGTCTCTCTCTCTCTTCTCCTCCGCATCTCTGATCCAAAGTCACTTTAACGAGATGTGAACCTAAGCGTGGCGTCAGTGGAACCAACATGTGGAACATCTTTACGTCTTAACTCACCCCTGAGGAAGGTCCATGTGTGCCCGGTGTTCCGGGGGGCCCTGGGGGTCCAGGAATACTGATTGCTGAAGGGGTCAAAGGTGAACGAGAGCAAACCGGTCAGACAGAATGCTCACAGTGGAGGTGAATGGTTGTGAACAGCAGTAGTAAATGGCAGTGAGCAGCAGGGATTGGTAGTGAATGGTAAACTGGGACAAGGCCCTTGCTGTTACAGGAATTTGTAGTTTTCCACATGTGTCATTTCCACATATGATTCATATAAATACAAACAATAACCGGCTGATGGTTAGGGTTGTACTCTCTTTACTCGCCACTTTACGACTGACTTTACTCGACATTACTGAGTTAAGGACTTCATCAGAAGACATTAAGCATGTTGAAGGCAGTGGAAAAGGCTTGTTTTATTAGTAGTATTCTTGGCTAACTCACCCTGTGATCCCCTGTAGGCTCCAGGTAGAGATGGACCTGGAGCTCCAGGGGCTCCTGGGGGTCCTGGGTTCCCTTGCCGCCCCTCGTATCCTCTTCCTGAGGGACCGGGCGGGCCCTGAGGCCCCGGAGGCCCTACCTCTGCCTCACCTCTCGGCCCCTTCATAGAAAAAGAATACTTTTAACGGGGACCCCGTCAAGGGCAGCTGTTTCCTCATATAAGAGAACTGTTTTATATGCATTCTGCAGAAAAAGAACGGAAAAGTTGGCCCAATGGCGTCAACAACCAACCAGCGGTGCGTGGCCAAGGCCAAACGCATCATAAAGACCATGCCCACCCCAGCCACCAACTGTACTCACTGTTACCGTCAGGTAGGCGATACCGCAGTATCAAGTGACACACAAATAGACTTAGAGATAGCTTCCACAGTCAGGCCATCAGGCTGCTGAACATATAACAATGTATATTTTATTACATTGATTTATATCGGTATCGGTAAAATATTGTTAAGTAGCGATAATGTATCCGTTAAGTAATGTTAAAGTATCGGTAAGGTATTGTTACAGTATCAATAGTGTCTCATTAAAGTATTGTTAAGGTATTGTTGTATTCAGTATCTATAAAGTATCAGAAATATGTCGGTAATGTATCTATATTGTAACGTATCGATAAGGCATTGGTTTGTATCAGTAACATAGTGACACTATATTGTAACGTATCGGTAATGTGCGAGTACATATCAGTAACATAGTGATACTATATTGTAACGTATCGGTAATGTGCGAGTACATATCAGTAACATAGTGACACTATATTGTAATGTATCGGTAATCTACGGGTTTGTATCAGTAACATAGTGACACTATATTGTTACGTATCGGTAATGTGCGAGTACATAACAGTAACATAGTGACACTATATTGTAACGTATCGGTAATGTGCGAGTACATAACAGTAACATAGTGACACTATATTGTAACGTATCGGTAATCTACGGGTTTGTATCAGTAACATAGTGACACTATATTGTAACGTATCGGTAATATCCGGGTATGTATCAGTAACATAGTGACACTATATTGTAACATATCGGTAAAGTCCGGGTTCTTACAGGAGGTCCAGGAGCGCCTCCAGCGGAGCCGTAGTGCGAGTCGTAGTGGCCTCCACCCGGCTCTCCCTTCTCCCCCTTCACACCCTCGCCGCCACGCTCTCCCTTCATCTCGTTCTGCCGGCGAGAGGGAGACCGGGAATCAAAGAAACGCATAGCATCACATAATTGACCTGAAAACATATGCATTTAAGGAATGGACCTGGGTGGGTGGGTTAGACAGAAGAGAAGAGCAGCAGACAAGAGCAGACAGAAAGTAACGAATGGAATACATTTTCATCTTGAATTATAATATCGTTATATATATCGGAATATAGCATTGTATATTGTTGCTGTTGTTGTGGAGAGATATTTATCAAAACATTAATTTTTTTTTATAATACGATATCTCGGATTTGTTGTCATTTGTAGTTGCAGTTCTTGCATTTAGCTTTTGGGTGAACATCTTAAAGGATAACTTTGCCAATTTTCGACCTCCAAGGCGACCTCTGTCCTCATTATGGACATAGTGTGGGAAACACGGCATCCTACGACGCCTAGGACTAAAGTACAGTACATTACATTACATTACAGTCATTTAGCAGACGCTTTTATCCAAAGCCACTTACAATAGTGTGTTTCGAGTAGAGGGGAGGTGTGGGTGCACCACCACGGAGGTAAGCATTGTTGATGTGCATACACACCACCCACATTGACATGAGAGAAAGCTGGGTGGAATTTCGGCAAAATTCCCCCCTTTAGTGATTCAGGGACTTGAGGCTCACCTTGAAACTGTAGATGTCAACGTTGGAGGTCAAACCTGGAACAGAAAGCGTATTTATTTAATGTTTCACCTTCAATATTTTGAGATCTATTGAGATTCTGGTAATCCCGTGAGCTTAAATCAAGATTTAACACTATGCTGACTTTGTTGTAAAATGGTGTGACCGTTACTCCACTGCCAAGACTTGATCAATTCCTTCGCATATTTGCCAAGCCACTCGGCTTCGCTAATTCAGAGCTAACACAGATAGTATACTTCAAGTCAAGTCAAGTTTATTGTCACTTCACAGTTTACACAAGTATAAAGTTATAAAAATAAGATAAAATAAAAACAGAATAGAATAAAATAAGTAAAAGAAGTAAAAAGAAGTAAAAACTTGCGTGTGTGTTGGGGTTTAAACCCCAACCCCCTGAAGTCTACTTGCTACTTACATTCTAGACTAGCGAGACGCCTCACCCTGTATTTACCGTACGTCGCTTTGGATCTAAATCCTCGCCTAAATGAGTGAATGGTGAACTCGTAGTAAAAAGTGTACATTAGCGCTGCAGGTGTTTTACCTGGAACCCCAGGTATCCCAGGAGTGCCACGATCCCCCTTATCTCCCTTGGGAGCTGGGAGACAACAAGTAACAAACCCCACGTTAGAAAAAAACATTCATATTCAAACATTTACATTGAAGAGGCGAGCTTAAAAGCCTACAATATACAGAAAGATAATTAAATGCAGGCCGCTAGCTGGTAAAAAAAAGTTATTACAGCAAATTTATATATTAATATTTGGGCAAGAAAGAAAGAAAGATTATCGTAACAAATATATGAATAAATTAAAGGGCATTACCGTTGTGATATGTTGAGCCTTGGTCATAACCCTACATCGACAGACAGACAGACAGACAGACAGACAGGTTATTTATATAAAGGTTGTGTATTCATTAAAATGCAACATTCAGATGTATTGGTCCATGTGTTCAGTCCATGGGTTGTTGGTCCCGTTCTGTTTAGAAAGTCCACTCTTTACAATACTTACACTGAATCTGTCATGGGGTCCGGAGGCTCCAGGAGGACCAGGGGCCCCTGGTGGCCCTGGGGGCCCCTAGAAAACAACAGAAAGTGTTTTTCATTGATTTAACCGATTGGACACTGGTTGGTCAGGATTCAACTTTGCACAGGCAAGGCCAGCTTAGCGCTTTGCTAAGGCTGAAGCATCTTGAAGGTATGGTAGGATACACAACTAAGCAATACCTTGATTAAGGAAGCCAATTAAGCAATACCTTAATTGGCAGTGGGCTATCTAATTCTCTGATTGGCTAAATCACAATTGATTTAAATCTAACATTTTGAGTTGGCTAACCCTTGCCGAACAGTAACTAGTGGGTGATTTTTGGGGCTGTATTTAAGCGATCCAACATTAGATCCTGGTATTCTAACCTGGTATCCAGAACCATCGCCGGCCACAGAGTCCCCCTTCGGTCCTTTGGCTCCGTTCAGACCCGGTCGACCCTACGATGAAACAAACACACATCAAATGCTCCTTGAATTTAACACATCAACGCAAACAATGAGAAAACAAAAAACACTTTAAAAACTTAAAAAAATAAAAATAAAAATCTGAGAAATCTAAACGGTTATGCTCCAGAACAGTGAATATGATTTTGTTTTTGCTTTCCTCCCTGTTAAAATAGTGTTTGTTTCTGGCTTTCATTGATGTTCTTTGTACCGGTTTGGATATCTGGTTTTCCCCGGTTCTTGAAGCTAATCAGTCGTGAGCGACTGTGTTGTGGGCCTCCAAGGCCCCAAAGGTCTATGTGTAGGTTGGCATATAAATCGGCATAAATTATAACTTCTAACCAATCTTCACAATAAGTTGTCAATTAACATCACTCTTGTTATAGCGGTGTCAACAAACTGTTTTTTTTTTTATATTTTCAAAATTTGTTCTGCATTGACTGCATCCCCTTTCACTGTCACTGTTAGACACAATACAGATATAGAGATATAGAGGATAAAGGTAAAGCAGATATAGAAGATATAGGAAACTTACCGGTCTGCCGGGGAATCCGATCTCTCCCTTCTGACCAGCAGGACCGTACGGACCCTAGAAGGTAGGGAACGTGAGAGTATTCATCTATAAGTATAAATATGTGGATAGTACAGAAGATAGTAAACAGAAACACAGTATTGTACACTTTGAAGCAGTTCTACTCACGTGTGGTCCAACAGGGCCAGGAAGTCCAGGACCCCCCTAATAAAACAAACCAATTAGAATGATTACTTATTATTAGTTCAATCTAAGAAATAATGAATATAAATTTTCATATTTATGTGATTCATGTCACATATTAATAGTAATACATATACTCTATATTTATATTAAAGAATGCAGGCATGGCTGGCCATTTTTGGCAACATTCCTCTTTTTTTTTATAGCTAGTTAAATTATTTTATTCTTTAAGTAATAATAATAATTCACAAACATACCGGGGATCCCGACAGCCCTCCAAGGTAAATTGCGTTTCCGTCCCGATCTCTGATGATCCCCGGCTCTCCCTTCGCTCCCTGGACAAGTCATTATATCACAAGATTACATCGGATTACTTATCCCAGTTTAACATCACATCGGATCACTTATCCCAGTTTAACATCACATCCGATCACTTATCAAAGTTTAACATCACATCCAATCACTTATCCCAGTTTTACATCACATCCGATCACTTATCCCAGTTTTACATCACATCCGATCACTTATCCCAGTTTAACATCACATCGGATCACTTATCCCAGTTTTACATCACATCCGATCACTTATCCCAGTTTTACATCACATCCGATCACTTATCCCAGTTTAACATCACATCGGATCACTTATCAAAGTTTTACATCACATCGGATCACTTATCCCAGTTTAACATCACATCGGATCACTTATCACAATTTTACATCATCATCATCATCATCATCATCATCATCCGATCACTTATCACGGTTTTAGATCACGTCGGATCTCTTATCACAAGTTGCCGTCTCATTATATTATTCATTTAAAGAACACTATTTTATGCAACACATCTTTTCTATTTTTGAGAAAGTTTACTTCTAATTTCCCCCCAAAACACCCAAAGATCAAGCTATCTAACACGTGCAACACTGCGCCAAAACCCAACACAACTCAGACATCTAAAGTATACCTTAGATGCATGTCCCGAAATACCTGGCTCTCCCATGTCTCCCTTGGGTCCAATCGGGCCCTGTATTGAAGACATCACAAGCTTTAAAAATGCCCAAATTATAAAATCGGATTATTCCGATATTTCTACGGCTAGTTCCACGTACCGGGAACCCTGGTCGCCCTGGGTAACCAGCTCCACCCTAAACAAGAGAAAAAAATGATATGCTATTAGAAAACATAGCACGACTTAGTCCTTATACGTATAAATATGCCCTGTGTATACAAATATATATATATATATATATATATTTACACACACAATTACACACATGTGAGAGGATGCTTCATGATTTCAATATTTCCAATGTGTACTTGGCTAGGCCAGTGGTCCAGAGGAGCTCTTTGTGTGCTTTCTCACCTCCTCTTCTTCCTTTCCAAAAATCTCGTTATACTACGGCGGGAGAAAGTTAGACCGGTTAGTGAGCAGGTGACAACGTGCAAGGCATTGACCGTTAGCATTCAATGAGGAGTGAGTGAGTGAGTGAGTGAGTGAGTGAGTGAGTGAGTGGATTGGTGGTTAAGTGAGTGAATGAGTAAGTAAGCAAGAGACTGAGTGAGGTAATGGGTTCATGAGTATGGTATGTGAGAGAGAGAGAGAGAGAGAGAGAGAGAGAGAGAGAGAGAGAGAGAGAGAGAGAGAGAGAGAGAGAGAGAGAGAGAGAGAGAGAGAGAGAGAGAGAGAGAGAGAGAGAGAGAGAGAGAGAGAGAGAGAGAGAGAGAGAGAGAGAGAGAGAGAGAGAGAGAGAGAGAGAGAGAGAGATTGGGTGAGTGTGAGAGAGTGAGTGAGTGAGTGAGTGAGTGAGTGAGTGAGTGAGTGAGTGAGTGAGTGAGTGAGTGAGTGAGTGAGTGAGTGAGTGAGTGAGTGAGTGAGTGAGTGAGTGAGTGAGTGAGAGAGAGAGAGAGAGAGAGAGAGTGAGAGTGAGAGTGAGAGAGAGAGATTGGGTGAGAGAGAGTGAGATTGGGTGAGAGAGAGTGAGATTGGTGAGTGTGAGAGAGAGATAGAGTGAGATTGGGTGAGTGAGAGAGAGAGATTGGGTGAGTGAGAGAGTGAGATTGCGCGAGTGAGAGAGAGAGAGTGAATTTGAACTTCACACCACTTAAAACATATACCATTCCATACCTAATGGTGGAGTGGGTGAGTGAGAGAGAGATATTGGGTGAGTGGGCGAGTGAGTGAGTGAGTGAGTGAGAGAGAGATATTGGGTGAGTGGGTGAGTGAGTGAGTGAGTGAGAGTGAGATATTGGGTGAGTGGGTGAGTGAGTGAGTGAGTGAGTGAGAGAGAGATAGTGGGTGAGTGAGTGAGTGAGTGAGTGAGTGAGAGAGAGATAGTGGGTGAGTGAGTGAGTGAGTGAGTGAGTGAGTGAGAGTGAGATATTGGGTGAGTGGGTGAGTGAGTGAGTTTTAGCTCAGGTGTACCACAGGGCGTTACTCACATCGTTGGAGGGCTGGTAGAGGATCTGTCCGGGGGCCCCAGGGGGACCAGGGGGACCAGGGGCCCCTCCCTCTCTGCCTGGGAGACCCTGTGTCACAAAGCACCATCACAGGCAGTGTTGTTGTTAGAGAGAGACCACACTGAGGAAGACATCCAGGGATTGTGAAAAGGTTGTTGCAATGTATATATATATATATATATATATATACACATACATATACATATATACACATATATGGGGTCGCAGGAGATGATTTATAAGAGCTTATAATCCTAACTTCTAAATCTAAACGTATAAGATTATAAATCTATATTTGTGAGATTCTTAATCTAAACTGATAAGATTCTAAATCTAAATTTATAAGATTCTAAATCAAAATGTATAAGATTCTAAATTTAAACGTATAAGATTCTTAATCCACATTTATAAGATTCTAAAACCAAATTTCATAAGATTCTAAATTATAAGATTCTAAATCTAAATTTATACGATTCCAAATCTAAACGGATACGGTTTTAAATCTAAACGTATACGATTCTAAATGTAAATAACACACTTTTATCTAAATACACTAAGAGTGTATTAGTACGACAAACCAACCCTGTCTCCCCGTTCTCCGCTCTCTCCCTTTGGTCCCTGGAAGAGAAAGAAGAGCAAAGAGGAGTGAACTGACCGGAACGGCTAATTAACAATTAATAACAACTAATATATATATATATATATATATCTATATACAGTATCTCTACGTTTGTTTGTGGCTACGCCAATGGAGAGAGAGACCAGCGCTTTGTCTCCTACCAGTAAGTGAAAGATATACAGAGAGATACCAGGGCTGTGTCTCCTACCAGTAAGTGAAAGATATATATAGAGAGAGAGAGACCAGCGCCTATATCTCTTATATATAGATGGAGACCGGCCTTGTGTTTCCTACCAGTAAGTGAAAGATATATAGAGAGAGACCAGCACTGTATCTGTTATATATAGAGAGACCGGCCTTGTATCTCCTACCAGTAAGTGAAAGATATATATATAGAGAGAGACCAACGCTGTATCACTTATATGTAGAGAGAGACCAGCAATTGTATCTCTTACCAGTCTGCCTGTTATTCCATCAAGTCCTGAAGATCCATCACGACCTCTGATGCCCTCGGTACCTTTCTCTCCGGGGATCCCCGGGAACCCAGGCTTTCCCTGGTGGAGGAGGGGGATGAGGAAGAGGAGAGGGAGACGAGTGGGAGACGAGGGGAGGAGAGGAGGAGGGAGACGAGGAAAAGGAGGAGGATGGAGAGGAGGTGGTGGAGAAGGAAAGGGAGGGTGGAGGAGGACCAGTGAGGGGGGGGGGGGGGTGGGAGGAGGGTGAGGAAAGAGGAGGGAGGAGAGAGGAGGGAGGAGAGAGGAGGGGGAGGAGAGAGGAGGGGGAGGAGAGAGGAGGGGGAGGGGGAAGGGGAGAGAGGAGGAGCAGGTGGGGGAAGAAGATAAAGAAGAAGCAGCGATAGTACCAGAGTGATGCCATTGATGAGAACAATTGTTTACAGTAAACGCAGAACGCTAACAGGGATGAGGTGGGAACAACAGAAGCTCCCTGACGCGTGTACTTACTGTCAGACCTTCGACACCAGGGGGACCCTGAAACAGAAACACAGCGGAGAAGACTTCACACAGAGAAATAAGACACTTTATATAAGACTTATCATCCCAATACTACACCAGTAATACTACAGCAGTAGTACTATGTACTAGTACTATGTACAGAATCGCCCCTCTCCATAATGTGAATCGGATGGAAACCAAAGCCGCTATGCATCATGTGATATATACGGCAAGAATAAGTCAAGTCCCTTATATTAGTCCATCCCTTAGTCACAGTAATAGTCTCTAAGGTCTTTCCAAGCCACGTATATACAACAACCCCCCCCCCCCCCTCAAACCCCTAGCCCCCCTAAGGGCAAGAAAGAACTCCCTTAATGATGAAGTGATAAAGTCCCTTAAGGAATAAGTGACAGACATAGTCATTTACACAAAAACATTACAGTACAATCAAATCAAATAAGTGAATCAGTTGTACACATCTTAAATCTGGAGGATGTAATCCTCTTTATTGGTCACACACACACACACAGTGAAATGTGTTTCTCTGCATTTAACCCATCCTGGTATGAGGAGCAGTGGGCAGCTGTTTTAGATACAGCACCCGGGGAGCAGTGGAAGGGGTCTGGTGCCTTGCTCAAGGACTCATCTGCAGTACCAGTTCTCACTCTGTTCTTGGTCCGTTTCGGGGACTTGAACCGGCGACCATCCGGTTCCCAAGCCCATTGGGTCCCAACAGACTACAGGCTACTGCCGCCCCTACTGCAGTGTAGTGTGTAGTGCACTGTATAGTGTACATGGCACTAGTGGCCCCCAGCCTTTCGGTCCAGTCTCTAGTGTCTCCTTACCAGGGGTCCTGGTGGACAGCTGACTGAAGATCCTTCCTGGTCCCCCTGCAGGAGGAGACATGCCATCTATTGACTGATCCGTCCATCATCTGTTCAGCCCTTCATACTGTACATACGTCCGTCCGTCTGTCTGTCTATTCATGCACTCATCCCTCCTCCATTGAGCTGTTTATGAGCTGGCTCAACGGTTCACACACAGTGGTTCCCAAACTGGGGGGCGCACCCCGAAGTTATGACAGGGGGGGGGGGGGGGGCAGGGGTCCAGCGCGGCTAAATGTAAATTATGAGATATCCTAAAGGTGACTTGTGACCTGTAAAGATTTGCTGTTGCAGTTCTGTTTTAATTACAGACAATGTTTTAAATCGATTGTGCAAGCAAAGGATGTGTCTCAGAGTGTCCTTATGTGGGTGCATGTAGGTTTGGGAGGGGGGAGGGGGGGGGGGGGGCTGACATTTAATTATCTACAAAAGGGGGGCCCTGCAGCAATAGTTTAGGAACCGCTGCATTAACACATATGCAGCGGTTAATTGATCGATTCATGAATTCATTCATGTGTTGTTTGTTTGAGCTGTACTCACGTGACCACCGCGGTAGTGGGGCCCCGGAGGCCCTGGGGGCCCCTGGGGTCCGACGGGCCCCATCGGCCCTGGCAGCCCGGCCAGCCCACCCTCTCCGGGCTGACCCTCCAGTCCTGGGTTCCCCTGGGAGCCCTAGGAACACGGGGGAGGGGGGGGGGATATGGACATTAGCTGCTGGGTGTTGGTGAACTGAGGTGTTGGTGAACTGAGGTGTTACTGAGGTGTTACTGAGGTGTAACTGAGGTGTTTTGTGAGGTGTTACTGAGGTGGTGTTACTGAGATGTAACTGAGGTGTTTTGTGAGGTGTTACTGAGGTGGTGTTACTGAGATGTAACTGAGGTGTTTTGTGAGGTGTTACTGAGGTGGTGTTACTGAGGTTGTGTTAATGAGTTGTTACTGAGGTGGTGTTACTGATATGTTACTGAGGTGTTTTGTGAGGTGTTACTGAGGTGGTGTTACTGATGTGGTGTTATTGAGGTAGTGTTACTAAGGTGGTGTTACTGAGGTGGTGTTACTGAGGTGTTACTGAGGAGTTACTGAGGAGTTACTGAGGTGTTAATGAGGTGTTACTGAGGTAGTGTTACTGAGGTGGTGTTACTGAGGTGTTAATGAGGTGTTACTGGGGTGGTGTTACTGAGATGTTACTGAGGTGCTTTGTGAGGTGTTACTGTGGTGGTGTTACTGAGGTGTTACTGAGGTGTTACTGAGGCAATACTGAGGTGTTACTGAGGTGATACTGAGGCAATACTGAGGTGTTACTGAGGCGATACTGAGGTGTTACTGAGGTGGTGTTACTGAGGCAATACTGAGGTGTTACTGAGGTGGCATTACTAAGGTGTTACTGAGGCCATACTGAAGTCATACTGAGGTGTTACTGAGGTGTTACTGAGGTGTTACTGAGGTGTTACTGAGGTGTTACTGAGGTGTTACTGAGGTGTTACTGAGGTGGCATTACTGAGGTGTTACTGAGGCCATACTGAGGTATTACTGAGGTTGTGTTACTGAGGTGTTACTGAGGCGATGGTGGAGGACATGGTTGTGATTTCGTATTACAAAAGATGTGGGGCGTAGGGTTGAAATTTCGTAAAATTTGAAACAAATTTGGTTAAAAAAAATTGTGAATATAAAGTTAAAAGGTGAGAACAATTTAAATGTGAAAGACATTTTGAATATGTGAAAGTAAAGTGAAAATGTTAACATAAAGTGAAAATAAAGTGAAAAAGTGAAAATAAAATGAAAATGTGAAAATAAAGTGAAAATGTGAAACACGACACACACATTTTAAAATGTGTTGAAAAAGGTCCAGTTTCCGATTCAAGGCCAAGGAAAAAAAAATCCAAAATAATTAAGGCATTAATTATATTGGATTAACGCCTAATCTTAGAGCAGACATAGAAGAAAGTTAATGCACACAATTAATTTCCACAGAGCAACCACGTAAGGAGGTTGTGACACACAAACCAGCAACTCACAACCGCTACAGAGCAACCACGTAAAAAAACAGAAAACTAGTGTTTAGAGGCAGGCTTTGGTTAGTCAATAAGTCGTTTAGCGAGCGTTTTGCCCAGCTCAACAGCGAAGGCCCCTGGTACCTGCGTGTCGTTAGACACCGAGGAAGGCGTAAAGTAAGACAGAAACCCGGAAAACAAGCTGGAGCCACCCGACTCCTGCTAGAGAAGAAAGTTCATAGTCAGGAAAAACCCACCGAGGAAAAACATCTGACAATATGAACGTAACGTAACGATTCAGTCGGGGGGGGGGGGTAAGGAAAAAGGAAATCATTTTGTGAATGAAATAAGTCATACTTTCTCTCCAGAGCCCCCAGGCAGACCCAGCTCCCCATCGCCTCCCTGTTTGAATATAAAAACAAAGTCATGGTTAAAGTTTAAGCAAGCACGGCTATTTTATAATATAAGATATTATATATTATATTTTCTAATACATACAAAATATTTTCTAATATTTTGTCAAATATTTTGTCAAATATTTTTTCGAATATTCTTTGTAATATATATATATTATATCTTATATTTTATACTATATATAAGATAATCAATGACTCTGCATATCATTTGTCTTAGTAACTAAAAGGGTTTGATGATAAAAATACATTTTAGTGTTCACAAAAGTGGCCTCTCATTGGGGCCATGCTTTTAAAATGGCTGCCAAGGTTTTAGCTTGAAACTTGGTCTCACATTTTGTCCTTGGTGTCCAGCCCGGCCTGGCTGTCCTGGGGGACCAGGGGGACCCTGAAACAGCAACAAGTGTCCGTCAGATAACGAGTATGATCCGTCCATATAGCAGACTGTCAGTTAACTTGATGTTGTAATCTAGCGAAATATTGAGCTATTTCAATTCGTAACAACAAATGTGTTTGTAACTCACAGGTAGACCAGGCACTCCATCACTGCCTGGGGGTCCCGGGGGTCCGAATGCTACCGGACTGTTGGGTCCCAGTGCCACCGATATCCCGGGAGGCCCAGGGGGACCCGGTAGACCGGGCAGACCACGGAGACCCTGGAGGAGCCCACCAGAACCAAGAAACTCAGACATATGCCTGTACATCGATTTTAAATAGCTTAATAGCATAGCTAATCAACATACCCCTATTTTCTCCATGTCGGGATAGCCAGAACCTTCCATGTCAACGTACGTCTACAGAAACACAGTAAGAAAAAACTATTCTACCTTTACTGAGCCACGCTTTTTGTGAATGTTTTTTATTTTAAATGGCCATCCGGAAAGCCTCTAGGATGTTAAAAACTGATATTTGCTAAATCTGTCACGATCAGACATTACACAAGACATCATAAACAAGAGCTTACGATGTGTAAAGTTTGTTACCTTTTCAAACGTAACAAACTTTACACATTTTTACAAACAAAACCCATTTTTACAAACTTTACAACGTTAGTTTTACAAAATTTACAAACCAAACACAATTTTACAAACTTTAAAAATGTTACACTGTTTTACAAATTTGCCAAATTTACATTTTTTACTTACTTTACAAACATCAATGTTTTTACAAACTTTACACATTTTTACAAACTTTACATTGTCCTAAAGTGCTGCGTTACACAAGATTCAGTACAGCTTCAAGATTCAATATTTTTATTTGCCGTATGCAACAAGTACAATGGAATGCTTACTCCCCATGTAGGCTAAAGGAGGGCTCTAGCTGTGAGTGTAAAGACCTACCGGGCGGTCCCCAGAGCCGGAGCCTGGGGGTCCGGGAAGCCCCGGGGGGCCCCTGGGTCCTGGATCGGCCTCCCCACGGTCCCCCTACAGGATACACAAAAAAAACCACACACATCCTCATCCTGCTATCACTTCACCCAAAGAAAGGTCATTTGTCAAATATGTTTCAGTTAATATAAATGTTTTATTATAAATTGTATCCAATCCAAGCCAAGCCAGGCCAATATATTCTAATTTAATCCAGCAGAATGTAGTCCATTCTAATCAAATCGAATCTGCTGTAATCTGTACAGTACCTTTTCTCCTCTGGTCCCCTGGTTTCCGGATGGTCCTTGGGGCCCACGGGGCCCAGCAAGACCCTATAAACCCAGAGAAGGAAGGGCTTCGGTGAACTTTTCAAAACTATCCCAGAAATCATCCCTTGACCCAAGAAACGTGTTAAAATCAATAAATATAAGTAAATAAATAGCTTACAACTTTTCCGTCCTCTCCTGGATCACCCTAAATGGGGTTAAATAAATAAATGCAGATGTAACATTTGACACAGAAGCACAATATTGTGAAACAAAATCTTGAAACTGCACGGCCATTGTGTATTTGAAGTACGGTGCATCGTAGAGTTTAGTCCGAAAAAGCGCTCCTAATTAAAACAAAGTTTGACGGTTTAATTCCTGTACTCACAGGTTCCCCATCGGTCCCCTTGGGGCCCTCGGAGCCCTGCATCCCCGGGGGCCCCGCCGGCCCCAGGGGTCCGGCCACGTGCTGGACCACTTTTCCGTCTCCCAGCCGCACCACCTGGGCAGCCGGCCCTTGTGGCCCCGTGGGTCCCGGGGGCCCCGCGGGGCCACGATCCCCCTTGTTTCCGGGGTAACCGATTCCGGAACTTCCCTGAGCGAGAAAAAAGGAATTAAAAAAGGGAATTAGTTCATTCTGAATTCTCTACTGACACTGAAAAGCATCTGCTGAATGTTAAAGGCTGAAGTGTTATCAAGACATCCCAGGACATACCTTTGAGCCTCTGTCTCCCTAAAATGAGAAAAAAACACAAATAATATTTGAACTTCAGAACAATACTCAATATATACATATATATATAAATATATCATTGTGACTATTGCCAATGCTACGTGCTCCAACCATGGTGGTGCCGGGGTGTACCTTATCTCCTGCACCCCCAGCCTCCGAGGCGGAGTTCTGGGAGTTCAGGTTCGGACCAGAGTCTCCCTTTGGTCCCGCGGGGCCTCGGTCCCCTGTGCTGCCCTTGTCTCCCTGGTTGCCCATCTCTCCTCTGGCCCCCGTTGGACCTGAGCAGCGCACAGTTTGAGTCAAATGAGTACAAACGTGTAGCAAGCACCCAAATGACGTGATCCGAAAATATCTTTCAAAATCATCAATTGTGTTACAACAAAAAAGTATAGTTAATATATACATTTCATATTACATATATATACTATATATTTATAAAATTAGAAATTCTTTAAAAGAAAATCATGCAGGGATGGTTTTATATGGATGAATTGTTTTAGGATGAAGATGAAGTAAATACTTTTTTTTTTATACTTCACCTTGCTTAGAAATGAATTTATCAATAAGGTGAAGTCTACAAATAATGCAAAACCTACTGTAGATGGCGCCATAACATCATATCTGTAACTAGCCTACAACCACATCATAATTTACCTTTTTACGTCATGCAACAACAATGAAAGACCTCCACCACCACCACACCCAGGGCCCACTTGACCACCCCAGCTTCCACCCACTTAGGCTCACCTCCCTGGGCTCTAGCCCAGCACCGGCACCGGCACCCACCACCACCACCACCACCACCACCACGAGGACAACAACCAACCAACAACACATCACCCATCACAGCTCTGTGTCCCAAGGCCGGGGGCAGGGAGTGACTCCCGAGGGAGAGCCTTCTTACCTGTGAGGCCAGGTGTCCCAGGCCTTAGGTGTTGGACTGAGGACTGGTGGTGGTGATCCCCTGAGATCACACACAGACGCCAACGTAATGTAAAACCTCGGGTTGGACCACACTGGCTCGCTAACAGGAAATTTTAACGATACTTCGTACCAACAAGATGTCTTAACGAGACTTTGTCCTAGATGAGAATTTGTCCTAACGAGACTTTGTCTTAACGTGACTTTGTCCTAATGAGACTTCATCCTAACAAGAATTTGTCCTCACAAGACTTTGTCCAAACAAGACCTCATCCTTACGAGACTTTGTCCTAACAAGACCTCATCCTTACGAGACTTTGTCCTAACAAGACCTCATCATAACGAGACTTTGTCTTAATGAGACCTCATCCTAACAAGACTTTGTCCTAACGAGACCTCATCCTAACTAGACTTTGTCCTAACGAGACCTCATCCTAACGAGACTTTGTCCTAACGAGACCTCATCCTAACGAGACTTTGTCCTAACGAGACCTCATCCTAACTAGACTTTGTCCTAACGAGACCTCATCCTAACTAGACTTTGTCCTAACGAG
>CM051009.1:3816227-3843727 GCA_027704905.1 Muraenolepis orangiensis
GTGTGTGGTGTGGTGTGTGTGTGTGGTGTGTGTGTGTGTGGTGTGTGTGTGAAAGCCGATGCACGAAAAATGTAATTGGTTTGTTTGGGGGTCACACAAATGTTCAGCCCCTAAAAGTGGGATCAGGTCCCCGGGGCCGTTCAGAAAGGCATTAGGTGCGGAACGTACCTATAAAAAGTGTAGGGTTTTTCTTTTGGCAGCTGTGATAGCCGCCGTGGGGCGGAACACGCTAGTGAAAGACACCTGAACCGTCTCTCTCCTGGGGGTCAAAGAACAGACCGCAACCCAACGCTGGATGCACATTAACCGCTACGGCTGCTTCTTTATGATTTAAAGGAATTCTTCTAGAAAAGATTATAACCAGAGGGCCCTTAGAAGAGCGCATACCTCCACCACACCAAAAAGTTCCCAGGATCCAGATTCAGATATACGGATCTGTGCCAAATTGGAATCAGGAATCAGCTGTTCCTTGGCTCATAAGCAACCAAACCACCAAGTTTTGTCCAATTCCGTGCATACGTTTTTGAGTTATCTTGCTAACAGGCAAACAGACAAACAGGGTGAAAACAGAACCATCTTCGGAGGTAATACCATAAATATTAACAGCAGGTATTATTTGATCCATTGGATTTGGCAGAGGAGGAGAAGGAGAAGGAGAAGGAGAAGGAGAAGGAGAAGAAGAAGAAGGAGAAGGAGAAGAAGAAGAAGAAGAAGAAGAAGAAGAAGAAGAAGAAGAAGAAGAAGAAGAAGAAGAAGAAGAAGAAGAAGAAGAAGAAGAAGAAGACCTGTGAGGGGTTAAGTTATACGTGACCGCCATCAGTTTCAATCGCAACTTCAACAAGCTTTGATTTATATTGTGTGATGCTCCCTTAGGCTCCTTCAATGATGAGGGGCCTGAGAACTGAATGACTTCCTTACTAAACTCTTCCCCTCCTCACCTCAGGGACCGTCAACACTAAACTCGATAATCGCTGTGGGTTATTCTAAATAGTTCTTAAAAGTATGGGAAATTTAAAGACTTTCAGTTTTTTGGTTTGGTTGGTTGGACTTTTATTTTGAAGGACCGGAAGGACTTCCTGGATAAAGATGGCGCCTCAGTGTGAGTGACAACAGTTAAAACAAAAGTCGAAACAATTGACAACTAAACAGCCGTCAATTTCTTTACCGCTTTCTTTCGGATTGCTTACTTAGACTTACTATTATTATTATTATTATTATTATTATTATATTATTATATATTATATTATATTATTTTTTTGCACTATACGTATTGTTGTGTATTGTATATACCTACATATTACAGTAATAATACTGTAAATTGTCCAATTCATCTATCAATACATTTAGATTTCAGAGTGACATTTCATTAGAGTTCATTTAGTTATATTTAGTTTATACTAGTTTAGTTTAGTTTAGTTTGTTGTTATTTAGTTTTTAGCTTTTAGGTATTAGTATATTTTGTGTACATTTATTCCCCCTGTGTCAACTGTTGCACCTTAATTTCCCTCGGGATAAATAAAGTTATCTTGAATCTTGAATTATTATTTTACCTGTTGTTACAATGTTTGTGCCATTCTTAGATTTGTTTGGACCTTGGTTCTCTGTATTTTGATGGCTTGCTTACCTGGACACTCACCTGGAACCCTTCCCACTACACGGAGGCTGTGTCCGGTCCGGTGGTGACCAAATTTAGATTAGCCAATCACAGAGTTTCACCCGCCTCCACGACCCATTGATATAAGCAACACACGTGTAAACCTTTAACCTTGAACGTTGGTTTAATTCTATGCCTTTTGATTCACATCGCTTGTCCGCAAAGTTGCCAACTTTAGCATATTTATGTTAACTTTGGTACGGTAGGTATGTACACGTAAGTACACGTATCGTTTGATAGTTTGATATACAGCACACCATGAGTATTACACCAACTATTATTCGGGGGGTGGCAGGATAGCTCGGTCTGTTAGGACTTGGCTTGTGAACCGGAAGGTCGCCGGTTCAGGTCCCTGAAACACCTGGGTACCGCCGAGGTGCCCTTGAGCAAGGCACCAGACCCCCTATGTACATACAATAACTGCCCACTGCTCCTAATACAAGGATGGGTTAAATGCACACTACACACACATGTCACTGTGTGTGTAGTGTGCATGTATGTGACCAATAAAGAGGATTCAAACCTCCAGATTTAGACTACTATCTACTATCTACTATCTACTATCGTCAGGCACCACATTTTCTCCTGACGATAACGGTTGCCCTTCAGCTAACGACCGCAAAAACTCCTAGAATTCCCATTAGAATTGACTTCTCTGAGTGCTTTTAGTTTGGGGTCTTCCACAGAAGGGAATAACATGGAACATGGAAAATACGGCTGATGATTCAGTTCCCACGGAATAAAAATACCCTGTAAGGGGAAACGACCGGATGTCCCTGGAGGAGGCAAGTGACACTCAGAACCAGGGCGGTTCCAAGCATGTCCAAGTCCCCCCCCCCCCCCCCCCCTGTCCGTCCGTCCATCCGTCCGGAATGGGCTTTTGTTAAAAACGTCAAACTGCGGGGACGACGTGTATAAAGAAAGTGTATAAACAGTCTAAAGTGCAGCTGTGCAACTAAACAAGAAGTGAATGTTTGTGTTTTCCAACACACAGGAAGTGGATGAATCCGTTGTTCGCTCAAAAGTACAGAGGACGTGTCATGAGAAAGTCCAGCTAGTCCCACGGTGTTAAAGACGATCCCAATTTCAAATCGGTTGACCGCGACACATCTCAAATAGTATATAATAATAATATTATAATTTTAATTGTAGTGAAACCCAGGGCTAGTCACCATAGACCCATCTAGTCACCATAGACAGATAGGTCCACCCTGCTGGCCTACCCAGTGGACTGTAGAACCGGAATGGTCACCAGTTCAAGTCCCCGGAACACCTGGGCTGCACTGCCGAGGTGCCCTTGAGCAAGGCACCAGACCCCTTTACCCTGCTCCCTGGGCAGCTGTATATACAATAGCTGCCCACTGCTCCTAATACTAGAATGGGTTAAATGCAGGGAAACACATTCCACTGTGTGTGTACATGTATGTGACCAGTAAAGAAGATTCAGATTCCTTCAGATTTAGATTTAGATTTAAAAGTGGAACACGCCCATTGGTGATGTCACTAGTGGGTCGATTTTGATGAGTTTGGAGTAAAATCCCCGCTGACGTGATCCAGCGCTGTGTGTGTATCCGCCATTGTGGCGCAGTTGGTCACTCGACTCAACATCTCATCTCGGGGGGCCCACATCTTCTGGGATTTCGGCCAATTAGATTTGGCGAGGGGAACGCGGGGCGAGCCGATTTCCCACCGAGTGCAGCTGCTATTGGTTAATCTCACGTGACGACGAGGCGGAACCAGCTGTGGGCTCCCAGGCCGGCGAGTTGGCAACAACGCTAACAGATGAGCCTCTGTCAGTTGAGTTCACACGTTGACCAAGCGCCTCGCTACCGCTCTCAAAATGTCCTGTTTAGTCTCTCGATTTTAACTACGTTAATGAATGCAATATACATAAATGACCACGTAGTTAGCCAATTAAAGTGCATGACTGAATCAATTAGGTTAACCATTTGAAACTCAAATCAATCAAACAAACCAGTTAAACATTTTTGTTGCCATCCGAGCACGCTCATTAGCACTGCGTCTTGTGTTTTTAGCTAATTAGCAATTCCAGATGGTTGAGACCAAACCATAAACACGGAGCAAACCAGGGGAATATTTTGACATTCTAGACCTGGAGTTTCCACAATCCGCGTGGGAAGTACATAACCAGACAGGCTTTAACAAGAGTCAAACAACAACAACAACCCAAGATGATGGTACGGCTTGAATGCCTTGCTCAGAGGGCACCGCAACACCATTTGGTAGAAGTATCAAAGGCGTTTATGAATTAGACGGAAAAACTATCTTGTTCCCAACTTGTGGGTCGTGACACCACGTAGGGTCACCTGATATGCATAAAGGGTCCCACCTCGCCCTCATCTGGAGGGGAGGACAGAGGGGGAGAGAGAGAGGGAGGGAGGGAGCGAGGGGGGAGAGAACGAGCGAGACAGAGAGAGCGAGGGGGGACAGAGGGGGAGAGAGAGAGAGATAGGGAGAGGCAGACTGACCTTATGTTTCACCCATTCCAAGGGTCAAGGGTCACCGTTGATTTACGCCCCCCCCCCCCCCCCCCCCCTCCCACGATCGCCCGGGAGGAAGTGGGTCCGGGTGTTCGACGCTAAAACAGTTTCCCACAGTAAGTGGACTGAAATCAAGATGTAATGTATCTATGCTGTGTGTGTGTGTGTGTGTGTGTGTGTGTGTGTGTGTGTGTGTGTGTGTGTGAGTGAGTGCATATGTGATCATCAATCATCACTATGCTGTATGTTAGTGTGTGTGTGTGTGTGTGTGTGTGTGTGTGTGTGTGTGTGTGTGTGTGTGTGTGTGTGTGTGTGTGTGTGTGTGTGTGTGTGTGTGTGTGTGTGTGTGTGTGTGTGTGTGTGTGCATGCTTGTGAGTGTGAGAGTGCAAGTGTGTATGAGAGAGAGAGAGACTGAGAAAAGTGAAGGATGGGGGAGGGAGGGAGGGAGGGAGGGAGGGAGGATGTGACTTGTCAGTCATGACCATGGGATAGAGGACCTAGAGGAACACCATTAGGCTCTGAGCACCACCTACCCACCCAGGGGACCCCCTCTCTCTCTCCCCCCTGTCTCCCCCCTCTCTCTGGGACAGGACACTCCAGGAGGGGAGGAGGAGAGAGGAGGAGGAGAGGAGAGGAGGGGAGGAGAGGAGATGAGGAGAGAATGAGGGAGAAGAGGAAGTGAAGGAAAGGAGACAAGAGGAGGGCAGGAGTGGAGAGAGGATAGGAGGAGAGGGAGGAGAGGAGAGAAGTGGAGAGGAGAGAGAGGAGGAGAGAATGAGGGAGAGGAGGAGATAATGAGGGAGAGGAGGAAGAGGAGGAGAAGAGGGGGGAGGAGGGGAGGAGAGAGAAGAGGAAAATATAGGAGAGAGAGGATAGGAGGAGAGGGAGGAGAGAGGAGGAGATGAGGAGAGAATGAGGGAGAGGAGGAAGCGGAGGATAGGAGGAGAGGGAGGAGATGGAAGGAGAGAAAGGAGGAGAGAATGAGGGAGAGGAGGAAGAGGAGGAGGAGATGAGGGGAGAGGAGGGGAGAGGAGGGGAGGAGAGAGGAGAGGAAAATATAGGAGCGAGAGTGGAGAGAGAGGAAGAGACGAGGAGAAGAGAAGAGAGGAGAGAGAGGAGAGGAAAGGAGAGGAAAGGAGAGGAGAGGAGGAGAGAGAGGAGGAGAGAAGAGAGGAGGGGAGAGAGAGAGAGAGGAATTGAGGGGGAGATTAGTGAGCAGGAGGGATGGGAGGAGAGGACAGGAGGACGAGAGGAGAGAAGGAGAGAGTAGTAAGAGAGGAGTTGAGGGGGAGTTTAGTGAGGAGGAGGGAGGAGGAGAGGAGGAGAGTGGGAGAGGTAGGGGGTGAGAGAAGAGGGAGGAGGAGGAGACGGAGGAGGAGTCAGGACGACCTGCTGGAGGGGGACAGCAGATTTACGAGGCTGATAACTGACACCCTTTGTAACCATGGTGACTAGCGTAGACGCCTTAAGCTGCACTGGAATGGCGTTCAATCGGGACGACTTTAATGTTTTTTTAATCTATGATATGATACCAGATGGTACCATGAATGATAGAATGATACATCACATGGTATGTGATGAGGAGAGTATATTTACGACAGAGTCTGATACCATATCTTCATATATGGTATCAGACTCTGTCGTAAATATACTCATATAATACTCATATAATACTTATAATACTCATAATACTCATATAATACTCATACAATACTGATAATACTCATATAATACTGATAATACTTATATTACTCATATAATACTCATACTACTCATATAACACTGATAATACTCATATAATACTCATATTACTCATATAATACTTATATTACTCATACAATCCACATTCTCATGAGTTAAACACAGAGGCAGTAATACTACTATTACCAATAATAATACAAAACTATTAATACATATTTATGGAGCATCGTATATCGTATATTTCACTAGTTGTTAGTCGTGACTCTTTGATTTTCCTGGTAAAATAACGAATAAAGTTATTCTGTTTTTGAATGATACCAAAAATAGGGACTTCTCGTTTGTGATTCGGTTGCTATAGTGACGGCCGGCGGTCGCACAACCGATGTGCAACCAACTATAAAGGTGCAAAATTGTGAAAACAAAAAACAATTCAAGCGCAAATAATTTCCCTAATGGACGAAAACAATGAAGGTTGACTGCCAAGGGCCAAGGAGCAACGCAACAGGACCTTCTAGTCCAGAAGAGGACCTTTTGAGGACAGAAGACGTTTCCTAAATCACCCAAATTAGCTTGGCCCTCACCATGGCAACAACCTTTAGCGCTCCGGGAGGCCAAAACCGCTCTGGTCCAGCCACTCTGGTCCAGACACTCTGGTTCAGATTCTCTGGTCCAGAGTCTCTGGTCCAGAGTCACTGGTCCAGAGTCTCTGGTCCAGAGTCACTGGTCCAGAGTCACTGGTCCAGAGTCTCTGGTCCAGATTCTCTGGTCCAGAGTCTCTGGTCCAGAGAAACTGGTCCAGAGTCTCTGGTCCAGAGTCTCTGGTCCAGAGAAACTGGTCCAGAGTCACTGGTCCAGAGTCTCTGGTCCAGAGTCTGTGGTCCAGAGAAACTGGTCCAGAGTCACTGGTCCAGAGTCTCTGGTCCAGAGTCACTGGTCCAGAGTCTCTGGTCCAGAGTCACAGGTCCAGAGTCTCTGGTCCAGAGTCTCTGGTCCAGACATTCAGGCATGGAGACATACTGTACATGGGATCCACAAGATCCAGGAGTTTCTCGATGGATAACATTACATTACATTACATAACATTACATTCCAGTCATTTAGCAGACGCTTTTATCCAAAGAGACTTACAATAGTGTGTTTCAACAAAGGAAGGAAAGAGAACAACTCGTCACCAGAAGTCAAAAGTGCCTTTCATTCCTAACAAGAACTGAGCCAGTGCTCAGGTAGAAGTACAATAAGTTCAGGTAGAAGTACAATAAGTTCAGGTAGAAGTACAATAAGTTCAGGTAGAAGTACAATAAGGTAAAAGTACAATAAGTTCAGGTAGAAGTACAATAAGTTCAGGTAAAAGTACAATAAGGTAAAAGTACAATAAGTTCAGGTAGAAGTACAATAAGTTCAGGTAGAAGTACAATAAGGTAAAAGTACAATAAGTTCAGGTAGAAGTACAATAAGTTCAGGTAAAAGTACAATAAGTTGGCAAACGATAAAACAATATCAACAACAAGCTAACTCTCTACTTAGTAAGACGCTTGTACGCTAGTAAAGCTAGTAAAAAGTGATAAGATGGATGGATCTATAGACAAGTCTGAGACAGGTGAGAGAATCTTTTCTCTCTCTCTCTCTCTCTCTCTCTCTCTCTCTCTCTCTCTCTCTCTCTCTCTCTCTCCTCTCTCTCTCTCTCTCTCTCTCTCTCTCTCTCTCTCTCTCTCTCTCTCTCTCTCTCCTCTCTCTCTCTCTCTCTCTCTCTCTCTCTCTCTCTCTCTCTCTCTCTCTCTCTCTGAAGAGGGGTGAGGTGTGGGATTCAGAACCGTCGGTTCACACATAAGCTGGAGCCGTCCCAGCTGTGGTCAGACCAGCTGGGTCTCCCCCCCCCCCCCCCCGTCTCCCCCCCCCCCCCCCCATCTCCCCCCGTCTCCCTCGCTACTACAACCTCCTCAGCAACTATTTAATATCCAAGCTGGAACAAGTAGAGAGACACCCAGACCCTGTTAACACTGATAGAGAGAGATGAGAGGGAGAGAGAGAGAGAGAGAGAGAGAGAGGAGAGAGAGAGGAGAGAGAGAGGAGAGAGAGAGAGAGAGAGGAGAGAGAGAGAGAGGAGAGAGAGAGAGAGAGAGAGAGAGAGAGAGAGAGAGAGAGAAGGAGAGAGAGAGAGAGGAGAGAGAGACGAGAGAGGAGAGAGAGAGAGAGATAGACATCACCAGGACCCCTGACCTCTGACCCCTACCTGCTCCTTGATCACATGTCTCACTGGAAGTTGTGGAACAGTTAACATTTTGTGATACAAATGTCTGCTGAATTACCTCACAAGACGGGAACAATGAGGGCATACAAGCTTGGCAAGCCAGGGATTTGAACCCCTAACCTCTCTGGAGGTCTCCATCTATGGAGAACTGTTTGCTGCTCTTCTTTAGAATGAAAGAGCATCCGATTCTCTCTCTCTCTTTCTGTCTCTCTCTATCTCTGACTCTCTCTCCTCTCCATCTCATCTCTCCATCTCATCTCTCCCTATCACTCTCTACCTCTCTCGCTCTCCACTGTCACACTCTCTCTCTCTCTCTCTCTCTCTCTCTCTCTCTCTCTCTCTCTCTCTCTCTCTCTCTTCCACTGTCACACTCTCTCTCTCTCTCTCTCTCTCCACTGTCACACTCTCTCTCTCTCTCTCTCTCTCTCTCTCTCTCTCTCTCTCTCTCTCTCTCGCTCTCTCTCTCTCTCTCTCCACTGTCACACTCTCTCTCTCTCTCTCTCTCTCTCTCTCTCTCTCTCTCTCTCTCTCTCTCTCTCTCTCTCTCTCTCTCTCTCTCTCTCTCTCTCTCCTCTCTCTCTCTCTCTCTCTCTCTCTCTCTCTCTCTCTCTCTCTCTCTCTCTCTCTCTCTCTCTCTCTCTCTCTCTCTCTCTCTCTCTTAGCAGTCCTTTGTGTCTCCCAGTGTCTCATCCTCCAGTCTCTGGTCTGCTGCCACCCTACGATGGCATGACAGGGTGTGTGAGTGGTCTGTGACCTCTGAACCATAACCGGAGTCTGTCAACCCGCCCTGTCTCTCCCTCGCCGTCACAGCCTCCCGTCTGTTCTGTGCTCCCGGCAGGGGGAGGAGGGGGGAGGAGGAGGGGGGAGGAGGGGGGAGGAGGGGGGAGGAGGGGAGGGGAACTCCCTCGCCATTTCTCTGTCCAGCGGGACAATTGTTGCTCTCTTTGCTCTTTTTTTAGCTGGTAGCTTTTCCCGCCTACCAGCCATCACACACACACTCACTCACTCACTCACTCACTCACTCACTCACTCACTCACACACACACACAGGAGCTCACACAGGAGCACACACACACACACAGGAGCTCACACAGGAGCACACACACACACACAGGAGCACACAGGAGCACACACACACACACACAGGAGCACACACACACACACACACACACACACACACACACACACACACACACACACACCACACACACACACACACACACACACACACACACACACACACACACACACACACACACACACACACACACACACACACACACACACACACACACACACACACACACACAGGAGCACACACAGGAGCACACACACACACAGGAGCACACACACACACACACACCAGTCCTATCTCATCTCCTCCACCCTGCAGCCACTAAGATCAGGTGATCATGCCCCTTCAGACGGGACCTCGGGTCGTAGGAGAGCCAGAGCGGTCTGATCGGGTCGGCGGTCCGACCGGGTCTGTGGTCCGTCCGGCCCGATGCATGGTGGGCGTGGACAGAAGGACCTGACTGTTAGCCGGCCAGCGTTCAGCGGAAGCAGCTGTTGAGTTAGCACACGGTGTGGGAAACGTTATGTCAAGTTTGATGAAGACTTATGGACTTATGGTACATCTACCATTCAGGACCACTTTGGGGGGGATTTCTAAATATATTTCTGACGTAAACGAGAGACAAAAATAAAAGTCTTTGACCGACGACAAGCAAGACTGAATACAAACTACTAATGAAGACTACAACCACAAACTACTAATGAAGACTACAACCACAAACTACTTATGAAGACTACAAATAAAAACTACTAATGAAGACTACAACCACAAACTACTTATGAAGACTACAAATAAAAACTACTAATGAAGACTACAACCACAAACTACTTATGAAGACTACAAATAAAAACTACTAATGAAGACTACAACCACAAACTACTTATGAAGACTACAAATAAAAACTACTAATGAAGACTACAACCACAAACTACTTATGAAGACTACAAATACAAACTACTAAAGAAGACTACAACCACAAACTACTTATGAAGACTACAAATAAAAACTACTAATGAAGACTACAACCACAAACTACTTATGAAGACTACAAATAAAAACTACTAATGAAGACTACAACCACAAACTACTTATGAAGACTACAAATAAAAACTACTAATGAAGACTACAACCACAAACTACTTATGAAGACTACAAATAAAAACTACTAATGAAGACTACAACCACAAACTACTTATGAAGACTACAAATAAAAACTACTAATGAAGACTACAACCACAAACTACTTATGAAGACTACAAATACAAACTACTAAAGAAGACTACAACCACAAACTACTTATGAAAACTACAAATAAAAACTATTAATGAAGACTACAACCACAAACTACTTATGAAGACTACAAATAAAAACTACTAATGAAGACTACAACCACAAACTACTTATGAAGACTACAAATAAAAACTACTAATGAAGACTACAACCACAAACTACTTATGAAGACTACAAATACAAACTACTAAAGAAGACTACAACCACAAACTACTTATGAAAACTACAAATAAAAACTATTAATGAAGACTACAACCACAAACTACTTATGAAAACTACAAATAAAAACTATTAATGAAGACTACAACCACAAACTACTTATGAAGACTACAAATAAAAACTAGTAATGAAGACTACAACCACAAACTACTTATGAAGACTACAAATAAAAACTACTAATGAAGACTACAACCACAAACTACTTATGAAGACTACAAATAAAAACTACTAATGAAGACTACAACCACAAACTACTTCTGAAGACTACAAATAACAACTATTAATGAAGACTACAAATACAAACTACTAATGAAGACTACAAATACAAACTACTTATGAAGACTACAAATAAAAACTACTTATGAAGACTACAAATACAAACTACTTATGAAGACTACAAATAAAAACTATTAATGAAGACTACAACCACAAAGTCTATTAACAAAGACTTCAAATACAAACTACTAACGAAGACTACAAATTCTAACTACAAATTAAGAATACGAATAAAAACTACTAACAAAGAACCTCTATTCTGTAACTACTACTAAACTACTAACGAAGACTACAAATACAAAAACTACGTATACAAACTATTCTGTGAGTTTGTAGAATAAGAAAGCTCTTGCTATCTTGAGTATAGATCGTAAAAATATTTTTATATTTTAAAATAATAGCTAACAGTAAATCGTAACGATTGTTTTCCTACTGTAAATGACATTAGCCAAGATGAGTATGAATTAGCCTATGAACTGAATTCAGTTTTGACGCAGTGCCAATTTCCTCAGAATTAAAGGGTGAAAAAGATTAATATTATCCATATTGGCCCCCGGGGACACCGTGATCCTGTCACGACTTGTAGGTTTAAGTGTTAAATATATACGATATAAGTCCCTCATCCGTCCTTAACGAGGTTCCCTCTTCCTCCGTGCCTCTCTGAGGACGATTGAGGATTGTGTTCAGTGTGTTTCAAAGTGTTCCACTGAAGGCCTGAGCACCAGGTGCTGGGATCCTGACATCTGGTTCAAACAAGAGCATGCTGTGTGTGTGTGTGTGTGAGCATGAGCATCCCATTCAAGTCACTCGAGTTGACAAATAAAAACACAACAACGCCAAATAAAACATTAATTCCGAAAAGCAGTACCTCTTTAAATCCTCTAAGCTGCGTCTTACCGTCATGCTGTGCACATCAAATATATTATTCATATAGATTCATTATTAATGTTTGCTGTGATTTTGATTATATTAAATGGCAGCAGTCTGGTGGGCCGTTATTTAGCAATGTGATATATAGATATATATATTTCATTTTTGACCCGGATACTGATAGGGTTGATTTATATTTGTCTAAATAAACGATTTAAACATCCAGCAGCGCAGTCTGACGTTCCGAGGCCGGTCGTTACAACTCTAAGCCAGCAGGAGCCAGTATAAACAAGACAAACTAACCTTATAGTTTTAACGTCAAACCCTGTGGACGTCCTTGCTTGTCTATAATCGTCCTACTAAAATAAAGTATGTTACAGCTCCTCAAGGTTATGACTCAGAGAGAGAGAGAGAGAGAGAGAGAGAGAGAGAGAGAGAGAGAGAGAGAGAGACAGAGAAGGGGGGGGGAGAGAGAGAGAGAGAGAAGGGGGAGAGAGAGAGAGAGAGAGAGAGAGAGAGAGAGACAGAGACAGAGACAGAGACAGAGACAGAGACAGAGACAGAGACAGAGACGAGACAGAGACAGAGACAGAGACAGAGACAGAGAGAGAGAGAGAGAGAGAGAGAGAGAGAGAGAGAGAGAGAGAGAGAGAGAGAGGGGAGATACAGAGACAGAGAAAGGGGGGGGAGAGAGAGAGAGAAGGGGGAGAGAGAGAGAGAGGAGAGAGAGAGAGAGAGAGAGAGAGAGAGAGAGAGAGAGAGGGAGAGTGTGTTTATGTTAAAGTTCAAGGCCAATCCAAACACACGTCCTGCTTGGTTAATGTGGTCCTTATTATGTTCAGCGTCATGTATGACATGCCACACAGGTCCCTGATGACCACTTACTCACACACACACACACACACACACACACACACACACACACACACACACACACACACACACACACACACACACACACACACACACACACACACACACACACACACACACACACACACACACACACACACACACACACACACACACACACACACACTGTTCCATCTCTCTGCAAACATATCGCCATGGGAACCCCAGAAGAAACCATTAACATGGGGGGGTGGGGGGGGGGATATTTTCCTGACTTCCCTCGACCTCAGCTGTCCTGAGGGTTTGAGTAAAGCGACCCAAAGGGTAGGACCTCATCGCATGTGTGTGTGTGTGTGTGTGTGTGTGCGTGTGTGTGTGCGTGTGTGCGTGCGTGCGTGTGTGTGTATGTGTGCATGGTATGGTACAGTGTGTATTGTAGCTGAATTCAACAATATGTCTTCTCCATTCAACACACACACACACACACACACACACACATTCATATTGTAATCAAACCAATCAACGGTTATCAATGAAAGCATCTGCATTGTAAAGCTGATCCACAACAGACAGCTGTGTGCTTGTCATGCCATCTGCTGAACGCAGTGAAGTTGCAGTGTAATTAGCAATGGAGCTACAGTGAAGTTGCAGTGAAGCTGCAGAGAATTTACAGTGAATTTATGGCAAAGTTACAGTGAAGTTGCAGTGAAGTCGCAATGAATTAACAGTGAAGTTACGGTGAAGACACAGTGAAATTACAGTGAAGTTACAATGAAATGGCAGTGAAGTTACAGTGAAGTTGCAGTGAAATTACAGTGAAGCTGCAGTGAGGCTACAGTGTAGTTGCAGTGAAGCTGCAGTGAGGTTACAGTGAAGTTGCAGGGAAGCTACAGTGAGGTTTGCGGTGAACTTGCAAGCTGTGGTGCCATGCATCGGTGCTCAGGGGGAGCGTGCAGTGCAGTCAGGGCTCAGACATCAGCCAAAAGGCCGGCGGCCAAGACGGACGAGCAGGGACAAGGACCGCCATCGGGGCTAAACGTGGCGCCTTGTCTGGAGTGCGGTGGCGAAACCGTGACTCGCGTGACGTAACGTCAGCGAACTAGCAGCCGTGACGAAGGTGTAACCTCGGTGACAAAGCCTGACGGAACAACAGCCAAACGGCGGAGGCGGCGGCGGTGAGAGCGTTCCGTCACATCGGCACGCTCTTCTGTACCTTTGGACTTATTAAGGGACGCACACAGCGGGCAACCACCCCCTTCAGGCAGCAGGTCGCATTCCACGGGGAAACGTCCGCCGTCCAGCTTGGCCCAGCAGCTGTCCCGCAGGTGGTGGCAGGAACTGCAGCAGGGCAGGCCGCCGGGGTGCTGCGAGGACGCCGCCGCCGACGCTAACCGGTTAGCATCCGCCGTCCGGTTGCCGGCGCACTCGGGCGCGGCCAACTGGCACAGGAACCACTCGGAGCCCTGGAAGCAGCGTTCCCGCACCAGCCACGCCCACTCCTGCAGGAAGGCCCCCGCCTCCTCCACCGTGGTGTGCTTGAAAAAGTTGGGCAGCGAGAACCACTCACGGTGGCGACGGCAGAGCGGCCAATCAGATGGCATCGGGAGGCAGAGCGGTGGAGGGGCGGAGCTTAGCTCCTCTGTAGCGTTGGTTGTCTCCTCGGCGGCGGATACGTTTTTTCCGTGTGCTGGGCTAGCTTCCGTTTCCCACCCTACGCTAGTGGCCGTCGTGTTAGGTGTCATGAAGCTATGAGTAGTATTGCTATCAGGCGTGGCTATGCTATGTGTGGCTACGCTAGTTGCGGCTATGCTCTGTGTCTTATTGCTATCGGTCATATTGCTAGGCGTGGCTACGCTAGGTGTGGCTACACTAGTTACCGCTATGCTATGTGTCGTATTGCTATCGGTCATATTGCTAGGCGTGGCTACGCTAGGTGTGGCTACGCTAGTTGCGGCTATGCTCTGTGTCTTATTGCTATCGGTCATATTGCTAGGCGTGGCTACGCTAGGTGTGGCTACACTAGTTACCGCTATGCTATGTGTCGTATTGCTATCGGTCATATTGCTAGGCGTGGCTACACTAGTTACCGCTATACTATGTGTCGTATTGCTATCGGTCATATTGCTATCCAGACCCATGCCTGACCCCGAGTCCAGACCCACGCCTGACCCCGAACCCTCCCCGCCCTCACCCTGCCCTACCCCTGGAGCCTCCGTGACAGAGAGGGCAGACTTACGGTTTGCAGTGTCCAGGTTCTCCTTGGGGTCGGAGGAAGAGGAGGAGGAGGAGGATTCTCTCACTGGAACTTCATCTACTTCATTCCAGAACCAGGCGTCCGAGCGTGCGGCGCACAAAACGGCCAGCAAGAGCCACAGCTTGACCATGCTGACAGACCCAGAGGCTGACAGACCCAGAGGCTGACCGACCCGGGAGGCTGACTGAAGACCGACCCAGAGACTGACCGAGAGAGGCCGACCGACCCAGTGGTTGACCGACAGGGAGAGTCTGAGAAGTTGACCAAACCAGAGATTGACTGAACCAGAGGCTGCCCGACCCAGAGGCTGACTCGACTGGAAGCTTCCCTGAGATGAGTCGGAGGAGCTCCGTGTGTTCCTCCTGAAGTCCTCACACACACCTGCTGCTGGGCCTGCTGAGGACCGGCCGTGTAGCTACGCACTGTGGGTCCACTCGCTGAGGGATGAGTGAGGAGGGGAGTGTGGAGAGGAGATTCAGACACGCAGAGACCCTCCTCCCTCCCTCCATCCCTCCCAAAGATCCTCCCCTTTGGTGACCTTAGCTCCGCCCCCCCCCCAAGTGCTGTCTCTCTGCCCCAGAGCTTCGCATATAGATGCACGCACGCACACACACACACACACACATACTCACTCCACCCTCCCTACACACACACACACACATATGTACTCACTCCACCCTCCCTACACGCACGCACGCACGCACGCACGCACGCACGCACGCACACGCACACGCACACACACACACACACACACATAGATCACATATATGACACACACACACAAACACACCCACACACACACACATAGATCAAGATATATGACACACACCCACACACACACACATAGATCACATATATGACACACACACACAAACACACACACATACACACACACACACAGTGCTGCTGCTGGACCAGAGGCTGTCCTGACTGTTACTTCTTTGTCTTTCCACAAAGATTGTTCTTGTCACGTCGACACACAAAATATTAACTTTTTTTTTGTATTTTGATTGTGCCTGTATATTAATATTAAATTTTTGTTGCATTATCAAGGCCCTGTACTTTGCTTTCCTGAGAATCCATTGGATTTCCTACCTGGGATTAAGACCATTCCATTAAAATCTTATCTTATCAAACCCGACTACAAATTATTACTTTTTTGGGAATGTCAGTTTTATATTATTTATATTATATATATTTAGATTTTCCTAAAATATTCCTTTGGCTGATCTCTCCTCAAGGTTCCGATGTCTTGCCTTGTGGACGTCCATTGCGACCGTTCGTCTTTTTGCGAACTTCGTACCGTTCATAAACTCTAAACAAATTTTTCCTATATTCCTGAAAAATGCGGCCGCCGCATAAACTGTCTCTATGCTAACATTCGCTGCCATGTAAGGACGTCGGTCGCGCGGATTCAAGGCGAAACATTCCGAAAAACGTAGGAAATAAATAAAATAAATTAACCGAGACTCGCTTCAAACAAACAAGCGACGCTAAAACAATTGCGCTAAGTGTCAGGTAGCTACACGCGTGAAATACAAGCTGGAATGCAACTGTCTAGAGGAAGATAGAAAGGATAGCGGAAAGAGAATACATCAAATATAAACCGCTAAACGGTTAGCAGTTAAAGAATCTGAACGTCAAGCGTTTGCCTGCTGTTAGATTTTTGGTTTTTAAGCGTTAGAAAACAGCGTAACCTCAGACCTCAGGAGGGCGTAACCTCAGACCTCAGGAGGGCGTAACCTCAGACCTCAGGAGGGCGTAACCTCAGACCTCAGGAGGGCGTAACCTCAGACCTCAGGAGGGCGTAACCTCAGACCTCAGGAGGGCGTAACCTCAGACCTCAGGAGGGCGTAACCTCAGACCTCAGGAGGGCATAACCTCAGACCTCAGGAGGGCGTAACCTCAGACCTCAGGAGGCCAAGAAGCTGCTTCTTTTACATCTGATTCATTTTACAATTTGATTGGATTGATTCCCTTCGCGTGCCAATAGAAGGAGTTTGGAGCGGAGGGAGGAGGAGAAGGAGGAGAAGGGGGAGAAGGGGGAGGTAGACTGTAGAAGGAGAGGGAGTGAGGCAGAGGTGATGGAGATTGAACTGCACGACAGGAAGAAGGGCGATGATAAGTCAGTGGAGAGAGAGAGGTAGAGAGAGAGAGAGAGAGAGAGAGAGAGAGAGAGAGAGAGAGAGAGAGAGAGAGAGAGAGAGAGAGAGAGAGAGAGAGGGATAGAGTGAGATGGAGAGAGAGAGCAACATAGGAAACATGTGTTCACGTGTTATAAGTGTGTGTGTGTGTGTGTGTGTGTGTTATTCTCCATCTGTGGGAACCTTGGGAGCTGGTGTGATTACCGGGAGTTTTTCTGGGATGAGGCAATGTACACACACTCTCTCACACACACACACACTCTCTCACACACACACACACACACGCATTATGGTTCTCACACCCCCATCTCTGCATTGCCCTGAGTGCCCTTATCATCCAGTCATATTACTCTCTCTCTCTCTCTCTCTCTTTTTCTCAGCCCCCCCCCCTGTCTACCATCTCGTCTCCCATCCTCTCCCATCCGCTCCCGCCCCCATTTCTCTCTCGCTCTTTCCATCATTTGCCCTCCTCTCTCCCCCCTCCCCCCTCCTCTCCCATCTCTCCAGTGCATCTGCCAGGCTGCGGATGTCCAGCTGTTCCACATTCCAGCCCGCCCGCTCTCTCTCTCTCCTCTCTCTCCATCTCTCCTCTCCTTCTCTCTCCTCTCTCTCCTCTCTCTCCTCTCTACTCTCTCTCCTCTCTCTCTCTCTCCTCTCTCTCCTTCTCTCTCTCTCTCTCTCTCTCTCCTTGACTTCTGCCACTGTACTCCGATAGGGGTTGAGGGTCAACATCTGCATCTTTATATTCATATTTTCTGTATAAATATTAATTTATTTGTATTTATTGTTATTTTGTCCGGAAGGATAGGATAAGGAGGTGTGTGTGTGTGTGTGTGTGCATGTGTGTGTGTGCTTGTGTATGCATGTGTGTGTGAGAGGGAGGAAGGGAGAAGGACAGAATGTGTGTGTGCGTGTGTGTGTGTGCTCGTGTATGCATGTGTGTGTGAGAGGGAGGAAGGGAGAAGGACAGAATGTGTGTGTGCGTGTGTGTGTGTGGCAGCTTAAACTGCCGAAGGGAGATAGAGATATGCATGACGAGAAACACACCATGCTAGTCA
Organism: Muraenolepis orangiensis; assembly: GCA_027704905.1. Taxonomy (NCBI): domain Eukaryota; kingdom Metazoa; phylum Chordata; class Actinopteri; order Gadiformes; family Muraenolepididae; genus Muraenolepis; species Muraenolepis orangiensis. Next base: position 3,834,371 of record CM051009.1, read on the forward strand.
AACTGACAATAAGGGGCTCTATCAAACCATCCGGACACACACACACACACACACAGCAGAGAGTGGGGGGGGGGGGGGGGGGTGAGGGGGTGAGGGGCGAGAAACAGAGAGAGAGAAAGGGGGACATATCTTCTCCTATCATCTGCTAGAGTGGGTGGTCCATGCGTCTCTGTGTCTCCTCGCATGCAAGGCTTGCAAAAGTTGTCATTCACACAAACGTCCGTCTGTGAGAGACCAGATTCACACCCCAGGCCCCACGTCCAGGGGCCCAGAGACCCAGGGCCCCAGAGACCCAGGGGCCCAGGGGCCCTTCTTCCAGGGCTCAGAGACCCAGGGGCCCAGAGACCCAGGGGCCCTTCTTCCAGGGCCCAGAGACCCAGGGGGCCAGAGACCCAGGGCCAAGAGACCCAGGGGGCCAGAGACCCAGGGCCAAGAGACCCAGGGGCACAGGGGCCCAGAGACCCAGAGGCCCAGGGGCCAGAGACCCAGGGGCCCAGAGTCCCAGGGGGCCTCTCGACCAGGGCCCACAGAGCCAGGGGGCCTTCTTCCAGGGCCCAGAGATCCAGAGACCCAGAGACCCAGGGGCCCTTCTTCCAGGGCTCAGAGACCCAGGGGCCCAGAGACCCAGGGGCCCTTCTTCCAGGGCCCAGAGACCCAGGGGGCCAGAGACCCAGGGCCAGAGACCCAGGGGGCCAGAGACCCAGGGCCAAGAGACCCAGGGGCACAGGGGCCCAGAGACCCAGAGGCCCAGGGGCCCAGGGCCCAGAGACCCAGGGGCCCAGAGTCCCAGGGGGCCTCTCGACCAGGGCCCACAGAGCCAGGGGGCCTTCTTCCAGGGCCCAGAGATCCAGAGACCCAGAGACCCATAGGGCCCAGAGACCCAGGGGCCCAGAGTCCCAGGGGGCCTCTCGACCAGGGCCCACAGAGCCAGGGGGCCTTCTTCCAGGGCCCAGAGATCCAGAGACCCAGAGACCCATAGGGCCCAGAGACCCAGGGGCCTCTCGACCAGGGCCCAGAGACCCAGGGCCCAGAGACCCAGGGCCCCAGAGACCCAGGGCCCAGAGACCCAGGGGCCTCTCGACCAGGGCCCAGAGACCCAGGGCCCAGAGACCCAGGGCCCCAGAGACCCATGGCCCAGAGACCCAGGGCCCCAGAGACCCAGGGGCCTCTTGAACAGGGCCCCAGAGCTTCAGTGGGTTTCGGACAAGGGGCCGAATTGTCAGGATGTCAAGGGCCCATACGAGTTATACGGTGGAACTGAATTGGCACCACATTGAAAAAACATGAACACAAAATCCATACATGATGGAGCACAGCTAGTATGTTCACACGCACACACTCGGCACACACACACACACACACACACACACACACACACACACACACAGCTGTCCGCTGGCTGCCAACTGACTCTCATGGCCCTTGTCGATCAGGAAATTAGTTCACACACACTCACACTCACCACACACAGACTTAGTCACTTAGCACAGCTGTCCGGACTGATACTCCCAAAACTCCCGCAGACACTATTCCTCTCACTACACGCACACGCACACGCACACGCACACACACAATCCACACACACACACAATTGACCATTCTTAAATCTACCAGCAGAGGGCACTGTTGTTCCATTGAGTTGTCAGTGAATGACTATCTTCTAAAAACTAGATAATGTAATGTTAAACATACTGGAAGCCCAGCCTCAACACTGCCAGGGTTCAAGTCAATTGAAAAGATTACTATTCACTATTTACCAACAACTCCCTCTCTCTCTCTCTGTCTGTCTGTCTGTCTGTCTCTCCCTCTCTGTCTATTTCTCACCCAACACTGTGGTATGTTGAACTTGGCTCTCAGTTCTTGAGAGAGAGAGAGAGAGAGAGAGAGAGAGAGAGAGAGAGAGAGAGAGAGAGGAGAGAGAGAGAGAGAGAGAGAGAGAGAGAGAGAGAGAGAGAGAGAGAGAGAGAGAGAGAGAGAGAGAGAGAGAGAGAGAGAGAGAGAGAGAGAGAGAGAGAGAGGAGAGAGAGAGAGAGAGAGAGAGAGAGAGAGAGAGAGAGAGGAGAGAGAGAGAGAGAGAGAGACGAGAGAGAGAGAGAGAGAGAGAGGAGAGAGAGAGAGAGAGAGAGAGAGAGAGATGCAGGCTGAGACAAGACACTCTGTTCTGTGTTCACAGAGGAACCTTCTAAACCTTATATGACGCCCCCCCCCACGCTTTTGTTGGCTTACAGTTACATTGCTGGTGAACAATATGTTGACAGGAGAGAGAGAGAGAGATATGCAAAGAAGAGGGAATTAGGGCCATGTCATTGATTCAAGATCCAAGATCCAAGATTTTGGATGTTTTTTATTCTCATATTTGCAGTTTACAATGGAATGATTACTCCCCCATTCCCTCCCGCTTTATGAATTTCCTACAATGTAACACTATATGCTAGACTATGTACTATACTTGTACTATACAACACTATACTATAACAACACTGTACACAATACAAATAACAATACAGTGACTGATGGATGATATGGACATGTTTTGAATTGTGCAAAAAGCATTTAAAAAAAAGCATTTTAAAGTGCCAGTAGTGCAGCAGCAGACCCAGGGGCCTCTCGACCAGGGCCCAGAGACCCAGGGCCCAGAGACCCAGGGCCCCAGAGACCCAGGGCCCAGAGACCCAGGGGCCTCTCGACCAGGGCCCAGAGAACCCCAGGGCCCAGAGACCCAGGGCCCCAGAGACCCATGGCCCAGAGACCCAGGGCCCCAGAGACCCAGGGGCCTCTTGAACAGGGCCCCAGAGCTTCAGTGGGTTTCGGACAAGGGGCCGAATTGTCAGGATGTCAAGGGCCCATACGAGTTATACGAGTTTACACGCTTTTGTTGGCTTACAGTTACATTGCTGGTGAACAATATGTTGACAGGAGAGAGAGAGAGATATGCAAAGAAGAGGGAATTAGGGCCATGTCATTGATTCAAGATCCAAGATCCAAGATTTTGGATGTTTTTTATTCTCATATTTGCAGTTTACAATGGAATGATTACTCCCCCATTCCCTCCCGCTTTATGAATTTCCTACAATGTAACACTATATGCTAGACTATGTACTATACTTGTACTATACAACACTATACTATAACAACACTGTACACAATACAAATAACAATACAGTGACTGATGGATGATATGGACATGTTTTGAATTGTGCAAAAAGCATTTAAAAAAAAGCATTTTAAAGTGCCAGTAGTGCAGCAGCATCATGAATACAGTGCAGTACAGTAACTGTGATGAGTCCAGAAAGTCCAGAAAAGCATGACAGTGTAATGTTAATGACAATGTTATGATAGTGTAATATTAATGACAATGTTATGATAGTGTAATGTTAATGACAATGTTATGATAGTGTAATGTTAATGACAATGTTATGATCCCTGTCCAGACCCTGCACCCTGGACACCGGAGTCCCTCAAGGCTCAGTATTGGGACCCCTTCTGTTTTCTCTTTACACTAAATCGCTAGACTCTGTAATCACATCTCATGGCTTCTCCTATCACTGCTATGCAGATGACACTCAACTGTTTCTCTCCTTTCCCCCCTCAGAAACCCAAATAGCAACACGCATCTCTAAATGCCTGGCCGACATCAGCAGATGGACAGCCGCCAACCACCTGAAGCTCAACCTTGACAAGACTGAGCTCCTCTTCATACCGGGGAAAGACTGCCCTCAGATGGACCTACTGATCACCATCGAGAACACCCAAGTCTCCCCCTCAACAACAACAAGAGACCTTGGTGTGGTGGTAGATGACCAGCTGTCCTGCAATGCCAACGTCACCGCGGTGGCCCGATCTTGCAGAATTGCCCTCTACAACATCCGCAGGATCCGGCCCTTCCTCACACGTGAAGCGGCGCAGATCCTGGTCCAAGCGCTCGTCATCACCCGCCTCGACTACTGCAACTCTCTCCTGGCGGGACTCCCCGCCTCTGCAACCAAGCCCCTCCAACGCATCCAGAACGCAGCAGCACGCCTGGTATTCAACCTACCAAAATTTTCCCACGTGACCCCTCTCTTCCGCGATCTCCACTGGCTTCCGGTAAATGCTTGCATCAAATTCAAGACTCTGGTGCTGACCTTTAGGGCAGTCAATGGAACTGCCCCAGCCTACCTCCAGGCGTTGGTCAAACCCTACATCCCAGCCAGAGCGCTCCGCTCAACTTCTGCCAGGCGACTTGTTCGACCTTCACTGATGACAACCAAACATCGCTCGTCCAAGACCCAGCTGTTCACGGCTCTGGCTCCACAGTGGTGGAATGAACTCCCGTCTCATGTCAGGACGGCAGAGTCCCTCGCCAGCTTCCGCAAGAGACTCAAGACCCACCTGTTCAGAGTCCACCTGGACTCTCCATGAACCCTCCTTCTCCTTTGTGAAACCCCTAAACTTGCTTAAGTCCTGACATTAATAGCTCTTAGCATGTTGTATATGTTAGCAAGTGTATATCCTTAATGTTGATAACACGCTCTTATCACAGCTACTTAAGCAGGTGACCTAGCAGTACGAAATTGTGTTATTCATCTTGTTAATATGAATACTTGTGAACTGCTCTATTTTGATGTTCGCGTACCTCAGTGTTATGCTATTGTCTGCTTCAACAAATGTACACCTTGTAAGTCGCTTTGGATAAAAGCGTCTGCCAAATGCCCTAAATGTAAATGTAAATGAAATGATAGTGTAATGTTAATGACATGTTATGATAGTGTAATGTTAATGACAATGTTATGATAGTGTAATGTTAATGACATGTTATGATAGTGTAATGTTAATGACAATGTTATGATAGTGTAATGTTAATGACAATGTTATGATAGTGTAATGTTAATGACATGTTATGATAGTGTAATGTTAATGACAATGTTATGATAGTGTAATGTTAATGACAATGTTATGATAGTGTAATGTTAATGACAATGTTATGATAGTGTAATGTTAATGACATGTTATGATAGTGTAATGTTAATGACAATGTTATGATAGTGTAATGTTAATGACATGTTATGATAGTGTAATGTTAATGACAATGTTATGATAGTGTAATGTTAATGACAATGTTATGATAGTGTAATGTTAATGACATGTTATGATAGTGTAATGTTAATGACAATGTAATGATAGTGTAATATTAATGACAATGTTATGATAGTGTAATTTTAATGACAATGTTATGATAGTGTAATATTAATGACATGTTATGATAGTGTAATTTTAATGACAATGTTATGATAGTGTAATGTTAATGACATGTTATGATAGTGTAATGTTAATGACAATGTTATGATAGTGTAATGTTAATGATAATGTTATGATAGTGTAATGTTAATGATAATGTTATGATAGTGTATTGTTATTGACAATGTTATGATAGTGTAATGTTAATGACAATGTTATGATAGTGTAATGTTAATGACAATGTTATGATAGTGTAATGTTAATGATAATGTTATGATAGTGTAATGTTAATGATAATGTTATGATAGTGTAATGTTAATGACATGTTATGATAGTGTAATGTTAATGATAATGTTATGATAGTGTAATGTTAATGACAATGTTATGATAGTGTAATGTTAATGACATGTTATGATAGTGTAATGTTAATGACAATGTTATGATAGTGTAATGTTAATGACATGTTACGATAGTGGCAGCACTCCTAGCAGTTCAGTACCACGACCGAAGGCAAGGCATTAACACCGCCAGGGTTAGGGGTTCAAGACAATTTAAAAGACACTGGAATACAATTCACTATTTATAAGTTATTAACTTTCTTATCTTTCTCTCTTCTCTCTAGTCCTTCTCTCATATCTCTCTCATATCTCTCTCATATCTCTCCTTTCTCTCTCCTTTCTCTCTCCTTTCTCTCTCCTTGCTCTCTTGCTCTCTCTCTCTCTCTCTCTCTCTCTCTCTCTCTCTCTCTCTCTCTCTCTCTCTCTCTCTCTCTCTCTCTCCTCTCTCTCTCTCTCTCTCTCTCTCTCTCTCTCTCTCTCTCTCTCTCTCTCTCTCTAAAGCGGATGATGACACATGGATAAAAGCACTAACTCCCACCTCATTCCACCTCCTCTCACCTCATCTCACCTCCTCCCACCTCCTTCCACCTCCTCCCACCTCCTCCCACCTCCTCCCACCTCCTCTGACTTCCTTTCATCTCCTCTCACCTCCTCCAACCTCATTTCACCTCCTCCCACCTCATTCCACCTCCTCCCACCCCTCTCACCTCCTCCCACAACCTCTCACCTCCTCCCATCTCCTCCCACCTCCTCTCACCTCCTTTCACCTCCTCCCGCCTCCTCTCGCCTCCTCTCGCCTCCTCTCACCTCCTCCCACCTCCTCCCGCCTCCTCTCACCTCATTCCGCCTCCTCCCGCCTCCTCCCACCTCCTCCCGCCTCTTTGGACTCGCAGGTCAACTGGAAAATGTCTGCCAGCACCCCCCAAGGGCTGAATGTGACAGTTGACGTTTGCATTCCAGGTTGAGGGAGCTCTTAGGCTGTAGCCTGGATACCCTTTGCTCGAGGGAGCCTACATTCTGGTCCCACCCACCCCGTTCCTCAGAGGCTTGTTTACAAACCTTCACTCAAACTTTGATTGACAACCGGCGGGCAAAGGTTTCCGAAACAGTGACTTGTTCCGGACACGTGTCCCCTGGCCGGGCAAACCACAAGGTGGACACCTCGGAACAGACCCAAAAGACCGGATCTGAGCATAAAGAACAAGACACACGCCTTACCTTGTCGACCAAACCCACTGAACGACTATTAATGAAGAACCAAAAACAATCAGTCAAATATTCTTATCTCTATTCCTAAGATTCTAATCTTCCCACGACTGTGAAAGACTCTGAATGACTGTTTGTGAAAAGGGACAGCCAGTGGTACAGTGGTACGGCTGAGCGAACGCCTTTATCCTTCTGACCAAATACACTCAGCCAACCTTGAGCGTAAATAACATGAAGGGATTTTGAACCTTCAACTGTGGCTGTGAATGCGTTCTCCCTTCCCTTCTAGCTAGCTAGCTAGCTAGCTAGCATCTGCGTCACAGTGACTGGATAATCCATTGTGTAGCATGGTGGTTCTCAAGAACCCCTTTATCCGCACCAGACCAGAAATATTTTTCTTTTGAGAGTTGAGAATAAGTTCAGATGGAAATCTCAATTTGGACCCTGCTCAGGGTACATGTTTCTCCGGGTGGGGATCACTAGTTGAGCCAAGTTGGTAACATGATACAAAACAGTGCCAAGGAAAAGATTTGCCAGAGGCAACGGCACCACAATTATAGCTCAGACCACAATCGGTCTCTACCGGGTGGCTATGACATTGGATAGCGTTTGTGTGAAGTGCCGAAAACATAGGTCTCACAAAAAAACCATTCCTCCTGATGGGTGAAGTAGCTCTCGCTATTTCAAATGACCTGTCATATCACAGGTGAGAGTGTTCACCCAGAGCTACGATGAATAGATCCGCCTACTGGTTGGTACAGTCCACCGGGGTGGGCTGGTGGCTTGATCGTACATTTGGGAGGATTCACTGCCCACTTTTGATGTCACAAAATGGCTGGTAATAGCCAAATAGCCAAGGTGTCAAGTCTTATTTTTATTGTCCCATATTTCTCTCTCATCCCCTCTTGCCGTTTGACTCTTGACCTGGAATCATTCAACACAAGACGAATTCCGCCATCAATCTGTCGATGTGGAGCACAGCGATGCATCAGCAGGTAGTGAACTGAGCTTCCACTAGAATAGAGAAACACAAGCGTCTGCTCGAGGACAAAAGCCCAGATCTATGTTGTCTTGTTTGTGTCGGCCCTCAGCTGATTAACAGAGGAGGTGGTCTGCCAGCTCCTTCGAGGCCGGGAGGAGAAGAGGAGGCTTTCACACCATGTCACATGGCACATTCCACGCCTCCATCTCGGTGCTCTCTCACCGTTGTTATGAGTTATACCGGTATATTTCATAAGGCGATATGTAGATGGGACCATACCGTCATACCGATATGTCTGAAGTTATGTTATGACCGTTTTTTATTTGTTGCATTAAATCCGTTTTGTACGGAAGAGATTAGGGCCAGGCATAAAAAAACAAAAAACCAGAGGAAGATTTTTATTTTATTTTGCATGTAAATGCATAAAGTCGAAATGTCGAGAATAGAGTTGAAATGTCGAGAATAAAGTCGAAATGACATATATAGGTGACCAAAAAGTCAACTTTATTCTGGACATTTCGATGTTCTCTCTCTGCTCATACGCTCTTTGCATAGCTCTGTAGGAGCAGAGCTATGTATTTAATATAGGCTATTTATTTTATGGATTTAGATTATTTCAATGTACCTTTTCATTTACGTGTTAATGTGTAGTGTGCAGCTGTATATTTTCTAAAAGGGAATGCCTGTTATTCTTGTGAATATGAGCTGTCTTAAAATAAAAGTGATTGTGACATCATACATGTGGCATTGAGTTAAAACTGAAAAGTTTGCCAAATTCGTAAAAAAATACAGCTATATATCGTATATCGCGATACAGCCTAAAAATACCGGGATATGATTTTTGGTCCATATCGCCCAGCCCTATACGAAACCAGACGGCCCTCAGTAGAGCACATACCTCCACTACACCCAAAAGTCCCCTGGATACGGATTCAGATCGGATCCGGATCTCCGTACGTTTTTGAGTTATCTTGCTAACTTACAAACAAACCAACAGGGGTGAAATCATATCCTCCGTTCTATCTTCGATGGCGGAGGTTGCTTGGTTATTGTAGAATGTCTAGAAGGTTATTCTATAATGTACCAATATGGGGAACTTTTGGAATGTGCTTTTGGAACTTCAGATCACATGACTGAAATCCTCCAACAACCTGGATGTTTGGAGGAGCAGCGTTCAGGCAGTGGTCCGGAAAGGTCCCGAGGTCCTCGCCGTAAACGGCGTCTTTGCGAAAATACGATTAGGGCGCTGATACTTTATCGAAACGCTGCAGAGCCAACATTTGAACCCACTGGACGTATCGTTGGGTACTTTGTCCATAAACATGTCCTCGGTTGTTTACAGCAGCTCTCCAAACATGACCGGAACTGCGGATGTGACGAGACACGGCGACAACAAGCCGATCGTAAATGTTTGTTTCGCAGCGTATCAACAAAGTATCTTGGAGGAGAGGAGTATGGTGGGAACTTTCAAGCAACTGGTTTGCCTCGAGAAGGTTGTTTAAAAAAACTTTAAAAAAATGTTTGGTTTGAGTCTGACCCCCATAGCGATGGAGTAAGAGTAGATTGTTAGCTAACCTTTAGTTTACTTCACTTTTACCTTTTAAATCTTGGCCC
>CM051009.1:3848727-3851227 GCA_027704905.1 Muraenolepis orangiensis
GAGAGAGAGAACCATTCGAGAGACGAAACAAGTCCCTGGAGCGACGTTTTTGTTTTTTCTTAACCCCAAGACGGGAGATGCTGATCGCTAATCCACGGGACAAGTTCAGACACCCGCCGCCTCATTCCGGTACCCCGGGCACCGCGCGCTCACCGATCAGTGATCTCATCACCTGCACGTCAAAAAAGATAAATCCTCCAGTCCAACCCTTCATTTATTTTTTTTCGTTTTCTTTTTCTTCCTTTAAGCGCACAGTGATGAGATGCGTACTTTTCCATACATACTTTTTTTTAAATTGATGTTTATTGACCATATACGTGACTTGATAAATAATAATAAATTGTGTGTTTGCTTGGAGGGAAGTTTATTTATTATTATTATTATTATTATTAGATTATATTTATTTGATGCATCTTGTCAAGCCAGCCTTTTATTAATTGAACCAAAATGTTTCAATACTGCAGGTAAATATACCTATCTATAAGTTAAGGTATAGGTTAGGTATAAGTTAACCCGTGCTTCATTCACATGGTTAAAATCAGGAATATATGGTTAAAATAAGTAAAAATGAGGAAAATAGGGTTTAAAATAAGTTAAAAGTGAGGAAAATAGGGTTTACAATGAGTTAAAATGAGGGAAATAGGGTTTAAAATAAGTAAAAAGTGAGGAAAATAGGGTTTTAAAATAAGTTAAAATGATGAAATGCGTCGAGGGTTTACCTGGATACTGGGAGTCGACCCGCGTGACCACCGACACCACCACGGCGACGAACAGCAGCGCGAGCAGCGCACACCTGTCGGCCCCCCGGTAACACATCCTTAAACACCGGTTTAAGGTCCGTCCTCCTCCAGGGGGTATAGATCCTCAAAGTCACTTAGTAGTGTCCGGATGTCCGCATATATATATATAGATATATGTGGTCAGCTCTTTAAACGGGAGGCGTTTTTAGTTTTTTTTTTAAGTGACCTCGGCGTAACGTAACGTAAAACACGTCCCGTTGAGTCGTTGCCGCCGAGCCGCTAGCTATTACCTGCTTGTCGGGGCCGCGCACTAACTGGACGCGCGCGTGTCCGCTGCTGCTGCTGCTGCTGCTGCCGCGCGCTGCAGGAACAGAAGAAGAAGAAGAAGAAGAAGAAGCCGCCGCACGCTCGAGACGTGGGTGGGGGGGGGGAGGGGAGAGGAGGGAGAGGACGGGAGGAGGAGGGAGAGGAGGGGGAGGAGAGAGGGAGAGGAGGAGGAGGAGGAGAAGGAGGAAGGGGGAAGAGGAGGTGGGGAAGAGGAGGAGGAGGAGGAGGAGGAGGAGGAGGAGGAGGAGGAGGAGGAGGGGAGGGAGGGAGGAGGAGGAGGAGGAGGAGGAGAAGACGTGTCCTTAGACGATGTTTCCTCATCCTTTAAGACATTTCTTTAGACATGTCCTCATCTCTTAAGACGTGTCCTTATCCCTTTAGACGTTTCCTCATCCCTTAAGACATTTCTTTAGAAGTGTCCTTAGATGTGTCCTCTTCCCTTTAGACTCGTCCTAAGATGTGTCCTCATCCCTTTAGACGTGTCCTAAGACGTGTCCTCTTCCCTTTAGACTCGTCGTAAGACGTGTCCTCATCCCTTTAGACGTGTCCTAAGACGTGTCCTCATCTCTTTACACGGGTCCTCATCCCTTTAGATGTGTCCTCATCTTTTTACACGTGTCCTAAGACGTGTCCTTATCCCTTTAGACGTGTCCTAAGATGTGTCCTCATCCCTTTAGACGTGGCCTAAGACGTGTCCTCATCCCTTTAGACATGTCCTAAGACATGTCATCATCTCTTTAGACGTGTCCTCATCTCTTTACACGTGTCTTAAGACGTGTCCTCATCTCTTTAGACGTGTCCTCATCTCTTTACACGTGTCCTAAGACGTGTCCTCATCCCTTTAGATGTATCCTTATCCCTTTAGGATGTCTCTCGTCCCTTTAAGACTTGTCTTTAGACGTGTCCTTGTCCCTTTAGGATGTGTCTTTAGACGTGTCCTCATCCCTTTAGACATGTCCTAAGACATGTCCTCCCTTTAGATGTATCCTTATCCCTTTAGACGTGTCCTAAGACGTGTCCTTATCCCTTTAGACGTGTCCTTATCCCTTTGTATGTGTCCTCATCTCTTTACATGTGTCCTAAGACGTGTCCTCATCCCTTTAGATGTGTCCTCATCCCTTAAGACATTTCTTTAGACATGTCCTCATCTCTTAAGACATGTCCTCATCCCTTTAGACGTGTCCTCATCCCTTTAGACGTGTCTTCATCCCTTTAGACGTGTCCTTATCCCTTTAGACGTTTCCTCATCCCTTAAGACGTTTCTTTAGAAGTGTCCTTAGATGTGTCCTCTTCCCTTTAGACTCGTCCTAAGACATGTCCTCATCCCTTTAGACGTGTCCTAAGACGTGTCCTCATCCCTTTAGATGTGTCCTAAGATGCGTCCTCATCTCTTTAGACGTGTCTTCATCCCTTTAGACGTGTCCTAAGACGCG
>CM051009.1:3856227-3911227 GCA_027704905.1 Muraenolepis orangiensis
CCCCGAGGCCCGCCATATTGAGAGAGAGAGAGAGAGAGAGAGAGAGAGAGAGAGAGAGAGAGAGAGAGAGAGAGAGAGAGAGAGAGAGAGAGAGGTCAGAGGTTGGTCCCATCGAAGCCCAGCGGAGGAGAGGCGGCTGTCAATAGCTTTAAATGTTTTTTGTTGAGGATGTACGCTGAAGTTAATGATTATTGGAGCGAATGACAAGAGAAGGCGGTAAGTGTGTCCTTTTGATTAAGCTCTTGAGATGTGTCTAGTATGTAGATAATGTATGCGTTATATTTATTTTGTTTTCCGTTGAGTATTTTAGTATCCGGTATTGTGCCACGTTTATAAAATAGCTTTCTAGCCTTCAAACAATAGCACTTAACGAGAGGATAACACATATAATAATACTAATATCAATATATAAATAGTAATAGACATCGCCTCAAGTGCACCACGTGGGGTTTTGGATATATTTATAAACGGTCTCTTAATGGTAGGAAATAACGAGGGTTTCACCCATTTCAAAATTTCAAAAGATCTCTTTACTAGTTGACAGTTAATGCAAACAAAACAAACAAAACAAGACTACTTGTACCGTTTTCACACTGGGCTAAAATACTGTATTTGCGGTGCTGCAAAACTAGTTCCGCTTTGCTTTTGCTTTTACACTGGCAAGTAATGCGCATTCGCTACCCAACTAGTGCGCATTAACTAATCCACCTTGGGGTAGGTGGTTTAGATCCAGAAGTAACTAGTTTGGGTGCAAAGCAATCAAACTACTACGGGTTTCCCTTCCCGTGTGTGTGTGCGTGTGTGTGAGCAGAATCTTGGTATCAAAACCTGGTATCAAGTGTGCAGCGAATCGCAAATTAGAAGAGAGTGTGAACACAAGTGTATTCGATGCGCACTTACTAATACGGTATCGACTCCCGTATTAACTAATACGGGAGTCAATACCGTATGCAGTGTAAAAAAACGGTATTGGAGTTACAGTCAGGGTTCTATGCTGGCGGGTCCCGCCAAAGAAAACAAGAGTCACCGTTCAATAGAACTCAAAAGAACTTCAGGTCTGAGTCATACTCTATAGATATTGCCCTGTGTCCCGGGAGACGGTGCAGGTCATCGAGTGCTACGGAGGTCTTTTTGGGGGGCGGTTGACTTCAGGTGTCCCGACTCCCCGGGTGGGGGGGGGGGGGGCTGTGACACATGGCCTCTGTTCTCTGTTCTACACACATGGCTTTTTTAGGACGGACCGGCTTTATAAATAATCTCTTCAGTGAGGAGCGGCACCAGCTGGGAGACTCACACACACACACACACACACACACACACACACACACACACACACACACACACACACACACACACACACACACACACACACACACACACACACACACACACACACTGGGAAGAAGTCTGGAGTTTGGACCAAACCTTTCACTTTCCCCAAAGTGATCCCAGAGGTTGGGTCTTAAACGCTGCCCTCAGCTTAAGGATAAAAAGCTTCAGAAATTTAAAAAATGTTTTACTTTTGAATTGAGTTAAATGAATCATATGAAGCATAAATGAAGCACCCCCCCCCCCTCTGTTTTAACAGATTGCTGGTGGATATCTTGATCTAAAAAATGCAATGCAAGTGTGTTGTGAACTTCATGAAGATTAATTGAATAATTTTCCTCTAACCCTGGTCACATTTCTTCTGGCAGTTCCTCTACAGAAGATCCCCAGAACATTTAGAACAACTGTAGCCACAGACAACAGAGCTTTCCACTACGTCCTACGGCAAACACAAAGACACCATCCATCATGGACATCTTCGGAGGCGCCCCCCGGGTCCTGGGCTACCCTCGTCCAGTGGTCGCCCAGTGTGGCACCAACGCCACGCTCAGGTGCCAGATCGGCGGAGACCCGCGACCCGAGGTGGTGTGGGAGCGCAAGAACGTCCAGATTCTGTCCGAGGGACGCCACGAGATCTCGGAGGACGGGAAGGCCTACCTGCTCACCATCTACGGAGTGACGGCGCAGGACGTGGGCCAGTACATCTGCAAGGCCAGGAACAGTATCGGGGAGACCTACGCAGCGGCCTCCCTCAAAGTGGAAGGAGAGTTCACTCCTCAGCAAGAGGGTCCGACACATGCAGGGGTTACCAACGGCACGGGGCCATCGGGGAACCTGGAAAATGGGGAATCGGGAGTGCAGCTCAACGGCTATATCGACACTCAACAGTCCACGGCCGGGAACTCGAACGGTACGGAGTCCACAGGGCAGTCTAACGAAGAATGCGCCACCAAGCCGAGCGTCGAGGTCAGGCAGGATCCCCAGGAGGAAGAGTTGGGGCGCGTGAGCTTACCCGCAGACGACGCGGCGCGGTTCCTCATCAAGCCCATCTCGCTGCGAGTGGATCGGGGCGAGGACGCCGTGTTCTCCTGCAAGCTGTGGGGCACGCCGCTGCCCGAGGTGGTCTGGGAGAAGGATGGCAAGAAGCTCAGTGACATCTTTGAGAGCGCCCACTACAGCGTCAGCAGCCAGGACGGCGGCTGGTTCCAGCTCAAGATCTTCCGCACGCGCCTGCCCGACAAGGGCGTGTACACGTGCCTCGCCGCCAACCCCCACGGCAAGGCCTTGGCGGGCGCCGTCCTATTGGTCGAGCCCGGCCCGGAGCGAGGGGAGAGCAAGAAGTCGTCCAGCAACCAGTGGTCCCCGAGGCAGGGGCGCAGCGGCGCCGGAGGGCGGTCCAATCTGCTGAGGTACGCGGAGGAACCGTCGGAGAACGCGGCCAAGGTCAAGAAGTTTGCGGTCTCTGAGGGGAAGCACGCCAAGTTCCGGTGCTTTGTGACGGGGAAGCCGAAGCCCGAGATCATCTGGAAGAAAGACGGAGTGCCCCTGGAGGCGGGGAGGCGTCATCACATCTTTGAGGACCGGGAGGGATACTACACGCTCAAGGTCCTGTACAGTAAAGTGCAGGACTCCGGGCTCTACGTCTGCGTCGCGTCCAACGCGTTGGGGAACACGCTCAGCGCTGTCCAGCTGTCCGTCAAAGGTAAGGCGGGGCTTCCTCTCTCTTTCAAATACGGCGGTTTTACAAAGTGTGCATCCATGACGCTGTAGCGTTGTGCTCATCAATGCTAGATGTTAGAAAAGTATGATAAGTAAAAAGCTTCCTCAGTGTTTATTTTAATCAAACACAGTAGAAACCAAAACTTAATTCTTCATTTACCATGTCACATTAAGACGAGCAGAGCAGTTATTATAATTGTTTTGTTCCATACAAAAGTTTGTCCTTTCGTCATTTCGGGGTTGCTTTAAACATTGTGAGACCCTGGTATAGGGATGTGGTCAATAATGATATGGATTACTGGTGTGGCAGGATTGCTCAGTCTGTTGGGACTTGGCTTGGGAACTGCAAGGTCGCCGGTTCAAGTCCCCGAAAAACCTGGGCACTGCCGAGGTGCCCTCGAGCAAGGCACCAGACCCCTACACTGCTCCCCGGGCAGCTGTATATACAATAGCTGCCACACTGCTCCTAATCCTAGGATGGGTTTGATGCAGAGAAACTATACCCAAGTTGTGTCTCTGTCCTGTATAGCGGATCTAGATTGAGTGTCTGTTATCATCCTCTTCTCTGCATAGCTAACCGTTTAATCACTGTCTGGGATCTGGCTGCTCTTCCATCATGTAGGCTAACGCTTTTAGACGGCCGGAAACATGATTTAGCAAACAAGTTGATGAGCGAGTTGAATTCCAGCAAAGGCTCAACCGTTACGTCAGATCAGAGAGGGGAGTTTGATCAATGAACTATATATATATATATATATATATATATATATATATATACATATTCATATTCAAAATGTATGTCTACATGCACAATCTTTAGTTAAGAATAGAATATATATGTTGCTGCCCACCCCCCCCCCCCTCACACACACACACACACACACACACACACACACACACACACACTTGTACACTGCTTTTAACCCTGTCTCTTGGAGCAGTGCAGTTAGCGATAAAGCTCAACTTATCTCTCTTCCGATGATAAGAGTGTTGTGATTGTGAACTTCATGAAGAGGAATTTCAATTAAATTGTCCTACTACCCCTGGTCAACGTTTTCCCATGACCCTCCAGAAGTTACTCAACTATTTCCTCTGGAGAAGATACCCAGAACATTTAGAACAACAACACTCTATTCTGTTCTATTCTAGAATCTATAGAATATAGTGTACAAGATACAAGATACAAGGTACATTGGAACGCTTACTCCCCATTCCCTCCCGCAGTATACATCTCCAAAACAATACCATAAAAATAATATATACAATTAAAATAAACAAAAAAAGAACAGCAAAGTGACTGATAAATTATATGTACGTGTGTTTTTCTTTTTAGAAATTACAAAAATATTTAAAAGCATTTAAAGTGCCAGTAGTGCAGCAGCATCATGAATACAGTGCAGAACAATGCAGTAACTGGAATGAGTCCAGAAAGTCCAGCAAAGTATGATAGTGTAATATTAATGACAATGTTATGAAAGTGGCAGCCCTCCTAGCAGTTCAGTTTAAGTTTCCTAAAACCTGGGTTGTCCCGCCCCCTTTGGAGGTGGGGACACTTGTCCACTGCTTTGAAGCCCGTCTTTTGGAGCGGTTCAGTCGCGGTAAGGCCCGACTTACCGCTCTCTCTCTCTCTCTCTCTCTCTCTCTCTCTCTCTCTCTCTCTCTCTCTCTCTCTCTCTCTCTCTCTCTCTCTCTCTCTCTCTCTCCCCCCCGCCAGGTCCGGCGGTGCGCTTCAAGCGGCCGCTGAGGGACGTGGAGGTGAACGAGCGGGGCGTGGCCGTGCTGGAGTGCGACGTGCCGGACGAGGCCACGTCCGCGGCCTGGTACCTGGAGGACCGGCGGCTGACTGCCGGCACCAAGTACGGCGTGGAGCAGAAGGGCAC
The DNA here is from genome assembly GCA_027704905.1 of Muraenolepis orangiensis. Lineage (NCBI taxonomy): Eukaryota > Metazoa > Chordata > Actinopteri > Gadiformes > Muraenolepididae > Muraenolepis > Muraenolepis orangiensis. The sequence goes on from CM051009.1 coordinate 3,861,156, forward strand.
GCGGAGGCGGCTCACCGTCCGCGACGTGGGGGCCGACGACGACGGCGTGTACCTCTGCGAGATGGCCGACGGCGGGAAGAGCATCGCCGAGCTGTCCGTCAAAGGTGAGGGGGGGGGCTCAGTCTGTTGGGACTCGGGGCTTTCGGAACGCAGAAGGTCGCCGGTTAAAGTCCCCGAAACACCTGGGCTGCACTGCCGAGGTGCCCTGGAGCAAGGCTACACTGCTCCTCCGGGCGCTGTATATACAATATATCTCTGCTCCTTATACCAGGATGGGTTCAATGCAGAAAAACACATTTCACTGTGTGTGTACCAATAAAGAGGATTCAATCCTCCAGATTTAGATCTGGAGGATCAGGGCGGCAGTATAGCTCAGGAGGTAGAGCGGTCGCCTCACAACCGAAAGGACGCTGGTTCGATCCCCCGGCTCCTCCTAGCAAAAAAACTGTCGAGGTGTCCTTGAGCAACACCCTAACCCTAACTGCTCCCAACGTGCTGACTGTCTCCTTGCATGGCTGACTCCGCCGTCGGTGTATGAATGGGTAATGTGAGGACATGACTTGTAAAGCGCTTTGGATAAAAGCGCTATATAAAAAAAGCCAGCATTAGATTTTTTTGTTTATTCTGAAATTGTGCGATGGAGGACGATGATGAGCTGTTATTTTCGTTGTTATTTTCTTATTTTTTTTGCGATTTTTAAAGGTATAATATGCAAGATTTGCGATTTGCGAAGCTGTTATTCAAAATCTAAATGTATCCATCTAGGGCTGCACGATTATGGCCAAAATGATAATAAAGATAATTATTGATACATTTTGAGATCACGATTATTGATCGCGATTATTTATTTACTCTTAGCGACGACGATCTTTTTTATTCCACGTTCACGTTTAAATTAGCAAGAATCGCCAAAATCGCGATTACAATTATATAGTAAATAATATACCATACGTTCAGTGATACATAACAAGTTAGACGTAATACCAATGACACTGGCCCAAATAGAGAAAAATAGAGAAACAAAGAAACTTAACTTAATACACACCCTCCCCCCCCGTCTGCCCTTCCCCTCTCTCTCAGGGACGATCGTGCGCAAGCTTCCCCGCAAGCTGGAGGTGTTGGAGGGGGAGAACGCGGCCTTCTGCGTGGAGGTGGAGGCGGACAACCTGGAGGTCCACTGGTTCAAGGACGGCCTGAAGCTCCGCGAGGCCCACCACACCATCCTCAAGGCCTTTGGAAACACCCACGTGCTGGTGTTCGTCAGCGTGGACCACCAGGACACCGGGGTCGTGACCTTCGTGACGGGCCGATCCAAGACCTCCTGTCGCCTGAAAGTGAAAGGTAAACCGCATCTTAATGAAGCAGGTGTGTGTGTGTGTGTGTGTGTGTGTGTGTGGGGGGGGGGGGGGGTTTGAAGGTAGGGGTTAGATGTCTTAGTTAAGCAGGTAGGTTTGTGGGGTGGGTCGGTCTCTCTCTCTCCCTCCCACTCTCTCTCCCCCTCCCTCTCTCTCTCTTCTCTCTCTCTCTCTCTTCTCTCTCTCTCTCTCTCTCTCTCTCTCTCTCTCTCTCTCTCTCTCTCTCTCTCTCTCTCTCTCTCTCTCTCTCTCTCTCTCTCTCTCTCTCTCTCTCTCTCTCTCTCTCTCTCCCACTCTCTCTCCCCCTCCCCTCCCTCTCTCTCTCTCTCTCTCTCTCTCTCTCTCTCTCTCCCTCCCCCTCCCTCTCTCTCTCTCTCCCTCCCTCCCACTCTCTCTCTCTCTCTCTCTCTCTCTCTCTCTCTCTCTCTCTCTCTCTCTCTCTCTCTCTCTCTCTCTCTCTCTAACTCTAACTTTTATCGAAAAGTCAAGTGTTGGTTCCTTCCTTCTCAGATGTTTATGAGAGTTATCAGAGTTTCAAAACCCCCCACGCCTATGGGTCATGAACCCCACCCCTCCTCCACCACCTTAACCACCTGTTTTCCCTGGGGGGGGGAACAGCCGCCCGCCATAGCCCGCCCGCCTGCCCCGCGGGGGTCCACCTGGACGCCGAGCAGCCCAACGGGGCGCTGCTCTCCTGGGAGCCCGGTCCCACCTCCACCACCTCCGCCTCCACCACCCGCTCCATCTTCGTGGTGGAGAGCCGGGAGGAGGCGGGGGGCTCCCAGGAGTGGACCAAGTGCTTCACCTCGGAGACGGCGACCCGGACGGAGGTGTCCGGCGACGACGTTCCCCTGGAGGGGAACTACCGCTTCCGGGTCTGCTGCATGAACAAGTACGGACGCAGCGGTCACGTGGAGTTCCCCGGGACCGTCCGTCTGGGTGAGTGTCCAGGTTACCTGAAGGGCATGGGGTTTGATCTTTGTTTGGGTTAGTTTTGTTCTTGTAATTGGTGTGAGACATTCATACTGCAGCAGGAGGGTATAGGGGGAGTTAGCATTGCATTGTACTTGTTGCAAATAGCAAATTAAATCAATTAAGGTGGAAGTTGAATCGCATATATATATATCAAGTCAAGTCAAGTTGATCAAAGTTATAAGCAATGGGTGAAAATCTTATGTGTGATACCCGACGACAGACAGCGGTTATAAAAATAAAAATAATAGAATAAAAAAATAAGTAAAAAGTACAAACTGTATAAAGTTAAATATATAAAAATATAAAAGTGCATATATGAAATGCAATATATTAGCACAGAAAAGAGCAATATATATATATATATATAAATCAATGTAATAAAATATACATTGTTATATGCTATACACCCTTGTTCAGCAGCCTGATGGCCTGACTGTGGAAGCTATCTCTAAGTCTATTTGTACGGCACGTGATACTGCGGTATCGCCTGCCTGACGGTAACAGTGAGTACAGTTCGTGGCTGGGGTGGGCATTGTCTTTTATGATGCGTTTGGCCTTGGCCATGCACCGCTGGTTGTATATATCCAGGAGGGAGGGGAGCTCACCTCCAACCATATACTGGGTTATATATAATTTGGGTTAGATATAATTTCCTCAGACGCCTGAGGAAATACAGGCGTTGTTGGGCCCTTTTCACCACGTGTGTGGTGTGCGTGGACCATGTGAGGTCCTTGGAGATGTGCACGCTGAGGAACTTGAAGCTGCTGACCCTCTCTACTGCAACACCGTCGATATAGCGCCGTGCTCTCCTCTCTGCTTCCTGTAGTCCACAATCAGCTCCTTGGTCTTCTTGACGTTGAGTGCGAGGCTGTTCTCCTGGCACTACTGCTCCAGCGATCCGACCTCCTCCCTGTAGGCTGTCTAGTCGTCGCCGGCGATCAGGCCCATCACTGTCGTGTCGTCAGCAAATTTGATGATGACGTTGGAGCTGTGCATAGCCATGCAGTCGTGGGTGTAGAGGGAGTAGAGGAAAGGGCTCAGCACGCATCCCTGGGGGCCCCCGTGTTGAGGGTCAGTGGCTCTGAGGTGGTGCTGCCCGTTTATATATATATATATATATATATATGTATATATAAGCAATTTAACTTACACTTAAATTACAATATAACTTACAATTACAACGTACAAGTACAAGTACAACGGAATGCTTACTCCCCATTCCTTCCCGCACTAGGAATTTCCTACTGCGGGAATTTCCTATTATACTAAACTATACAATACTATACTATACTAAACAATACTTTACTATAAATAACACTATATACTACCCATGATATGCTATACTATATACTATAAACAGTGTACTGTTTAGATCAACCGCCGCTCATAACTGAACATGCTACCACTGAGTTGTATGACCTGGTCATGCAGTATGACCTGTTTATTATATCTGTTTATGTAGCTTAGCTTAGTTAAAAAAAATCCATTATATTTTTCCAATTGTTGTTTTTAAGATTGCTTTACAATTTCGTTACAAGTTAGTTGTACAATGACAATAAAGGTATTCTGATTCTGATTCTCATTCTGATTCTGTTATCTTCCCAAATGGCTAAAAGTAAATGCAAAGGTCAAAGGTCAAAGTAAACAGTGGGGGACAAAGTAAAAAATAAAGGGGACTATACATACAAAGTAAAGAGTGCGTGTGTGTATGTGTGTGCGTGTGCGTGCGTGCATGCTTGCGTGCGTGTGTGTGGTGGGTGCTTACACGGTAGCACGAGCTAAGCCCCCCCCCTAGCTAAACATTAACCACCCCTGTCGGTTCCCGGGGTTCCCCTCCAGTCCCCGGGCCCAAGCTCCGTGGGCGTCTGCAGGGCTGCCAGGTGTGCGAAGGCCAGGAGGCCCGCTTCTCCGTGGAGCTGTCGGCCTCCGTGGACGGCACCTGGTTCCTGAACAGCACCCAGCTGCAGCAGGGCGGGCGCTACCACGTGCGACACGCCCAGGCCCTGCACTCGCTGGTCATCATGGAGACCCGCCTGGAGGACCACGGCGCCGAGGTCACCTTCATCGCCAACGGAGTCCGGGACTCGGCCGTCCTCAAGGTCACACGTGAGTGTGCTCACACTGCTCCCCAACAGCCTGGAGAGGAGCATGTGTGTGTGTGTGTGTTTGTTAATGTGTGTGTGTGCTTGTTTGTGCGTGTTTGTGCAAGTGTGTGTTTGTTAATGTGTGTGTGTTTGTGCATGTGTGTGTTTGTGTGTGTGTGTGTTTGTTAATGTGTGTGTGTGTCTGTTCATGTGTGTGTTTGTGTTTGTGCAAGTGGGTTTGTTAATGTGTGTGTGTTTGTGCATGTGTGTGTTTGAACATGTGTGTGTTTGTTTGTTTGTGTGTGTGTGTGTGTGTGTTTAATCATGTGTGTGTCCATGTGTGTGTTTGTTCATGTGTATGTTTGTTCATGTGTGTGTTTGTTCATGTGTGTGTGTGTTTGTTTATGTGTGTTTGTTTGTGTGTGTGTCCATGTGTGTGTTTGTTCATGTGTGTGTGTTTGTTCATGTGTGTGTTTGTTCATGTGTGTGTGTTTGTTTATGTGTGTGTTTGTTTGTGTGTGTGTCCATGTGTGTGTTTGTCCATGTGTGTGTTTGTTCATGTGTGTGTTTGTCCATGTGTGTGTTCATGTGTGTGTGTGTCCATGTGTGTGTGTTTGTCCATGTGTGTGTTCATGTGTGTTTGTTCATGTGTGTGTTTGTTTATGTGTGTGTTTATGCATGTGTTTGTTCATGTGTGTGTTTGTCCATCTGTGTGTTTGTGCATGTGTGTGTTTGTGCATCTGTGTGTTTGTCCATCTGTGTGTTTGTGCATGTGTGTGTGTTTGTCCATCTGTGTGTTTGTGCATGTGTGTGTTTGTTCATGTGTGTGTGTTTGTCCATCTGTGTGTTTGTGTATGTGTGTGTTTGTTCATGTGTGTGTGTTTGTCCATCTGTGTGTTTGTGCATGTGTGTGTTTGTTCATGTGTGTGTGTTTGTCCATCTGTGTGTTTGTGCATGTGTGTGTGTTTGTGCATGTGTGTGTGTTTGTGCATGTGTGTGTGTTCGTGCATGTGTGTGTGTGTGAAACATAACCTTCCCAACCTTGTTGTGCTTTTGTCTCAGCCGCCGAGGTGAAGTTCAGCCCTCAGTCCGAACGGGACGGCGAGAAGAGGGTGGAGCCCGGAGACGCCATCGTGCTGTACTGCGAGGTGTCTCACGCCTTCGCCCGCGTCCGCTGGTTCAAAGACGGGGAGGAGCTTCAGTCCAGCGACGCCCTCACCGTCCAGTCGGAGGGCAACATGCGGAGGATCGTCGTCCAATCGGCCGAGGCGTCCGACTCGGGCGTTTACACCTGCGAGGCTGCGGGGGACGCGGTTAAATTCAACGTGCAGGTGGCAGGTTAGTCGTATGTTATGAGACAATTCCAACATTTTCCGATATTCATCACTGTCACTGCATAACATCCTCAATATGTTCTCCATACTGGCAATAAAAGTCATCATCTAATGAATTAATCATCAAAGTGATTTGCTTTGCTTCCAACACAATAGTTTTTTACCAAAAATACGACATATATTTTAGTCCTTAATACGTAATCTTTCAAAACCCGTTTTCTTTGGGTCAAGTGGGTGAGAAGTCGAAGCGTCGACTTCTTCTCCTCGTTGAATACGTCGATTCACAATACGACACGTCAGTAACGCTCACCTACCGCTCATTTCATTCCTCACTAACCCTCCCCGTTGAAAAGCCAACCTGGCCACGCCCGTCAAATTCCACGACGTTCCGCGAGACGAGAGGTCCAAGGTTCCGGAGCTTGGGGAACCCGTCACGCTCGAGTGCGACGTCACAAACCCCCACGCCCAGGTCTTCTGGTACAGGGATGACGAGCAGGTCTTCAACCAACCGGGGGTAGACTTGCTGGAGGCGGGGCATAGAAGGACGCTGGTCATCCAATCGGCCGAGCTCTCTAACTCGGGCACGTACACGTGTCGAACGGCGGACGATGTCGCCACGTTTTGGGTCGAGGTCAAAGGTGATTGGCCGGATAGACGGTGGTTCTATCGGAGAGGTTTTGTTTTGACAGCAAGTTTTGTTGGTCTTTAATGGAGCCTGTTTTAAAGGGACTCTCTCTCTCTCTCCCTTTAAACTGTCTATCTTAAACTATCTTTCACTAAATAGTTCTTCCATAACATCTGATGCAAGTTTCTTCCTCTGACGTGTGACTTCTACTGCGATCATTCAACTAATAACATTCAACATACTGAATGCGATATTTTTTCTTGCGTTTCCTTGAAATCTCTCTAATGGTGCAGATTTTTGCGGTGGTTTTGAATGCCTATTCTGTAGCTTAAACCTGTGCACGCCCAACTGAAATAATCAAGTAATAATGATAGTAACACAGGTTAACATTTAAACCAAACTCATGCTGTATGAAGCATAAAGTAGAGACCAGATCTCGGTGATATATTATTAACTAATGTAAGCTAATAATACTAGCTGATAGCGATAGCCTACAGGGCAGGATTTGCACCAAAAAACTCATTTTTTGACACAACAAACAAATCTATTACTCACAGCATGGGTTTGAGTCCCAACCTGGGCTGCACTTTCACTTTCACTTTAAAAGTGGGTCTACTGATGCTGTCACATTCTCGAAGGTCACCCTCTGTCCTAGGTGACGCCTCACCCCCAGCTTCTCCTTCTTCCCCTCTCCCCCCCTCCCCCCCTCCCCCCCTCTCCCAAGGCCCTGCGGTGGAGTTCAGTCCCGTCCCCGAGGAAGACCTCCACAAGAGCTCCATGGAGCTGGACCCTGTGGTGCTCCACTGCCAGGTCTCCAGCGCCGACGCTGAGGTCGTGTGGTACGTCCCGTAAACGTAGAGAAACGACGCGACGAGAATGAGGAATTAGGAGTTTAAAAGTAACGGTGGCCTTGTCAGAATACGACCACGCAGATAAGAGTTAGTTGTAGGAGGAGTTAGAGTAGTAGAGTTAAACAGAAACAACCACGGTCACGGCACATCACGGCCCTTTGTAAATGATATTACAAGTACATTGATAAAGTCACTCCATGGTGGTTGTTCTCCTCCTTCTCCTCATTCTGTCTCGTCATGGCGGTTTGCTCCCCTGACCTCCTCCTCCTCCTCCCATCTCTCCTCCCCCCATCCCTCCTCCCCCTCCTTCTCCTGTCCTCATGGTGGTTTGCTCCCTGACCTCCTTCTCCACTTCCTCCTAATCCTCCTCCTCCCATCTCCTCCCCCCCCCTCCTCCTCCCCTCCTCCTCCTCCTCCTCCTCCTCCTCCTCCTCCTCCTCCTCCTCCTCCTCCTCCATGGTCGGTGGTTTCAGGCTGAAGGATGGTCGTGAGCTCCATCCCAGTGATAACGTCCTGGTGCAGGCGGAGGGGACCATGCGGAGGCTGATCGTCCGCTCGGCCGAGGTGGTCGACGCCGGAGAATACGTGTGTCGGTGTGGCGACCGCAGTGTGGCGTTTGATGTCAACGTGCGAGGTACGGGGACAGGGGGGAGGCAGGGGGAGGCAGGGGGAGGCAGGGGGAGGCAGGGGGGAGGCAGGGGGAGGCAGGGGGGCGGAGGTCCTGAAGCTGAAGATGGCGTCTTTTGTAAGAGTTGATGTGACATTGAGATCAAGGCATCAAAATATTATTGAAAGTGCAATATCCAAATCTCCTACTCCTCCCCCCCCCCTTTCTTTCTCATCTTCCTCATCCCACTTCTCTTCCTCCTACTCCTCCTCTCACTCTTTTTCCTGCCCCTCCTCCTTCGCCTCCTCTTCCTCCCCCTCCTCCCTCTCCTACTCCTTCTTCTTCTCCCCATACTCCTCCTCCTGCCCCTCCATCTTTTCCTCCCTCCCTCTCCTCCTCCTCCTCCCTCTCCTCTACCTCCTCTCTCTCTTGCACCTCCTCCTCCTCCTCCTCCTCCTCCTCCTCCTCCTCCTCCTCCTCCTCCTCCTCCTCCTCCTCCGCCTTCTTCCCCTGGCCTCCTCCTTCTCCTCCTTCCCTGGCCTCCTCCTCCTCCTCCTCCTCCTCCTCCTCCTCCTCCTCCTCCTCCTCCTCCTCCTACTCCTCCTCCTCCTCCTCCCTGCCTCCCCTCCTCCTCCTTCCCCTGGCCTCCTCCTCCTCCTCCTCCTCCTCCTCCTCCTCCTCCTCCTCCTCCTCCCCACAGAGCCCCCGGTGATGATCGTGGACCCCAAGGACGACGTGGTGATGGAGCGATACTCCGGTGAGGACATCCACCTGCAGTGCGAGCTGTCGCGCTCCACGGGCACCGTGCGCTGGTTCAAGGACGGCGTGGTGGTGGTGGTGGAGGAGAAGGAGGAGAAGCAGGAGAAGCGAGAGGAGCCGGAGGAGCCGGAGGAGCCGGAGGAGCCGGAGGAGCGGGAGCACGCGGTGCAGCTGGCGTGCGAGGGGCCGTACCGCCGGCTGAGCATCCTGTGCGCCGCGGCCGGAGACTCCGGGGAGTACGTCTGTGACACGGACGGAGACTCGGTCTTCTTCCAGCTCCACGTCGCAGGTAACGGGGATTCAAGGTTTTGTCGGTAAAAATTACAATTTCGGATAGAATTATTTGTTGAATTTTTCTCTTTTGTTTCCGGACAAAAGAGAAAAAAGCGGTGAAATGTTATGGATACGATACCTTCCCCTTTGATGCTTAAACGCCTGTTTCACAGGTAACAGGGTTTCCAATTTTCACTTAAAAATAAGAGGAAATTCGTAATATTAGTTGTAATAATACATTCGGAAATTAGGAGAAATTGGTGATTGTTTCAGTGTGGATGAGCAGCAAAATGTATCGGATTTGATACTTGCACTACTTATTGTCTTCTAACGTCACAGTAACCATGAAATTAGTCAAAATAACTTAATACTTTTTTATATTGCTTTAAACAAAAAAAACATATATGATATTGATACTTGTTGAAGATATATATATATATATATATATATATATATATACATATATACAATAATATACATATAAGCAAGATATAGTATATATATTAATATGAAGAAAAAGATAATCAAATGGAAATTCTGTAATTTCATTCTGTATTTCACCATTAAACTGTGAAGTTTCCAAACACAGTGTTGTCATTGTTAAGCTCCTCCTCCCCCCCCAGAACCTCCGGTCCGCATCCTGTCCCCCGAGGGCCCGGAGGTGGCGCTGAGCCTCCTGCCGTCGGAGCGTCTGGAGCTGTCCTGCCTGCTCTCCCGGGCGGACGCCCCCCCGGTCCGCTGGTACCGGGACGGGCTGGAGGTGGAGGCGGGGCCCGGCCTGGTCCTGGAGGCCGAGGGGGCCCGACGGAGGCTGGTGGTGGCGGCCGTCGGCCCGGGCCACGGCGGGGAGTACGTGTGCGACGCCCAGGACGCCAGCGTGGCCTTCCTGGTGACCGTCGCCGGTACCTTTTTACATACATTATACATTATAGTACATTAAAGATGCATTCGAAGACATTATAGTACATTAAAGATGCATTCGAAGACAACCGAGGCCGAGGCTTGGATAGACAACCTCTCAGCTCCTACCTGTGGTCTCCTCTTCCGTTCTCTCCACCTCATGTCTCTCCTTCTTAACCTTTATTTCACCAGGAGAGTCCTGTTGAGATTAACATCTGTTTTCAAGGGAGATCAGCGGCCAAGACAGGCAGCATAAATAACAAAATACACACCTAGTCTCCGACAGAAAACACAAAGGAAGAACAAGCATAGAACTATTCAAACTATTAAACTATTAATCTATTCAAACTATTCAAAAGAGACATTGCTAGGAGTTTTAATGGTGTAGCGTGCCTTTGAGGACAGGACAGTGAAGAGAGACAGTACAGTGAAGAGAGACAGGGCAGTAGAGAGAGAGACAGGACAGTGAAGAGAGAGAAAGGACAGTGGAGAGAGAGACAGGACAGTGAAAAGAGACAGGGAGAGATACCGAATAGTGGAGAGAGACAGGACATGAAGAGAGAGAAAGGACAGTGGAGAGAGAGACAGGACAGTGGAGAGAGAGACAGGACAGTGAAGAGAGAGAAAGGACAGTGGAGAGAGAGACAGGACAGTGGAGAGAGAGACAGGACAGTGAAGAGAGAGAAAGGACAGTGAAGAGAGACAGGACAGTGAAGAGAGAGACAGGACATTGTGTTGAAGAAGAAGAGGAGGAAGTGTTTTGTCTAAGCCGTGTCCCTCGTCCTCCAGAGTGTTTTGTCTAAGCCGTGTCCCTCGTCCTCCTCCAGAGTGTTTTGTCTAAGCGTTGTCCCTCGTCCTCCTCCAGAGTGTTTTGTCTAAGCGTTGTCCCTCCTCCAGAGCCCCCGGTGAAGCTGGCGTCCCCCAGCGGAGATTCGGGGGCCCGGGTGGACAGTGTCTCCGGGAAGCCGGTGGTGCTGGAGGTGAAGGTGTCTCGTTCCAGCGCCGCTGTCCGGTGGCTGCGGGACGGACTGGAGGTCCAGGCGGGCTCCCACCTCGCCATCGAGGAGGACGGGCTGATCCGCCGGCTCACCGTCCTCTCGCCCGCCCCAGGGGATTCTGGGAAGTACACCTGCGACGCCGGGGACGACGCCATGGACTTCCTGGTCAAAGTCACAGGTGAAAGTAAACGGGAAAACTCTGAAATAGCTGATGAATAACATGAATCAATTAATAGGATTTAGAAAACATTCAACATGTTTTAGGAGGGATAACCAAGCGTCTTTCTTAAAACTCAAATTACTTAATTACTAATTGTTGAGGATTTTTTAATTATTATATGTTAATTGTAATTCTTATTACAATAATTATATTCATATAATATGGATTACTAGTTATTATAATATGAGCTATTCTCCTACTCAGTCTGTAGTCAACTTAATAATCATAATGTTACTATAATATATTCATAATCTATCATAATATCGTATAATATATCATATAATATCATTTCATAATTTCTTATTCATTTGTAAGCTAGTAGTCATAATGTTAGTCAAATATAATATTCATAATATATCATAATACCATATGTTATTTGATATAATATAAATTATACTTATTTCTTTAAGTAGGCTAGTTATCCTAATGTTAGTATAATATAATATTCATAATATATCATAATACCATATGTTTTTTAATATAATATAATTTAAACGTATTAATTAGTAGGCTAGTTATCTTAATGTTAGTATAATATATTCATAATCTATCATAACATCATATGTTATATCATATAATATCATTTAAACATATTAATCAGTAGGCTAGTTATCATAATGGTTGTATAATTTATTCATAATCTATCATATTATTTATTATATGTAATATCATATCATTATTATATCTATATTTATATATAATATAATAATATATATAATATAAGTATTAATTAGAAGGCTAGTTATCATAATATAAATTTATATAAGCATTAAATTACATATTAATTGATATATCAGCACTAAAACGTCAACTTATTTAATATTTCAACTCTCCCATTGATTATGAATATATATATATATATATATATATATATATATATATGAATATTTGACTGAATATTCATGGTTCCTCAGAAGCTCCGGTGCGGATCCTGAGGAAGGCGGAGCTGAAGCGTGAGCTGCGCTTCACGCTGTCCGACGACATTGTCCTGGAGTGCGAGTTGTCGCGGGCCGTCGCCGCCGGCGACGCGGCTTGGCGCAAAGACGGCCGCCGGGTGCCGGAGGACGAGCGCTTCTGCCAGGAGGAGGAGGGGGCCTTCCGCTCGCTGGTCATCCTCAGCGCCGAGCTGGCCGACGGCGGCGAGTACGTCCTGGACGTGGGCGACGACACGGTGACCTTCCTGGTGACCGTGGAAGGTAAAGAAACATCCATGAATGGCTTAGTTTGCTTTTTGTTTATTTTCGCGGGGGAGGCAGACCAGGCCAGAGAGCTAAAATAACACAGAACACAAAAATAACACACAGTAAAATAATAGAACTGCAAAAAATGATAGCAAACTAATAATAACAGAAAATGACATTACATAACATTACATTCCAGTCATTTAGCAGACGCTTTTATCCAAAGCGACTTACAATAGTGTGTTTCAACAAAGGAAGGTAAGAGAACAACTCGTCACCAGAAGTCAAAAGTGCCTTTCATTACGAACAAGAACTGAGCCAGTGCTCAGGTGAAAGTACAATAAGTTCAGGTAAAAGTACAATAAGTTCAGGTAAAAGTACAATAAGTTCAGGTAAAAGTACAATAAGTTCATGTAAAAGTACATAGTTTAGGTAAAAGTACAATAAGTTCAGGTAAAAGTACAATAAGTTGGTAAACAAAAGAACAATATCTAACTAACTAACAAGAAAACTATGTACTTAGTAGGACACTAGTAAAAAGTGGAGATATATCAACAACAATGATATCAAACGTTCTTATATATTTACAGCCTTGCTGTTTGATACAAGCTATTTTGTTCTTATAAATGATTATTAATATTTATTACAATTGTACTTTTGTTTAATTGACATTTTATAGTGTTGTGTTTGTTCATTGCTTAAAATCATTATTGTACAATTATTAATCTTCAATTATTATTGTGTTTTGTTGTTGCTGTTTTTTCAACTGGTGCAGTTTCATCTTATTAGATATTTGGTTTTATTTTGAACAACAATGACAAATATAATTAAGTACTACTGCAGGAAGAGGCAGAAAAGCCTACATATAAGGGGAGAAAATGTGTGATTGTGTGATTTAGATGCAATATATGTCTGTGTTCTATCTGTGGTGCATGTGTGTATGTTAGTGTGTGTGTGTGTGTGTATGTTTGCGTGCTTGTGCATGTATGTTAGTGTGTATGCATGTATGTTATTGTGTGTGTGTATGTAAGTGTGTGTGTGTGTGTGTGTGTTTGTTAGTGTGTGTGTGTGTATGTTAGTGCATGTACGTATGTTAGTGTGTGTGCATGTTAGTGTGTGTGCATGTATGTTAGTGTGTGTGTATGTTAGTGTGTGTGTGTGTGTGTATGTTAGTGCATGTACGTATGTTAGTGTGCGTGCATGTTTGTGTGTGTGCATGTATGTTAGTGTGTGCATGTTAGTTTGTGCATGTTAGTGTATGTATGTGTTTGTGTGTGTGCGTGTATTTGCATGCATGATAAACATTGATGTATATATCTGTATTGCCATAGCAACGATAAGACAGACATTGTCACTATGCGTGAAAAAGTGTGACGCAAAAACCTAACCTTTCACTTTCAAAATGAAAGTCGAAATTGTGTTCTGTTTCGGTATATTTACAATTATTTTCGTACATTTCTTGTACATTTCAGAGCCTCCCGTAACCATCGTGGGGAACTCCAACGACCCCGAGTACCAGGAGATGGTTGCCGGGGACGACCTGTTCCTGGCGTGCGAGGTGTCCCGGGCCAACGCGCCGGTCCAGTGGTTCCGCGACGGCACGCCTCTGACGGGCGATGCCCGCACCCTCGTCGAGACGTACGGGACGCTGCGGAAGATCATCGTCTCCAACGTCCGGCCGGAAGACTCCGGGACGTACACGTGTGACGCCGTGGACGACAAGATGGTCAGCGTCGTGAGGATCCGAGGTAGCTGACCGGGGACTGTGTGTGTGTGTGTGTGTGTGTGTGTGTTCTCAAATGTTAGCGTTTTGATGCGGAAAAGTTCAGATAGTTTATTTGCTTTTAGTAGTTTGCTGTTTGTAGTTTGCTGTTAGTAGTTTTCTGTTCGTAGTTAGTAGTTTGCTGTTTGTAGTTTGCTGTTCGTAGTTAGTAGTTTGCTGTTTGTAGTTGGTCATTTGGTGTTTGTAGTTTGGTGTTTGTAGTTTAGTGTTTGTAGTTTGTAATTTGTAGTTAGTTGTTTGTGGTTTGTTGTTTTTAGTTTGTTGATTGGTGTTTGCTGTTTGTTGTTTTCTGTTTGTAGTTTGTCTTTTAAGAGACGTTTATTGTATTTTAATGATTGTCATTTAAATGTTGTAATGTAGGATTTCTACCTTTGTAAAGCCCTATCAACGGAACACGAGTGAAACTAAAAGTCCTTCCTCTTCCGGGTCCTTCCCCCCGTGTGAAGAACCGCCGGTCACGTTCGTGGACCGGACGGAAGACGCCGTGGTGACGGGCTACGAGGCCGAGAGCGTCACCCTGACCGGCGTGGTGTCCCAGGCGGGGGCGGCGGTGCGATGGCTCCGGGACTGGACGGCCGTGGAGGGCGAGCGCTTCCACACTGCCGTCGACGGGAACACGCGGACGCTGACCATCGACCCGCTCAGACGCTCGGACGCCGGAGAGTACTCCTGCGACGTAAACACCGACCAGATCCACTTCAGCCTGCTGGTTAAAGGTAGGCCCAGGTGGTACTTATCAGTAGCCTACATAGCTAATGTCGAGGTCAATACATTTTTTTACATTTTTTCTTTACATTACATTACTGTCCTGAACATAAGTAGTGCTGACCTTATATAGAAGCACCTTTAGCAACAGACTCATTCCACCCAGGTGCACCACAGAACGCCACAGGAAGTCCTTTCTTCCTGTGGCCATCAGTCTCTATAATTCATCTACTTCGGGTCGTGAGAGGGACAGTGGAGACTCAGTGACCTGAAGCCAACGCACTGTTATTATTATTTTTTTGGTCAACGCACTGTAAATCCTTTCACTGTAATTTTGCACTGTAAATTCAATTTCACTTTTCACATTTTTCAGTATTCATCTGAGTTATTTATTAATATATTATTACTGCCAATTTGCACTATACGTATTGTTGTGTATTGTATATACCTACGTATTACTGTAATAATACTGTAAATTGTGCAATCTATTCATCTATCAATACATTTCGATTTCATTTAGAGGTATTTTAGTTATATTTTGTTTATACTAGTTTTGTTTAGTTGTTGATTATTTAGTTTTTAGCTTAGGTATTAGTATATTTGTGTGTGCATTTATTCCCCCTGTGTCAACTGTTGCACATTAATTTCCCTCGGGATAAATAAAGTTTCTTGAATCTTGAATCTTGAAAGTAGCTAGTGCACGCGGTTCAGAGGTTCCGGCGGGTTTTCCTTCCACACCTACGCTCACCGTCCCGTTCCGTCGTTCCCTCCCCCAGGAATGAGGATCAAGTTCGTGACCGCACTCCGGGACACGGTGGCCCACGCCGACGGCATGGTGACGCTGCGCTGCGAGGTGTGCAAGCCCAAGGCTGACGTCCAGTGGCTGAGGAACGGCGTGGAGGTGGCGCCCGGCCGGCGCTTCTCCATCCGGGCCGACGGGACGGAGCGCAGCCTCACCATCCACCGGCTGACCAAGGAGGACGCCGGGGAGTACGCCTGCGAATCCCGGGACGACCGCACCGTCGCCACGCTCACGGTGGAAAGTAAGGAGCCCAGACCCCACGAGGGTAGCCTCGGTCGCCGTGGTGGATCCCTTGAGAAGCCTCCATCCCTGTAGCCAGCAGGACCAGAGGGTCACGTTTGTAACTTCAGCAGAATTATGATGTGTGTGATATTGGAGACTTCTCCAAAAAAAACGTCCACTAAGGTGGAACAGACCAATGTAGTTAAACCTTCGTACTGGGAAGTCAGTCAGGTTTTAATCTCCTAACAGATCTCGGTTGTTGACTGTGTGACAATGATAGAACAACACTGGAGAAAAATATTGGAAAATATTGACAAAAAAAATAAATTTGTCTGTTGTCCTCGACCGATGACATTCAGCACCCTCATCCCCCTCCTCCTCCTTGTTCTCCCTTCCTCCCCCTCTTTCTCCTCTCCTTCTTTCTCCTCCTTACACTTCTCTCCATCCTCCTCCTCCCCCTCTTTCTCCTCCTTACACTTCTCTCCATCCTCCTCCTCCCCCTCTTTCTCCTCCTTACACTTCTCTTCATCCTCCTCCTCTCCCTCTTTCTCCTCCTTCTACTCCTCCTCTTCCTCCTTGTACTCCCCCTCCCCCTTCTCTCCCTCCTCCTCCCCCTCCTCCTTCTACTTCTACTCCTCCTCTTCCTCCTCCTTGTACTCCCCCACCTCCCCCTCTTCCTTCTCTCCCTCCTCCTCCTCCTCCTCCTCCTTTTCCCCCTCTCTTTCTACTCCTTGTACTCCTCTTCATCCTCCTCCTCCTCCTCCTCCTCCTTCTCCCCCTCTCTTTCTCCTCCTTGTACTCCTCTTCATCCTCCTTGTACTCCTCTTCCTCCTCCTCCTCCTCCTTCTCCCCCTCTCTTTCTCCTCCTTGTACTCCTCTTCATCCTCCTCCTCCTTCTCCCCCTCCTCCTCCTCCTCTTCCTCCTCCTTCTCCTCCTGCCCCTCCTTCTCCAGTGCCCCGGGTGGTAGAGTTCCTGACGGAGCTCCACAACACCACCGTGCTGGAGGGGGAGAACGCCACCTTCAAGTGCGTGGTGGCGCCTGAGGACGTCCAGCTGGTCTGGCTCATGGACAACGAGGCGGTCGTCACTGGCGACCGTTTCCAGGCCACCAGGAACGGCCTGTGCCACACCCTAGTGATCGGGAAGTGCCAGATCCTGGACAACTCCCGGATCACGGCGGAGGCAGAGGGAGTGATGAGCAGGGCCAGCCTCAAAGTGCAGGGTGAGGCCGAGGTGGAGGAGTTTAATAGGCGAGATTTGCAAGATTACACTTGCTCTGAATTAGTGCAGAATCGTGTTGCTTCGTGTTTCGAGTCATTTGGCTGTTTAGAAAGCTTCAGAAGTATAAATGTTTGGTTTTGGATCGTAGTAGTAGTTGTAGTAGTAGTAGAAGTGGTAGTTGTAGTAGAAGTAGTAGAATGTATATTAGAAACAAGTGACAGCACAACCCAGTCAACCCCAAGTCATTAAGTCCTTCAGTAATTCAGTGTAACATTGTTTCAGTGTTTCAGTGATTCAGTGATTCAGTAATTCAGTGATTCAGTGGTTCAGTAATTCAGTGGTTCAGTGATTCAGTGGTGATTCAGTGGTGATTCAGTGCTTGTCGTCCCTGCGGCTTCCAGAGGCCCAGGTGATGTTCACCCGGCGGACGGACGCCGTGATGGGGGAGGAGTTTGGCGATGCGGTCCTGGAGACGGAGGTGAGCCTGGACACGGGGGAGGTGCAGTGGATGCGTCAGGGTGTGGTCATCCAGCCGGGGCCGCGCCACACGCTGGTCCAGGAGGGCCGAGTCCGGCGCCTGACCGTCTGCAACCTGAGTCTGGCCGACCGCGGCACGTACCGCTGTGAGACGCTACACGACCGCACGCAGGTCAAGCTCAACGTGGAGCGTAAGTTATCATGGTTGGCTATAGAATTTACCTATTGCATTTAGCAAATCATTAGCTGTAGCATTTTGCATTTAGAATTTTGCCCTGGCTATAACATTTAGCATTTAGCATTAGCTTCAGCATCTAGCTTTCCATCCAACAGTTTTAGCAGTTGGATGGTATAGCATTCAGATGTACCATTTATAAGTAGAATTTAGCTATATCGTGGTATATTCTCTCCCTCCATTTTTGGAGGTTGGATGGTATAGTGCTTGGCTATGGCATCTAGTCATAGCATTTAGCAACATAATTTAGCCATAGCATTTTGCTATGAAGCTATTCCCTTTACAGCGTGCCATTGGTGTAATGTAATGACTATGAGTGACAGGTCTCTCCTCGATTAGACACAACGATGCTAAGAAGGCGGAAGCTAGCAGACAATGTGTTGAAATGCTGCTACGCTGTAACACAATACTGAGGTCATCACCTGTCTATCAATGAGTCTCTGGCGGATGCTGTGATCCCCTTGTCACACACACACACACACACACACACACACACACACACACACACACACACACACACACACACACACACACACACACACACACACACACACACACACACACACACACACACACACACACTCATGCTAGTATGATCCGATGGACTTTATAAGCAATGTGGTCATGGGTTCTCCACCTGTTCCACATGGTCACTCCTGTACAGTACATGAATCCAGATGAATGAGTGAATGCTCCTCTCTTGTAGCTCTGGCAGGTTGAATCCAGAATTTTCGAACTGAAGTCAATCTTGCTACTCATAACAACTTTTCTTTATGGTACTTATAGCACATTATCATATATATACAGTTCATATACAGTATATATATGTGTGTGTGTGTGTGTATTTCTTCTTTCTTGTATGAATGGCAGGGGTCCGGCCATCTTGCTCAAGGTCGGCTACAGGTTAGACACTGGGGGGTTTAGAACCCTTCAGTTGGGAGTCAGAGTCCCTGCCTGCTAGATCTAAATCGAAAATCGAAATCTGGAGGATTGAATCATCTTTATTGGTCACATACGTGTACACACACAGTGAAATGTGTTTCTCTGCATTTAACCCATCCTAGTATGAGGAGCAGTGGGCAGCTATTGTATTTACAGTGCCCGGGGAGCAGTGTAAAGGGGTCTGTGCTGCCTCGGTTGTGCCCAGGTGTTTCGGGGACTTGAACCGACGACCTTCCGGTACCCAGGCCAAGTCCTGCATGACTGCCGCCCCTGATACAGATTATCCTGTGGGTGTGAATGTGGTTTCCGCCGCCATATACGGGGGCGGTCACTAACGTCCAGCGGCGAGACCTAGCTAGCGGTGTTGTGAACCTTAACCGTAACCGTAACAACCTGGTAACGAAGCGTCTCTCCGTCCGTCCGTCTTCCAGCCCGTAAGATCTCTGTGCGCAAAGGCCTGGGCGACCAGGAGACATACGAGCGGGAGACGGCGTCCTTCGAGGTGGAGCTGTCGCACGCTGACGTGGAGGGGGCGTGGCAGAAGGACGGCGTCCGCGTCAAGCCCAACAACCAGTGGCGGGTTAGCGCCAAGGGGCGGGTCCATGGCCTGACGCTGTCCAACCTGACGCCAGAGGACACCGGCACCATCGCCTTCTCGGCCGAGGGCGTCCGCACCTCCGCCCGACTCACCGTCAAAGGTGAGAACCAATCGAAGAGCCGGGAGCCAATGAGGGAACCAATGACAGAGAGAGCTGAAAAACAATGACAGGACCAAAGAGAGACAGTTGAGAACCAACGAGAGATAGTTGAGAACCAATGAGAGAGAGTTGCGAACCAATGAGAGAACCAATGACAGAGCTAAGAAGCAACGACAGAACCAATGATAGAGCTGAGAACCAATGACAGAACCAGTGAGAGAGAGTTGAGAACCAATGAGAGAGCTGAGAACCAATGACAGAACCAGGGAGAGAGAGTTGAGAACCAACGAGAGAGCTGAGAACCAATGAGAGAGCTGAGAACCAATGACGGAACCAATGAGAGAGCTGAGAACAAATGAGAACCAATGAGAGCTGAAAACCAATGACAGAACCAATGAGAGAGCTGAGAACTGATAAGAAGAATGAGAACCAATGACAGAACCAATGAGAGAGCTGAGAACCAATGACAGAACCAATGAGAGCTAAGTACCAATGACAGAACCAATGGGAGAGCTGAGAACTAATGAGAGAGCTGAGAACCAATGGGAGAGGTGAGAACCGATGAGAGCGCAGAGAGACCGTTTTTTAACACTTTACAACAGCAGTAACGTACAAGAATATTAATCCGAAAGTCACATTAACTACTAAATGCTCAAAAGCCTACATTGTAACCCTGCACTACGTTACTTTTGTACCACAGCTATTCAGTCTATTGAAAAATATATGAACAAGAAGGTTTCTCAAGAGTGAAAGACCCACCCAGATGGTTTTCCCTCCATAAATCACTTGTTTTTTTCCCACACTCAAAGGAAGAACTCAAAGGAAACACAAACACAGTGTATATATCTGCTGTTGACATAATGAACAGCGTGTAATAGTGACAGTTTGGTGTGTTTAGGATGAGCTACTCTTGCTGCTTATCATCTGTATCTCATCTACACATTTCAAAGATTCTGAAGTGCAAGTCGGAACAGAGCAGAGGGTGTGAGAATGAGAGCTGATGAACCACAGGCGGGGAAAAACCGGGATAGATCACAGCTGATCGTAACGATTGTTGTCTTGAGACGTGTCAGAGAGCTCTTCTAGACGGGCGCCGCAGTCAGCGGTTTACTGACTGAATGTCCGGGTCGCTTCGCAGAGACGCCGGTGTCCCTCGCCAGGCCGCTGGCAGACGTCCGCGTGGAGGAGGGGTCTCCGGTCGCCCTGGAGTGCGAGTTCTCCAGACACAACGTTGAAGTCAAGTGGCTCAAGGTAAAGAACAAAACTGAACCTTAAAGAACCAAGTGGTTCCGAAAAATGATTGTCCATCCTTATTATTGTCAACAGGATGTGACTCGTCCTTCGATGTCCATCGTTTCTGTGTTCTAGGGACAGGACACAGTAGTAGTGGCTAGGGTGGGCAACTAACCCTAACAAAAAGGTACTGGGTTGGATTCCCACTGCCCACAAACAACTGTAGGCCCCTATTGGCCCCTGAACGACGTATCTGAATTAGTTTTGGTGATATTGGTGATAAAGGCCCTAACCCTAGCTGAACCCTTAAACCTCACCCTAAAACCACTAACCAATACCATGTCCACCTTGTTTTGCCACTGACCAGAGTGACGTGGAGTTGAAGCCGGGGAAGAACTGTCGGATCTACTCCATGGGGAGGAAGAGATTCTGCCAGATCCTGGAGGCCTCGCTGGCCGACGCTGGAACGTACCGCTGCGACACGGGGGACATAACCACCGCCTGCTCCCTGGAGGTCTACGGTAGGGTTAGAAGGGGGGTTCCAGGCCTGGAGGTCTATGGTAGGGTTTGGAGAGGGGTTCCAGGACCAGGCCTGGAGGTCTACAGTAGGGTTAAGAGAGGAGTTCCAGGCCCAGACCTGGAGGTCTATGGTAGGGTTAGGAGGGGGGTTCCAGGCCTGGAGGTCTACAGTAGGGTTAGGAGGGTGGTTCCAGGCCCAGGCCTTGAGGTCTACAGTAGGGTTAGGAGGGGGGTTCCAGGCCTGGAGGTCTACGGTAGGGTTAGAAGGGGGGTTCAAGGCCTGGAGGTCTATGGTAGGGTTAGGAGGGGGGTTCCAGGCTCAGGCCTGGAGGTCTATGGTAGAGTTAGGAGAGGGGTTCCAGGCCCAGGCCTGGAGGTCTACGGTAGGGTTAGAAGGGGGGTTCAAGGCCTGGAGGTCTATGGTAGGGTTAGGAGGGGGGATCCAGGCCCAGGATTGGAGGTCTACGGTAGGTTAGGAGGGGGGTTGGGGTAATCTGTTCAATGAAATCAACAGATTGTGCCCACAAAAGTGAGGCACATGAATGACCCTAAACTGAGACCTTTTCAAACGGTTTTAAATACTGTGTCTATCCGACAGAGCACGTGCTGGAGCTGGTCCAGGACCTGGAGGACCTGTACGTCCAGGAGGACCAGAACGCTGTGTTCATGTGCGAGGTGTCGCTGGAGGAAGTGGCCGGCGAGTGGTGGAAGGACGGCCGCAAGATCCGGCCCTCCAGCAGCGTCAAGATCCGCACCGAAGGTCCGGCGTTTAAATCAACACTTCGCCGCTTACCGCGGTTTTAGAATTACGTAGAACGTTTATGACGTGTTACCGTAATTTTCAGTGCGGGAAGACGAGAACGACTCTTCTATGACACAGAACATACGTCACTCACACTCACACTCCCCTCCCCCCTCAGGAACAAAGCACTTCCTGTTGATGTGTAACGTCACGGCAGAGGACTCGGGAGAAATCCGCTTCGTCGCCAAGGATGTGGAATGCACTGCCTACCTGGAGGTGGAGGGTAGGTCCCCGAGCATCAGCAGGGATGGAGGCCAAAGGATTTAATGATTTAAGTGAATCATTGGGTGGGTTGAATGAAGTGGTGGCAATAGGTAGTTCTACAGGTACGCTTGTGGACGTTTGGGGATCGAACCGAGTACCTATTTGAAGGGGGGGGGGAGGAGGAGGAGGAGGAGGGGAGAGAGAGAGAGATAGAGAGAGGGGTGGAGAAGGCCAGAGAGAGAGAAGGGGCGAGGAGAGGGGAGAGTAAGAGAGAGGGGGAGGAGGGGGCAGAGTGAGAAAGGAGGAGAAGGAGGAAGGGGGCAGAGTGAAAGAGGAGGAGGGAAGGCAGAGAGAGAAGGGGGAGGAGGAGGGGGGAGAGAGAGAGGAGGTGTGGTGGCGGGCAGAGTGAAAGAGGAGGAGGAGGAGGAGGGGAGGATTGATGGAGTGAGAAGCTGGAGTGAGAGGAATTTAAATAAAGCACGTCGGCTCAGACCTGGTTCTAGGTGTATTTTGTCTGCGGGCAGCGTGCTAGCTAAAGGAAGCCACCAAAATCCCTTGTCAAACACATGTGTGCCTCCTCTTATTTTAAACCTGCCTCCCTCCTCTTTTTAACCCTCTTCCTCCTCCTCCTCCAGAGCTCCCGGTGTCCATCGTCAAGCCGCTGCGGGACCGCACGGCGCTGGAGAAGCACCGGGTGATTCTGGAGTGTACCGTGTCCTCGCCGCACGCCACCGCCGCCTGGTACCGCGGCGGCCAGCCGCTGGTCCCCACCGACCGCATTGAGGTGCTGGCGGACGGCTGCTCGCACCGCCTGGTCATCAGGCAGGCGGTGGTGGAGGACGAGGGCACGTACCGGGTGGAGGTCGGGGAGCACAGCTCCGAGGCGCAGCTAATGGTGGAAGGTAGGTTGTTAGCTCCGTCGTTAGCGCAATTGTTAGCTCTATTGTTAGCCGACTTATTGTGCTTCTACCTGAGCACTGGTTCTGCTCTTGGAGGCTTCGTAGGAAGAAAATGTAATGTATTATATATGATGTTAATATATGTGTGTATGTATGTATATATTATATTATTATGGCTTGTTAGGAAGGAAATGCACTTATGACTTGTGTTGACTAGTTGTTCTCTTGTCTACCTGTTGAATGACCTTATTGTAAGGCACTTTGGACAGAAGCATCTGCTAAATGACTATGTGATGTAGTGTATTTTATGGATACAAATTTATTTTTTTGTAATTGAGCAAATACACAAACGCTGAAACCTTACAAGGCCTGGAGTTGCCCACTTCATAACTAAACCTACTCTGCCTTATTTAACTATTTCTAATTTCATAACCATTTCATAATACATTTAAAATAATATATAATTAACGTACTAACCTCACTAAGTAATTCATAATTCATTCATTCATATCTAAATTTGTATAAAAACGACTACAGGATATTGCAATGTAACCTAAACATCCTTTTTAGCAATCTGTAAAAATTGTCGATTACAAAGACCAGGCAAACGACGCCCACTGGTGTCGGCAATAAGTCATTACTGTTAACGCCCAGCCAAGGCTGACCCTGAGCCCCTCATCCCCACTGCAGGACATGGATACTACTTGTTTGCTTTAAACCAAACAACGTACAAGTAGTATTGGCCATTCTTGACCTTACGAACATCTAATTTTGGTCTCCATAATGTATGTATTTGTATGTATTGCCTTAAGATAATTGATAAGTCGTTCAGCAGACGCTTTTATCCCAACTGAACACAGAGTGCAGGGACTTGGCAAATTTATTCCACAGTGACAATAAGCATTGTTTCTTTGGGAAGTTGTCTATTTTTGTTTGTCCTGGTTCTCACACTCAAATGCATACGTTGACACCAGCAAAACTGACTGCATGCAGAAATGCGGGGGAATCTACGGCTGTATATTGGTAGTATTGTGGTATTTTAACGCTTGGTATTCATTGGTGGAACCCCGCAGCCCAGGAGCTGGTGATGGTGCGAGAGCTGGAGGACGTGGAGGTGAGTGCGCCGGACGCGGCGTGCTTCCGCTGCGAGGTGTCCCTGGCCGTGGACAAGCCCCCTGCGTGGACGCTGAACGGGGAGGCCCTGCAGCCGGGGCCCCAGGTGCGCCTGGAGAGCCAGGGCACGGCGCACAGCCTCACACTGAAGCGGACCGACCAGGAGATGAGTGGCACGGTGCGCTTCACCACGGGGAAGGCCCGCAGCAGCGCCACCCTGAGGGTCAACCCGGAGTAGCAGCAGAGGGGGGGGGGGGGGGGTGGAGACGGAGGGGGAATGAAAGTGAAAGTGAAAGTAGTGAACCAGACTTGTGGAGAGGGGAGAAATTAAAGTGGAAATGTGCTTGTGTAGGAATGGTTGTTGTAAGTTGAGTTTCAGGTTATTTTCAAGAAAATCGTGATTTGAAGGTTTGTATTATAGGCAATACCATCTGAATGTTAAAGTTGACATACAATTGGAGCATAAGGAAATACCATCTAAATGTTAAACATTTAAATACTATTCTAAATGATGTTAAACAAGTTCGTCCCTGCCCCTCCCTTTTGTTATTTTTTACAGATTGTAATTTTTTGGTCCGCTAAAAAATGTTTATAACTGACGTTTTTCTGTATGTTGTGTTCTATTTATTAGGGTCGGAAATAAAATCAATTAAAAAAATAAATATTTATATTCCATAACATCTAAGACGTGCTGACTTCTGGGTGATTCAGTGGTCTGTTAAAGGGTTAACAAACTGACGCTTCAAGATGTTTATTTGCCATATGCAACAAGTACAATGGAATGCTTACTCCCCATTCCCTTCCGGCAGTATGAATTTTTTAAAACACTATACTATATACACTATACTGTGCAACCTTTCAATAGAATGTGTGTAATCACATGTTGTTTACATGTGATTGTTAAGGTGTTTACTTATCCAACACTTTGCTAAGAAGAAGAGCATTTTGAACGCCAGTGCCAATTCATAGTTGTCAGTCACGTGACTGGCAGGGAGCCCTGGAGGGTAAAACAGCGTTCAAGAAGCACAGGTCTGTCGATGTCCCACACGTTTCAAGCCACGACTATTTAGATCACCTCTCTCTAAAGAACAATGACAAAGATATGTGAACAAACTGTACGTTTTGGGCACTTGCAATCCATCCTGCGCAGTATTTGAATCGCTAAAAACAGCATTGTCCCTGCCAGAGCTCCACTTCGGCGATGTGTGCTTACATCTTGAGGAGAAGGAAGGAAACAACCATTTTATCGCTTATGGTACAGTATGAGAATGCCTTTATTGTCATTGTTTAGGTATATCATTTAAGGTCAATAGCTACAATTGACACCTGCACTGTTCCATCAATGGACGACCTCAGTGGGACTCGAACCCATATCTCCAGGGTTGATGGTCACCAGCTCACTCCACTAGACCACAGAGATGCTGGCTGTGACACGTCGGCGGTTATATTTGACATTACAATGCACATGATATTGCTGGGTTTCCAAAAGTAAAAGGTTTCCGTAAAACTGCCGTTGCAGTTCTTGAACCCAGATCTTCTGAGCCTTTAACCAACAGCTCTCTCCACTGCACAACCAAGACGGCTCATGTCATGTTATTGTCATGTCCAATATAACCACACACCATGTCACAGCCAGCACCTCTGTGGAGTTAGCTATTCACTATCAACCCTTGCGATACAATTTTCAAACTTGGAAATGTGACGTGACGGATGGATGGGCGGATGCACCAGGATGGACCTGAGGCTGGGGACCAGAGGCTGGATGCACCAGGATGGACCTGAGGCTGGGGACCAGAGGCTGGATGCACCAGGATGGACCTGAGGCTGGGGACCAGAGGCTGGATGCACCAGGATGGACCTGAGGCTGGGGACCAGAGGCTGGATGCACCAGGATGGACCTGAGGCTGGGGACCAGAGGCTGGATGCACCAGGATGGACCTGAGGCTGGGGACCAGAGGCTGGATGCACCAAGATGGACCTGAGGCTGGGGACCAGAGGCTGGATGCACCAGGATGGACCTGAGGCTGGGGACCAGAGGCTGGATGCACCAGGATGGACCTGAGGCTGGGGACCAGAGGCTGGATGCACCAGGATGGACCTGAGGCTGGGGACCAGAGGCACGGGGCACCAGGATGGACCTGAGGCTGGGGACCAGAGGCACGGGGCAACAGGATGGACCTGAGGCTGGGGACCAGAGGCACGGGGCAACAGGATGGACCTGAGGCTGGGGACCAGAGGCACGGGGCAACAGGATGGACCTGAGGCTGGGGACCAGAGGCACGGGGCAACAGGATGGACCTGAGGCTGGGGACCAGAGGCACGGGGCAACAGGATGGACCTGAGGCTGGGGACCAGAGGCACGGGGCAACAGGATGGACCTGAGGCTGGGGACCAGAGGCACGGGGCAACAGGATGGACCTGAGGCTGGGGACCAGAGGCACGGGGCAACAGGATGGACCTGAGGCTGGGGACCAGAGGCACGGGGCACCAGGATGGACCTGAGGCTGGGGACCAGAAGCACGGGGCAACAGGATGGACCTGAGGCTGGGGACCAGGGGCACGGGGCAACAGGATGGACCTGAGGCTGGGGACCAGAGGCACGGGGCAACAGGATGGACCTGAGGCTGGGGACCAGGGGCACGGGGCAACAGGATGGACCTGAGGCTGGGGACCAGAGGCACGGGGCAACAGGATGGACCTGAGGCTGGGGACCAGAGGCACGGGGCAACAGGATGGACCTGAGGCTGGGGACCAGAGGCATGGGGCAACAGGATGGACCTGAGGCTGGGGACCAGAGGCACGGGGCAACAGGATGGAACTGAGGCTGGGGACCAGGGGCACGGGGCAACAGGATGGACCTGAGGCTGGGGACCAGGGGCACGGGGCAACAGGATGGACCTGAGGCTGGGGACCAGAGGCACGGGGCAACAGGATGGACCTGAGGCTGGGGACCAGAGGCACGGGGCAACAGGATGGACCTGAGGCTGGGGACCAGAGGCACGGGGCAACAGGATGGACCTGAGGCTGGGGACCAGAGGCATGGGGCAACAGGATGGACCTGAGGCTGGGGACCAGGGGCACGGGGCAACAGGATGGACCTGAGGCTGGGGACCAGAGGCACGGGGCAACAGGATGGACCTGAGGCTGGGAACCAGAGGCATGGGGCAACAGGATGGACCTGAGGCATGGGGCAACAGGATGGACCTGAGGCTGGGGACCAGAGGCACGGGGCAACAGGATGGACCTGAGGCTGGGAACCAGAGGCATGGGGCAACAGGATGGACCTGAGGCTGGGGACCAGAGGCATGGGGCAACAGGATGGACCTGAGGCTGGGGACCAGAGGCATGGGGCAACAGGATGGACCTGAGGCTGGGGACCAGAGGCATGGGGCAACAGGATGGACCTGAGGCTGGGAACCAGAGGCATGGGGCAACAGGATGGACCTGAGGCATGGGGCAACAGGATGGACCTGAGGCTGGGGACCAGAGGCACGGGGCAACAGGATGGACCTGAGGCTGGGAACCAGAGGCATGGGGCAACAGGATGGACCTGAGGCTGGGGACCAGAGGCATGGGGCAACAGGATGGACCTGAGGCTGGGCACCAGAGGCATGGGGCAACAAGATGGACCTGAGGCTGGGGACCAGAGGCATGGGGCACCAGGATGGACCTGAAGGTTATTTTATTTGATCAATTTCAATTCTGTGCAAATTTGCCAAAGTTGTTATTTGAGGTAATTCATACCTGGGGTTATGTACAGGAGCTGTCTTTGTTAGTAGTGCTGCTATGACTATAGTTAAAACATTGCTCAATTTAAGGAAGTTGGATATTGGCTAACCCTTTACAAATCTACCAGAAATTCAAAAGGTGTACAGGTTTTACATCCCCTGGTTTATTACCGGCTGTTGAGGTCAAACTGTGAACTAGAGTTCTAGTTGCAAACATTCAGTGCCATCATATCTTCACCCAGCATCCACACCCTGAGGATGATGATCCAACTTGTGTATAAACTAGGGCTGTCAAAGTTAACACATGTGATTAATCTCGAGACTTTAACGCACACTATTTATTGTAAAACTCAGATGAATCACAGTATCAGTTCAGAGGCTCCAGCGCGCATGCGCACCTGGGAACGAGCTGAGAGGCGGCGTTAAACCAACAGGATGACGAGGAGACACCAAGGAGCGCTGGGTGGAACCTTTCACTTAAATCGTGCTTGCAATATGATTGCGGCAACAAAGAACCTTCCTTTGAGCAGATGCGCTGGATAGCGCACATTAGACAGAGGGCCGTTGGTCTCACTCCGCGACGGTGGATGTGATGGTGCTTTAGTAAAGTGCCGTAAAATGATTGGACATTGTGCAGAAGAAGAAGTCAGCTCTTTCACCTGAAAATGTAAACAAGCTTGTGTGTCTGAGCAACTGGTTAAAAGAACAATAGACTGCATTAACCTGTTGACTGGACTCATGCCACAAAAGTTGACACTGTTTCAATGTAATTTTACAGCTAAGAATGTGAAAAAGGATTGTTCACTTGTGCACTTTGTTATTCAGTTTCTTAAAGTGGCCTACTTGTTGCAACATTCCTTTGCATGAGATGTTTCTTTGCAAACTATTGACAGGCAAAGCTGTTTATGTTCATTTTGTTGCAGACATTATTTTGTAACAGATTATTTATGCAGTTGTCTGCTTAATATTAATCTTACTATTGATGTTTTGGGCATTACTAAGCACTTCCTGAGACCTTTTTGCTCAGAAAAACTAAAGTGAAAAGTAACAAATTAAAAATCTTGATCTGTAACTGCTTTAAGCATTTCATTCTTCCATACCTGCATTTGTTTTGGCACCCGCAAAAAAACAAAACTACAAGTGAATATGTTTCTTTGAAACTTGTTAAACTTGAAAATCTGATTAATCACAGAATTTGATTGTGATTAATCCGATTAATCTTCTATTGACGGCATTAGTATAAACCCTTTCTTATTTTACCAAGGAACAGCACATTATCCCAGCTGAAGTCATCACTGGACTGCAGATTCATTTACTACACGCACAAATTGAGTGTCACCATATGTCGGACCTTTCTCTGGGCAGACTAATATTGTTTTTGTGTTGGCAAATGAAGCGGACCTTGTGCTCAAAAGGTTCTTGTGCTTGCACACTACTCAACTTTTTGCTTTGCCTTGCCTGCATGTCTGTCTCTTAACTAACCTCACAACGTCACTTATTCTCTACTCATACCCATCCATCGACCCTCCTATATGTTGCATATCAAGAGTGTTTCCTTACCCTCTAGAGAGTTAGGGTTTAAGGTCGTTCTAATACTTATTTCTAATCTGCAATCTAATTGTGTTTTATGATATAAAATGCTATGTGGTTGTGACCCATGTTGTTTTAATGCTGGACGGAATTAAACTTGACTGTTACTATATTCCCACAATAAACAATATTCACATCATCCACAAATTGGTTATAATATCCGTTCCACATATCCACATCGCTACTAAAATGTAAGTTATTTTTCAGTAACAATCAAGGTTCATGTTCCCCTGATCAGATTAAATAAAAAAATGAAAGTATTACTTACTATGGTAAATAAAGGGGCTCAATGTTAGGACAAGTCCATGCAGAATATTCTAGAATTCTAGCTCTCAATATTTAATTTGGCCCATACAGTCTGAGGTTTGACCTTAACTAACATAATTATGAGATGCATTAGACGTCTAAAAAGGTCAAAATATCTAAATATATAAAGTCTAAAAACAATCATAAGAAAGAGGTATATATATCACCTATGATTCGATTTTAGGTTATAAGGGTTGGTTTGGTGATATTGTCTGGTTTTGGCGTTAGGGCTCGGCTTTAGGTTTCAGTGTTTGGATTTTGGTTCAAGGGTTTGGTTCCAAAGTTTTGGCTATGGGACCTTAGATGGGGACCTAAATGACATTACAGTCATTTAGCAGACGCTTTTATCCAAAGCGACTTACAATAGTGTGTTTCAACAAAGGAAGGTAAGAGAACAACTCATCACCAGAAGACAAAAGTGCCTTTCATTTCAAACAAGTCTCCAAGAACTGAGCCAGTGCTCAGGTAGAAGTACAATAAGTTCAGGTAGAAGTACAATACGTTCAGGTAAAAGTACAATAAGTTCAGGTAGAAGTACAATAAGTTGGCAAACAATATAGAACAATATCTAGAACAATATCTACCTAACATTGTACTCAGATAATACTTAGTACTACTTAGTAAGACACTAGTAAAAGTGGTGAGAGGATGCGCTAGGAGGAAGGATCCGGGTAGGACAGAAGGACCGGTCTGTGACCGTGTTAAGTGTAAGTGTTAATATGTCTGTATGTAACTGCACTATAATTGTTCCACAGTAAGAGGGCGCTATAGGCGTAAGGAGGCGCAGCTATTGTAGCTGACGTCAGGTATCAGATATAAGGGATTGTTCCCTCCCCTTCTATCTCTCTCCCTCTAGCTCTCACGGAGAGCGGGTCAAGTGGTGCAATGCACATATGAAAATAAACCACGCCAGTTAAGGCAAAATAAGACCTCGTCGTCATGACTAGTTTCTTGCTACACATGTGACTCTGTCAACAGGTTATGGGCCCAGATCACGGAAGAGCAAAATAACGATAGCTAGTTAGCTGAAAAGTTTAGGCCAGTTTAGCGGCGGGAGAACCGCGTGACGCTAAAGCTAAGCTACAACCAAAAGATGGCGACCAGAGGCAGAAGCAAGTGGCCCACGTTTGACGGAAGGGCAGAAGAATACGAGCTCTGGGAAGAGCGGATGTTGTGCTGTATGCACGGATTGGGGCTGAAAAAGACAATTTTGACGGGCCTCACGGGAGAAATAACGGAGGCCGCGCAAGCCCTGGATACTAAGCTGAACGCCGACGCATACTGCGAGCTAGCACCACTCCTAGACAACACAAGCTTGGGGCTGATATTCCGGGACACAAAGGACAAAGGCCGAGAGAGTCTAAAAGTCGGCAGAGGTAGGCCCCGGATTGTATCCCTGTATATAACATTGACCGCGCTGAAGAAAGCTAGCACAGAGACCGTGGTGTTCTTCAATGAAGGTAACGATGTTCTTGTGGAGCCTGACAGTACGAGATTTAACATTGAGGTGTACAAGAGAATGTATTATCTACAAACAGAATGTAATGAAAATGATGTGTGTAATGTCAGTCATGATATTCAGACATGGCATGAGATCATGGGTCATTGTAATTACGAGGACATACTGAAGCTGCAGGCGGTAACAGTAGGCATGCACATTAACGGTGAAAAGCATAGACCTAACAAAGAATGTGATCACTCAAACAAGGAACAGAGGTCCCACAGAAAAAGTAAAGACACCACTTGAGCTAGTTAACACAGATCTAGCCGGTCCAGTGAACAATGAGTCCATAGGTGGCTTTAAATATATGCAGTCTTTCACAGATGTGTGTACAGGGGCAGTGTTTGTCTACTTTCTCAAAGCAAAGAGTGACGCACTTCAGGCCACAGAGAAATTCCTTGCAGATGTAGCTCCGTATGGCAGCGTAAAGTGCCTGAGGTCCGACAACGGAACAGAGTTCACAAATAGAGAGTTTCAGTCACTGCTGAGAAGGAACAAGATCAGACACGAGACGTCCTGTCCTTACTCCCCGCACCAAAACGGGATAGCTGAGAGGGAAGGGCGCACTCTCTTCGAAATGGCTAGGTGTAAGCTAATAGACGGTAACTTACCTAAGAGTCTATGGCATTATGCGGTCCAAGAAGCAGCTTACACCAGAAATCTGTGTTTTAACAAGCACATGGGCACCACCCCATATACAGCACTGACAGGAAAAAGGTGTGATCTAGCCAGGATGCACAAGTTTGGGTCAGTATGTTATGCTTACCAACAGGACAGAGGAAAACTCGAGTCCAGGTGTAAGAAAGGACTTTTTGTAGGGCATGACAAGGGCAGCCCCGCTTTTCTAGTCTATTATCCCGGTAAGGGGAAAGTGCAAAAGCACAGATTAGTAAAGTTTGTCAAAAAGACAACATGTGAGAACGAGACACAGACACAGGAGCCAGAGCTGGACTCCAGAGTAGGGTGTGAGAAAAGAGAGACGCCACAGCCTAGTGTACTGAGCACAGACATGGAGACAGACGGTCAACAGCCACCGGAGGATGATGGCGAGAAGCACCCTAGGGTGACGCCACGTGCCTCATGCAGTGGGAGATATCCTCCCCGGGAACATAAACCCCCAAAGTATCTGAAAGACTATGCCCAGAGAGAAAGTGACGAGGATGACAGTACACTTACCAGTATAGATTACTGCTACAGAGTAGTGAGTGGTGTACCTCAGACCTTTAAAGAGGCCATGATATCCCCTGAGTCAGGAAAATGGGAGAGAGCGATGGATGAGGAGATGAGGTCCCTGGAGGACAATCATACTTTTACTCTAACAAAGTTACCCGAGGGTAGACAGGCAGTGGGAGGCAAGTGGGTGTACTCAATCAAGGAGGGTATTGAAGGGCACGACAGGTACAAGGCCAGGTTTGTAGCTAAAGGCTACAGTCAGAGGGAAGGAATAGACTACGGTGAGACATTCTCCCCGACAGCTAATCTGACCAGTGTACGGGTAGTTATGCAGAAGGCAGCCGAAGACGACTTGATTTGACACCAGATGGATGTGAAGACAGCCCGCCTGCACGCACCCATTGACAGGGACATGTATATGGAACAACCTGAAGGTTACCAGAAGAAAGGAGGGAAGCTAGTGTGCAAGCTAGAAAAATCCATTTACGGCCTGAAACAGTCTGGGCGAAATTGGAACGAGATGCTTCATACATGTCTAATCGAAGACCACTTCATACAGAACCCAGTAGACCCTGTGTTTACACAAAGGAGTCAAAAGAGTCAGGGAAAGTGATATTTGTGATTTGGGTGGATGATTTGATCATGGCAGCAGACAACACTAGAAACCTAGAGCAGGTGAAAGGTCTGCTCTCCACCAGATTCAAGATGAAGGACCTGGGCAGGTTCAAACATTTTCTAGGCATGGACTTCGAACAATCTGCCAGTTGTGTAAAAATATCCCAGAAGAGATATGTGGAAAAGATCCTGAATCGTTTTGACATGCAGGAGTGTAGAACTAGGGAAACACCATGTGATCAAAAGCTAGACTACAATGAGGATGCACAAAAATTGACAATACAGGAATGTATTTATCTGGAACAACTGCTCAGAGGAATGGATACCTATGTATATAAGAAAACTGTTGTTTATGAACCATTGCACTTGCCAGAAACCCTGTGTGCCGACCAGTGGCGTAGCGGAGGCCCCCGCACCCCCCGCGGTGCGGGGGAGCCCCGGAGCTTAGGAGGCCCCACCCCCACTGTAGGCTATCCTCTTAGATTTCGTAACGGGAACAGGGCGCAGAGGGCGGGCCCCCCCCCCTCCCTGCTATGTTGCTAGGCACCCTGTCATGTGTACACTGTACAACAGTGTATCATTCTAATAATTATTTGCTCACCTGCGATAGGGCTAGCCGGCTGATAACTAATGTTCATTGGCAGGCTGGGCAGCGTTCAAAACAAAGCGGGAAGCATTGCTCATAGAAATAACGTTCATTAGATGCGTTGCCGGTAAACATGAACAATGAAGTGCCACTACCCAAGCGGTGCTCAGAAAAGCTAAATGAGAGCGAAAGCCGAACAGGAGAGGGCAAAACTACCTCAAATATTTGAGGAGCACAATGTCGCAAGAGAGACTGTCTGGGTTAGCAGTCCTTAGTATTGAGAGCCGACGCGCGCGCAGTATAGATTTAAAGAGTGTTATACAGGACTTTGCGCAGAAGAATGCCAGGAGACGCGCTCGTATAAAATAATAGGCCTACAAAGCAGCTCCTGATTCATCCTCTACTATGTAGCCTGTAGGATGTGTTTTGTTTGTTTGTTTGTTTGTAGGCTACTTTTCTTTTATACAGAATGTTATATATGTGAACCGTTCCGTTGTGTGAACTCCAATGATGATAGGCTATAACGTTCTACAATATACCTTCATGTTACAACAAATACACAGACACTTGTTTGTATTTGTCAATGATGTTTAAATCAGATGTATATTATTATACAGTTCCTACTGACCTTACTGTTTAAATCAGATGTATATTATACAGAAAGTTCCTACTGACCCTACTGTTTAAATCAGATGTATATTATACAGAAAGTTCCTACTGACCCTACTGTTTAAATCAGATGTATCTTTATACATACAGTTCCTACTGACCCTACTGTTTAAATCAGATGTATATTATACAGAAAGTTCCTACTGACTTTACGGTTTAAATCAGATGTATCTTTATACAGAAAGTTCCTACTGACCTATACGGTTTACAAAAGATGCCTGAAAAAATAAACATTTTAAAAAGTGGCCGCGATGTCTATCCCATGTCACTCTATTATTGATTTAGGGGAGGGGGCGGTGCCCCATGGTCCGACCTGCGGGGGAGCCCCGAAATATTGCGCAACGCCACTGGTGCCGACAGAGGTGTAAACATGTGGATATAAAATATCACTTCATTAGATCCGTCATCAGAGAAGAAAAGATGACACTGGTTTACTGTCCTACAGATGACATGGTTGCAGACGCTATGACCAAGCCTGTCTCCAAACTGAAATTGAAAAAATGTGCAGGGGTCATGTTCGGTGTGTCAAATATTGCTTTTTTTCTTGGAAAAGTTGTACAGTATACACGTCATTCATAAGTGGCAGTGTTAATACCGGTATGTCTGTATGTAACTGCACTATAACTGTTCCGCAGTAAGAGGGCGCTATAGGCGTAAGGAGGCGCAGCTATTGTAGCTGACGTCAGGTGTCATATATCAGGGATTGTTCCCTCCCCTTCTATCTCTCCCTCTAGCTCTCACGGAGAGCGGGTCAAGTGGTGCAATGCACATATGAAAATAAACCACGCCAGTTAAGGCTAAAGAAGACCTCGTCGTCATGACTAGTTTCTTGCTACACATGTGACTCTGTCAACAGACCGGTCTGTCCAGATACAACCTTACCTGGATAACAAAGATAAAACCTTTAAAAACCTATAAAGTCTTGTTTAGACTGCCGGAGGTAGAGCGTGGATGTTTTGAGGTTGTGGGACAACCAAGATATCTCCAATTTTCCTTCGGTGCACAAAAATATGAGTCAGTTGATGGTGGTGAAGATCACACCGTAACCTTAACTTTTTAAATGTCGGTTAATGTTAGGAAAATTGGTCCATACAACATAAAAAATAAGATAGAAATCATTTTGGTGTAGTAGCTACAATGCTCGACTCCCCCAACTCACAGGCCTGAAGTTGGATTCCATAAGTGGTCTACGACGATTGAGATTGAAGTGTCCTAGCTAGTATGCCCGACGTATCAAAATGTCTCTAAAACGCTGGCATATGCTGAACTATCATTGCTTTTGATACATAACGTATATAGAACGTTCGATAAGTTATACCAACTTATGCCCAAGCGTATCGCCAAAGATCACGTGTCGTAGCCAATACAAAGGCTGGCCCTCGATGATTCAAATCATAACTGCACTAGACATCGCAGTATCAACATCACCGTCGCAGTATCTATCAACATCACCGTATCAATATGCCGAAGAAAACTTCGAAGAACGCTGCCAATACACCATTATACGGTAGCTGTAAGTTAGAAACACGTTCAGTAAGTTCTGTGGTCGTCCGGAACATGTCTACGTACGTCAATATGCGTTGGAGATAAGTTACACATACGTTCAAAGCAAGTTACTCATCGGTTAGATATAAGTTTTGGGTACGCTAGACTTTATCTCGACTTGAGTAACGTGTGTGAACGATCGCATAACTTACCCACACTGTATGGCCCGCGTATGCCAGTGTAAGGCTCATACGTCGAGAAATTGTGCATGCTCAAAATGTATCAACAAACTCGCCGTACTACGACGTATGCCAGCGTGCTTCAGCATGCTCTTTGCTTATATACAAAACTTACCCATAACTGATTCGACGTATGCCAGCGTTTTAGAGAAATTTGGATATGTTGGGAGTATACACTGGCTAAATAGTCAAGGTGTGACAGCGCCTGTTTGTGAAATTGTATTCAGATATGTTTGTGATGAAATATGACTCTTTAGGTTTTCCTTTGCTCACTCATCTGTAGATTAAATGTGTGTGATTGAAAACTTAAAAAAAAAATTATCGGATCAACGAGAGAATTCAAAATAAAAGCACAACATAACTTTTTTTTTTAGGATTTCTTTTTTTTTTGGGGGGGGGGGATTTAGAATTTATGACAAAAGGAAATGAAATTACTTTTTTTTTTATACAATTTAATAACAAAAACAAAAATCAAAACTTGGTGACTAGGTTAGGTGTATTTTAAATCACGGTCCCACTGACACCAACGATCCATATATTAACATTCAGAACATATTACACGTGTACGATGAACCGAGACGTTTACAGGAATATTTATTCTAGTGTTAATCCTCTCCTCAAAATAATAATCTAAAAATACCAAAAAATACACACGTAGTTTCGGTATCATTTGACGTCCGAGCGAGGATGGCACGTATGAATACGAGAACGGTTTCGTACTTTTTAAAAATACTTTGCTGGTGTCCACCGGTTAAGATATTAACGTGTGAAGCAACCATTTTGGAGACAATTAGCCTGGCACCGACCATCAACTCTGCAAAAGATGACATTTCTGTTTGCCACAAGAAATCTGGAATACAATCAGTGTCATTATTCAAATAAAAATACTAAATTGATTGACAGGGATTTTTAGCATACTAAAACAAATGTAGCGGTAATGGTGGAGTTTGAGTATTTGTGGATCTTGGTCATGGCGGACCGTTCACAGGTCTTCAAGGTGTAGACTCACCTTGACACACTCAATTCAACTACTTTGTCTACAATGGAGGAGTCCTGAATGCTGAATCAAACTGAATTAAACCCAAAAATAAAATGTTGTTTCATCTAACGTGGCTTGCTGGAGAAAGCGTCCAAACATGTGTCCGGTGATGTGGTGTGGTTTTCCCGGGTAAAAGATGTCCTCCATCTTGCCGATGTTAACAGTAGCCACTAACAGAAAAATGGAACTTACTTAACTTACATATATATATATATATATATGCTGTTAACTTTAAACGGCTACCCTATGGGCCAGTAATTGCACTTTTAGTGTAATTCCTGCCTAATTTTGTGTTGGACCGTCTCCGTAGGACAGACTGGAGTCAAGGACCAGCATAAACAAACTGCCGTAAAAGTACTTTTTTTCCTCCAAGACCTTCCGATTAGCTCCATAAAGTGCTGTCCAATTTATGGCGTTGAGCGAATTTAAATAAACCCTATTTGCTATTTGACAAAACTCTGGAGAACCGAGTTTACACAAGACGTTAAGACTTTTGTTAAAAAAAAAAATTGGAACATTTGAAAAAAACAACATTTGTTGATCATGTGACGCAACGACTAAATCCTACTAGTTTTTTCCTTAAAGATGACGTTCCATGTACAGTAAACTATCATACATGAACAACACACAAAAAAAGGTGATTACTACAGATCCAGGTGTGACAAATATTTCACCTTTGACAAACATTTCAATTATGACAAATCTTTCATTCATCTTTTGAACACCCGACACCACAATCACGCTCCCATTGACACAATCACTGAACCAATGGACCTGATGAATCGACCAGAACCTATCCATAGAAGGAAGTACACTGTTCCTGTCCGGTATTTTTGACAGTGCTTCATTTCTCATGGGATTGTAACCTCCGGTTACCCCGACTGTCTTTATTAAAAAAAGGTTTCCTACCTTAACTTTGAACTCCTTACGAACTTCAAACCAACAAACTAACTAACTATGCAGTCTGGATTCACTCTCCTGGAAGACCAAGGTCCGTCCAGGTAGCAGGTACTTACAGGTGTTCACATTCGCCACATGTTTCAAGAGGGAAGCAAAACTGTGTCTCGACTTGGCCGTGAATTTCGCCTCTCCGCCACCAGGGGGTGGTAAAGGGCAGATGAAGACCTGGGCTTCAATAGTTCCAAACGTCAACACTTTGGGATTCTGGGTGTGTGTTTGTGTGGTTTCTGGGGGTACAGGGGGGTGGGTGGGGGGTTCACATGTCTTGTACTCATGTTGTCGTAAAGACACGGACTAGGAAATGTATTCTTCTTTTCTCTGTCGGGGGATCGAGACACTAATGTTGCTAGCTAACGTTGCTAGCCAGCACTGCTAGCTGGCGGCCCCGCGCTGCTTGAGGACGGTGTAGACGTTGTCCACCTTACTGAGACGCTCGAAGAACGGGAGGAGGTCCAGCAGCTCCGTGTCCGACATGTCTTCGAACCACGACGCCACCGGCACCTGCGCACAAACAAGATGGACGTCCATAGACTTTAGCTAATAATAATACAAACAATATGCTAAATGCTTGAACACAGCTACAAGCTTTTGTAATTCAGTCCGTTTGAACTTTGAACTGAAATCGTTCAAATTCATTGGGAAGTTCTTCGCAGTTCAAAATATGTCAATAAAAGTGAACGTTGTTTAACTGCTAGTGTTTTATTCAATGGCGGTTTTATGTTAGGGAATACAGATTAGCCTAGCCTTACGATTGCAGCATTTCACCTATTTTTGATTTCAGACTGTAGCCGCATATCAAAACCAATACAGAGAAAGCATGAACAATGACGTAAATAAAATACAAAAATTCAGGAGGTGAAAAAAAACAAAACATCTCCCAAACTGCTCCCTCCCAAAATGTTTGCGTTTTGGGTGGGAGCAGTTACGTACCGCGTTGTCGGGGTGGAAGACATAGGAGGCCGGGGAGTTGTCCACGATGATGACCTTGTCCAGGTCCCGGCCCAGTCGACTCAGGTCCTTAACGTAGTTCCCCCGGTGGAAGACACACGACTCCCGGAACAGGCGGCTGCGGAAGGCGCCCCACTTGTCCAGGAGGTCCGACACGGGGTCGGCGTACTGGAAGAAGAAGAAGAAGACCTTGAGTAGAACATCAACCTTACTGTTAAAAGGGTCAGGTGTGTATAGAGGGTTAGGTTAGAGGGTCAGGTTAGAGGGTTGGGTTGGAGGGTTAGGTTGGAGATTAGAGGGTCAGGTTGGGGTTAGAGTGTTAGTATGTGGTTAGTTGGGGTTAGGTTGGAGATTAGAGGGTTGTTTGCGGGTTGGAGGGTCAGGTTGGGGTTGGAGTGTAAATTTGGGGTTAGAGGGTTGGTTGGGGTTAGGTTGGAGATTAGAGGGTTGGTTGGGTTGGAGGGTTAGGTTGGAGATGAGAGGGTTAGGTTGGAGGTTAGAGAGTCAGTTTAGGGTTAGAGTGTTAGTTTGGGGATGGAGGGTTAGTTGGGGTTAGGTTGGAGATTAGAGGGTTGGTTGGAGGTTAGAGGGTTAGGATGTCCGGTTGGGGTTGGAGTGTAAGTTTGGGGTTAGGTTGTGGTTAGGTTGGAGATTAGTAGGGCTGCCTCCCATTAGTCGACCAAAGATTAATCGACCAAAGAGTAATTAGTCTGTCAAGTTTTCATTGGTCGTTAATCGAGAAGAGACACGTGAGAGAGGACGCGTGAGAGAGGACAGCAGCGGCGCTGGGGGACAGTGAGCCCGCACCAAAGAAGCGAAGGGAAAAGAAGCAGGAGATATCAATGAGAAATAAATGAGGAACGCCAGCATATATTAAGCTTGCCAGAGCAGCTAAACCCATCCACTTCATCCCTCTCCACATCCACGCCATCAGAGCGCATATTGGCAAAAGCCGGCTTCGGCTTGTGACCAAGACACGGAGCTCACTTCTCCCGGACAACGTAGACAAAGTTTGCCTATATTTATTTGTTTGTTTATATAACTTATATTTATTTACATTGTTAAAGAAACATAAAAAATATAGTTTCAATTCGTTTTTAGTTTTACTCATAGTTTATTTTATAAGTTATGTGTTGGTTTTAAAAGTTCATAAGTTGTGTGATGTTGATGTTATATGTTGTGTTGAAATAAACAGGCGGCTCGTTTCATGCTTGCGCATGTGCGCCATTAGTCGACCAATGGCCTTAACTGACGACCATTGGTCGACCAGGAAAATCTTTGGTCGGAGGCAACCCTAGAGATTAGAGGGTTAGAGTGTCAGTTTGGGGTTTGAGGGTTAGGTTGGAGATTAGAGGGTTAGGTTGGAGATTAGAGGGATAGAGGGTCAGGTTGGGGTTAGTGTTAGTTTGGAGATAGGGGGTTAGTTGGGGGTTAAGTTGGAGATTAGAGGGTTAGGTTGGGGTTAGTGTTAGTTTGGAGATAGGGGGTTAGTTGGGGTTAAGTTGGAGATTAGAGGGTGGGTTGGAGGTTAGAGGGTTAGCGTGCTAGTTTGGGGTTAGAGGGGTAGGTTGGAGGTTAGAGGGTTAGGTTGGGGTTAGAGGGTCAGGTTCGTGTTAGAGGGTCAGGGTTACGGTTAGAGGTTGAGGCTAGTGTAGGGGTGGTGTTTAATTTGACATATCAATATTGTCACTTTATCACCCAGTGGCTCCAATGCTTGTTTACATGCATTCATTATGAACCAATTATTTAATACATGCACACAAGTAAAAAACCAATGTGTACATACATGTGCACTGGATCAGCCAATCACTGTGTACGTTCACACTGGACCGGCCAATCACTGTGTACCTTCACACTGGACCAACCAATCACTGTGTACGTTCACACTGGACCGGCCAATCACTGTGTACGTTCACACTGGACCAGCCTATCACTATGTATGTTCACACTGGACCAACCAATCACTGTGTACGTTCACACTGGACCGGCCAATCACTGTGTACGTTCACACTGGACCGGCCAATCACTGTGTACGTTCACACTGAACCGGCCAATCACTGTGTACGTTCACACTGGACCAGCCTATCACTATGTATGTTCACACTGGACCAACCAATCACTGTGTACGTTCACACTGGACCGGCCAATCACTGTGTATGTTCACACTGGACCGGCCAATCACTGTGTACGTTCACACTGGACCAACCAATCACTGTTTTGTCCTACCTTGGCGAGGCTTGCGGTGAACAGCACACACTCAAACAGCTCGCCCATCCTCTTGAGGAACTCGTCCACATGGGGTCGCTTTAACACATACACCTGAAGGGGGGGGGGGGGGGGGGGAGAGAGAGAGAGAGAGAGAGAGAGAGAGAGAGAGAGGAGAGAGAGAGAGAGAGAGAGAGAGAGAGAGAGAGAGAGAGAGAGAGAGACCAGGAGAGTGAGAGAGAGAGACACCAGGAGAGTGAGAGAGACACCAGGAGAGCGAGAGAGAGATACCAGGAGAGAGATAGAGAGAGCGAGAGAGAGAGAGAGAGAGAGAGCGAGACACGCCGGGGCACAAGAGGATACAGTTTGAACTAATAATAATAATAATAATAATAATAATCTAGCGTAAAAAAAACATCCAGGTATCCACAGTGAACAAGGTCCCCCCGTAGTGCTTTCATGTTGAACCACCAGGTCTGGAGGTCCCAGGCCAGTGCGTTTCCCCCGGTGGAACAGAGGGCGGCGTTCCTGAAACAAGTCATCCGGTATAGGCTTCGCTGCTCGTCAGCACAAAACCTATCCTGGATTACTTGAACCAGGCCCGGCCCACAATGCACTGCTTCTGCGTCCCAAAAAAAAAAAAAAGGACGCC
This sequence comes from Muraenolepis orangiensis, assembly GCA_027704905.1. Classification (NCBI taxonomy): domain Eukaryota; kingdom Metazoa; phylum Chordata; class Actinopteri; order Gadiformes; family Muraenolepididae; genus Muraenolepis; species Muraenolepis orangiensis. The sequence goes on from CM051009.1 coordinate 3,902,870, forward strand.
AGCCCGCACCAGAAAGTACACAATGTAAAACATCATCAGCAGCCCAGAATGTTCCGCGGGGGGGGGGGGGGCGGGTGAGCGCTGGAGAACCATACCTGGTGTACCGTCCCGTCGATCTCCACCGGGATGATGAAGTCGGCGTTGTTCACCGGCTGTTCAAAACATCCGAGAAGAAAGACATGTTTACATATTTAGAACGTTTACAAAAAACGGGCAAAAAAAAAAAAGGCACCTTCAACGCGTGCGTGTGTGGTGCGTGGGTGCGGTGCGGTGGGTGGGTGGTGGTGCGTGTGTGTGCGCATCCGGAGGAACCAGCTTGAAGCGGAGTTCAACCATCAGCCAACAACTTAGGCCCAAGTTCGCGAGTGAGGAGGTTATGGATAAGAAAAATAAGAGAATAATAAATCTAGAATATACAAAATAACAACATGCTGAAATGTGGTTGGGAACCATGGAGTCAAATGTTGACCTAGTGTATCAATCAATTGGGAAATGCGTTAATAAACTTAAGAAACTTGTTTTGTGCACTCGATTTCCTGTCAAATAAGCCACCTGCTGAATGAACAAACCAAAAACCGATTTATAAAAAAAAAATAATAATAATAAAAAAAATAATATATATATATATACACATTATCTTTGTACGTGTACTTTTGTATGGGGATGATAGTTGTGTCTGACCTTGAAGGAGCTGTGAACCAAAGTCTCGTCCAGGTCCAGGACCACGCAGATCTTTCCCGAATCCTTGGATTTTATTGGCCCCAGAAGCGGCTTAACTTGGATCTTAAACAATGAACAAAACACAAACAAACGCCATGACATTTCTCTTGAAAAGGAATTGTGATACTAGAATAACGCTTTCAAGATTCAAGATGTTTTTATATACCACAAAGGAATGCTTACTCCCAACAATAATACTATACAATAGATTAGATTAGATTTCTAATTCATTGCACCGTAAAACGTCCGACAAGCAGTAACGTCCTTCACCGCGAAGCTACCGTGGGGGTAGAATCACAACTTAAAAAGGTTAATTGAACCTAAAAAAAAATGTGATATGCTTATTTTCCCCTGCAATATTGTAAACTATAAATAGTTCCAATTGACTCAATGATTAAAATCCATCTTATTTATAATACAAATTCAACCTCCGAAATGATCCAAATTTGATGTATTGTTGAGGTCCGTTTGTCCGGTGGCTGTACGTGAACCTCAGAGAACCAGGGAGGGTCTCACCTTGGAGATGGCCCCGTTCTCCTCCACCAGGAGTGGGGCATTGTTGTTGACGGGCGAGGGCTGGGGCTGGTCCTTACAGACGCAGCAGAGCAGGCTGGAGAACAGGCCCCGACTCCTCGGCTTCTTGATGGACACCGACGACCTGGACCCTGGGAGGAGAGAGAAATAAACGTTAGAACACACCCCGACAACGTGGACCCTGAGGGGCGACCCACCGGGGGGAATGAATAAACGTTAGAACACACCCGACGATGTGGACCCTGAGGGGCGACCCACCGGGGGGAATGAAGAAACGTTAGAACACACGCCGATGATGTGGACCCTGAGGGGAGACCCACCAGGGGGGAAGATAAATAAACGTTAGAACACACCCCAATGATGTGGACCCTGAGGGGAGACCCACCGAGGGGGAGATAAAGAAACGTCAGAACACACCCCGACGATGTGGACCCTGGGGGATTTTGTATTTTACATTTCACATCACAACCTATTGTTATAACCAAATGTTTCCAAAAAAGACCAAATGACTTACTATTCCACCACTCTGTTTACAAAAACCTCCTTTTCTTGTATCCATTCATTCATTCATTCATTCATTTATTCATTCATTCGCCCACCAAGTGTCCGTGAAAACATCAAGAGGCCCCTCCGGACCATATATGGTCTTCCTGTTTCCTGTGTCTACGCTGGCTGGGGCCCACACGTGACAGGGAGGAGGGAGGGGGACAATAACAATGATGTCATTGGTCCAGCTTTCCTCCCCGGGAATTCTCTCTCCTATCCCTTAACACTCTGGAGACAGACAGACCCTCCCTTCCCCTCCTCCTCCCCCACACTCTCACGCACACACACACACACACACACACACACACACACACACACACACACACACACACACACACACACACACACACACACACACACACACACACACACACACACACACACACACACACACACACACACACACACACACACACACACACACACACACACACACACACACACACACACACACACACACACACACACAAAGATAAGGACGTATGGTTCCTTCACACACACGCCGGAACATCAACACTCCTTCACGGAAGCCAGAGAGTTTCAATAAGGCCATTAAAAGCTTTTGTGGCCTCAAGTCTCTCTCTCTCTCTCTCTCTCTCTCTCTCCCTCGTGACTGGGCTACCAACACATGACACCCGGTGGGGGTCTCTCTCTCAACTCCTTCTCTCTCTGTTCCCCCTCCCCCCATATCCCTCTCCCTCTCTCTCGCTTCCCCCTCTCACCCCCTATTCCTCTCTATCCCCCCTCTCCCCCCCTATTCCTCTCTCTCTCTCTCCCTCCCAGTAAACGTGACCCCACTATGAACCCGGTCTAGGCCCATTCTCCTTTCTCTTCCACAGGAAGAGGAAGAGGAAGCGTATCGGAGGCAGGAAGTGAGCCACCTCCAGTGCACTCGTCTGGCGAAGCCCTGAGCAGCTGTTATTCTGTCTTTAATTCAATCAACTACACATTAATATTTTATATAATATTTAATTCCTTTGGGTACTACGGCACTTTGAGCTGCATTCCGTGTCTGAAATGCGCTTTATAAATAAAGTTTAACTTTTTATTTTTTTTACAAGAGTTACAGTAAACAGAAGAACAGACATTCTGTACAGGTCATGTACAGCGTTTGCAACACAAAACATTGCTAACACTGATATATATTTTTTAATACACGTCTTAACTGAGACTAATTCACACTTTCCTGCTTCCGATTTTGCATGGCTGTTGGCCCAATAGTGGGGGAGAAACAGACTTCCTTTAGTATCCTAATGAGAACTGAAGCGTGTCTAAAGATCCTAAAGGTCCTTTCACGGGAGGTGTACAACATGTGACCTCACAGTCTGACGCAGCGTAACACACACAAACACACACCAAGACGTGTCACTCAGATCACACACACACACACACACACACACACACACACACACACACACACACACACACACACACACACACACACACACACACACACACACACACACACACACACACACACACACACACACACACACACCACACACACCACACACACACACACACACCACACACACACCACACACACACACACACGGCATGACGCATGACAGCATGACAGCATGACAGCATGACAACATCCGTACGCACGGAATCCACTGAATCCCATGTTTACCATGTGCATTGTGCAGACTATCAACAAGCTACGTTTGCTCTAGGCAGCTGGAAGATAAACAGTATCACCGTGTTGGACTACCACAGAACAAACGGTCGGTAATGAAACTTACGTAACAAATACTTCATACCAGACTATCAACAATACTAGTAGTAGTTGTAGTAGTATAGTGGTGGTGGTAGTAGTAATATTAGTAGTAATAGTATTACTAGTAAAAGTAGTAGTTATAGGAGTAGTAGTAATATAAGTGGTATAACTAGTAATAGTAGCAGTATAGTAGTAGATCAGTAGTCATAGCAGTAGTATATCAGTAGTAGTATATCAGTAGTCGTAGTAGTAGGAGTATATCAGTAGTAGTAGTATATCAGTAGTAATAGTAGTATAGTCGTAGTAGTAGTAGTAGTATATCAGTAGTAGTAGTAGTAGTATATCAGTAGTAGTATAGTCGTAGTAGTAGTATAGTCAGTAGTAGTAGTATATCAGTAGTAGTAGAAGTAGTATATCAGTAGTAGTAGTAGTATATCAGTAGTAGTAGTAGTATATCAGTAGTAGTAGTATATAAGTAGTAGTAGTAGTTGTAGTATATCAGTAGTAGTAGTAGTATATCAGTAGTAGTAGTAGTAGTAGTAGTAGTAGTAGCAGTAGCAGTAGTAGTAGTAGTAGTAGTAGTAGTAGTAGTAGTAGTAGTAGTAGTAGTAGTATCAACTTAACAGAAACTTTAGAGACCCCATCTGTGGTGTTTTCCCCTGCATGACCTCTGAACCCTCCTGACTCTGCAGCCTTGTTGCGGTAATGAACTGATAAGCCGGTCCGTTGTCCTAGCGCCGGGTAGACAGATGTAGTCCTGATAGATAAGTCTTCTACGACAGTCCGCCCATTGACACTTCAACCATTGAGTCAATCTAGTTTATTATCTTTCTTATCTCGTCTTGATTTTCCTTCCGAGGTCATTGATAGGCAGACGACAGAACATGTTGTTATGGATTTCGATGCGATACGGGACCGCCGATCTCGCTCACGATTGTTAAGGGTAATTAGTTATTTTGACTTCTAAACGGTTTAAGGTTGCCCGTGCCAGGCACATCCATCCAGGCCACACAGGCCAGCAACTGTGTGGGTGTGTTTACTGTGAGAAGAAAATCCAGAGTTATGTAATCGGGCGACTGTGGAGCAACAGCTCAGTTCCCCCTACTCCAACACGGCTTCTTAACGTCCTAGGCCTGCATGTCACAATGAATAACACTTTCACTCCACTACAATTGTCAAAGAATACATGCATTGGGGCTAGAGTACAGTTTCAGCAAAGAGCTTTGATCAAACATGTCTAACACTAAATGTCCAACACAATTGCCTAAATATGTCAGCAGCACACACACACACACACACACACACACACACACACACACACACACACACACACACACACACACACACACACACACACACACACACACACACACACACACACACACACACACACACACACACACACACACACACACACACACACACACACTCTCACTCTCACTCTCACTCTCACTCTCACTCTCTCTCTCTCACTCGTTAGTGTAGGACATTAGTATAGGTGATATAGGTGATAGTTAAACGGATTAAAGGATGAACTGATTCAAACTTTAGACATGTGAGAGGCTAATGAACCCAATGAACACCTGAATGCCACCACATTACAGCTGGTTGACAGGCAGCAACCTACGATACACAAGACTAGCTACAGGCTGGTTTATTAAAAAAACGTATACATACATGATGAATAAAGTTAGAGGGAGACACACTCACACACGACAACTGGTATGTAGGAATGCATTATATATACCGCATGCATAACTAGTAGGCCAATGTGCAGGGTTACATTCTCTGAGATGTAGGCCTGTTCCCTCCCACAGATGGATGTAGAAGTAGAAGGAGGATCTAGAGCAGTTCTATTGTCGTTTAGCAGATTGACTTCAGGAACACACACAAGTGGACAGTAGTGTTCTTCAAAGGTTGTTTTATGTGTTATGTGTGAAAGTTGTTGTTAAAAAAAAACATGTTGTTACGGTTAACATGTCTCTGTTAACTTCATCTACTTCACGGAAGACGTGAGGTTGGAGAAACTAAACTAACCCAAAGTAACTCAACTAAGTAACTAAAGTACACCACACGAACTGGTTCACATTAGAGTCACCATCATGGGTGTACGATGCTTCTGTACATATAACGTTAAGGTTGTAACGCCGATATACCGTTAAGGTTGTAACAGGGGTACCGTTAAGGTTGTAACATGGGTACCGTTAAGGTTGTAACACCGTTAAGGTTGTAACAGGGGTACAGTACAGTAAGGTTGTATAACGTTAAGGTTGTAACAGGGGTACAGTACAGTAAGGTTGTATAACGTTAAGGTTGTAACGGGGGTACAGTAAGGTTGTAACACCGTTAAGGTTGTAACGGGGGTACAGTAAGGTTGTAACACCGTTAAGGTTGTAACGGGGGTACAGTAAGGTTGTATAACGTTAAGGTTGTAACGGGGGTACAGTAAGGTTGTAACACCGTTAAGGTTGTAACGGGGGTACAGTAAGGTTGTAACACCGTTAAGGTTGTAACCGTGGTACATGCAGTAAGGTTGTAACACCGTTAAGGTTGTAACGGGGGTACAGTAAGGTTGTAACACCGTTAAGGTTGTAACGGGGGTACAGTAAGGTTGTAACACCGTTAAGGTTGTAACCGTGGTACATACAGTAAGGTTGTAACATCGTTAAGGTTGTAACCGTGGTACATACAGTAAGGTTGTAACACCGTTAAGGTTGTAGCCGTGGTACATACAGTAAGGTTGTAACACCGTTAAGGTTGTAACCATGGTACATACAGTAAGGTTGTAACACCGTTAAGGATGTAAGGGGGGGGGTAGGTCGTAGCACACACTACGTCAACTTTTGACATGTGTGCAAAACAACAGTGACGCGTCGCGCGCAAAAAAGTTGCCGCTAAACTCACCCGTTGCCCGGTTGGCCTTGTTCTCCTCATCGTCGACACTCACTTGGGTGATGATAGACGACGGACTGTCCATCACATCAAGGCTTTAGATCCAGATATTACCGATAAAAACTGTTTATTATTTTCTACTCGCCGATGCCCCCCGCTCTCCGCGGCGCGTTAAACACAACAGTTGGGAAAACTTCTTGAACTTCTCGGTACACGACGTATACAATATCCGCTCGACTACACGCCACGGTCATTGTTTTTAATCGTCATAAATCGTTTAAAAAGAGTACTTAACTTCAGTCAACTTTGACTACAACATGGAGTTCAACTTCAACGCTTTCAATTTCAACACACAAACATGGCACTCGACGGTTTCGAGGCGCCCCCCCCCTTAAAGCGGCGGTGGTGTCCTGACGGCGCGTGATCCAGTTCTGCGTGTCGCTGAACTTGTGCGACGGTCCCTTAAAAAAGTTAGTCCGAACTTAAGTTACTACTAAGTTAAACAAACGACTTCAACCCGTGTATGTGTTAAACGTTTTGTTTGGATCCAGATCCAATGTTTGTTGTTAAGTTCCATTTTTTTTATTCTCATTTGTTTTCCCCACTAATGACAAACAATAAATAAATACAACCTGACTATAATGAACGGGACCGACAATTTATTTCTTAAGTGACAACGTGTGTTATCCACTTTTACTCACGTCTCACATTTTTTAAATATGTTTAGGTTTTATTATTCTAAAATCCATACGTCTCTTTTAGTGGGAGTGTAGGAGAAGGAACGCCCAGTTGGGGAGCCCTTGAAACCGCCTCGCTCAAGGGACTGTAGTAAAAGTGTACGCAAAAGGACAACGAACAGTATCACAGTAAAGTATCAACATTTTTATTACATACTATTCCATAAAAACATGTTGTACATATAAACACGGCAAGTTGGTACATTTACAAATCCGCAGCCATTCAAACATACAAAAAGTAATACAGCCATATAGCAATCAACAAGACATCCTATTATTACAAGAATGTCATGTACAGTATGTATGTATGTATGTATGTATGTATGTATGTATGTATGTATGTATGTGTGCGTGTGTGTGTGTGTGTGTGTGTGCGTGCGTGCGTGCGTGTGTGTGTGCGTGTGTGAACATACGTTAAAAAAACGCATTTGTGGCTATAATACTGAATGAACGCGTGAATGAATCTGTGTATGTGCCTATGTATGCATGTCATCATGGCTATCGTCAATCTGATTTACATCATCAACATCACATGTTTATTCCTATAGCAGACCCATGGTTATCTCATGTAACTGTGGACTGGGAGTAGTCATCACATCACCTACCTAAGTCATAGTCTGGATAATACTGATCCATTTTAGGCACTGGGCGATTTGACAAAGAGTACGAACGACAGCACTACCAACAGTGGGACCGACTAAAGCAAAACGCAATGTATGGCATAAACAGTTTTTATTCGTTTTCTTCAAACAGTTGCAGTTGTTTGTTAGTTGTAACCATAAATCGCCGAGGTTACTCCTAAAAGTTGCTCCATTCATTACGGTGCGAATTTGTTGATCATCAAAACGTTCACAAACACGCACTTTGATTTGTCTTTTGTTATTTTCTTCTTTTTCTTTTTTTTTTTCTTTAACGGGAGAGTGAAGTGAAAACGCGCAGGCGACCACACGCATGCAAATACGTAAAACAATGTCAAAACATGTTTTTTTGGTTTCAAGCATAAAAAATGTCCGTAACTGAAATGAGCAAATAAATTAGCAGTTAAAAATGATCGTACGAGTGAGTGAGTTTGTTCCTTACCAGGTTAAAGGACAATCCATGCTGAAGAACTGTGTTAATCTGAGAGGTGAACATTAAACTGAGTCACAAAGGATCAAATTAAACTCCGGAAAACAAACCTTCAACAAAACAAAACGTGCGAAAAGGAAG
>CM051009.1:3916227-3976227 GCA_027704905.1 Muraenolepis orangiensis
TAGTAAAGCATATCATAGGTAGTATATAGTGTTGTTTATAGTATATAGTAAAGCATATCATAGGTAGTATATAGTGTTGTTTATAGTATATAGTAAAGCATATCATAGGTAGTATATAGTGTTGTTTATAGTATATAGTAAAGCATATCATAGGTAGTATATAGTGTTGTTTATAGTATATAGTAAAGCATATCATAGGTAGTATATAGTGTTGAGTAAGCAATTAAACATCTTGAATCTTGAAAGTTAAATCATTTGTTCCAGGTTCAGACCCTGATGTCTGTCAGACAACCTCTCAAACTGGCCCAAACACACGGCCGAAATGGCAAAATGCGCAAACTTTTTCGGACTAGTCCTACACAAAGCAGAAACAAGCTTCAGACTCCTCTCGTCGCTTCGGATGAACGACTGAACCACTAAAGCTAACCCTGGTCTCTCACCTGCCCTTCTCGTCCAGGAAGGTGTAGGGCTTCTGGGGTAGACCCGGTCGCAGGACGGGGGTGGAGGAGGAGGTGGAGGGGGTGGAGCGGGGGCCCGGGGGGTCTCCCTGACGGGGGTGGTGGTCCGCTGGGGGCCGGATCCCGCCCCTACGGGGCTCAGGCCGGAGACGGGCTGCAGCACCGGGGGGGAGAAGCAGGCCGGCGGGGGTCGGGTGGGGGTGACGGCCCGGGAGGCGGAGCTGACCACGGCGGGAACGTAGTTGGGCACGCAGGTGGGCTTGGCGGGGGTGGGGGGCGGCGTGAGAAGAGAGGGCGGAGTCAGGGTCATGGGCGGGACCACGTTGACGGGGCTCTGGGGCTTGGGGAAGGGCGTGGGCGGAGCTTTCTTGGCGGCGGGCGCTGAGGGTTTGGCCGAGGCGTCTGCAGCGGTGGTGTTCGGCGAAGGCGGCATGACTACTTTGTGGCGGACGGAGGAGGTGGTGGTGGTGGTGGTGGGGAGGTGGGTGGTGGTGGTGGTGGGGGAGGTGGTGGTGGTGGGGGGGGTGGGGGTGGTGGGGGAGGTGGTGGTGGTGGGGGTGGTGGTGGGGGGTGGTGGGGGAGGTGGTGGTGGCGGTGGGGGGAGTTGGGTGGTGGTGGTGGGGGGGAGGTGGGGGAGGAATTGACGAGAGTGGTTTTAGAAGGAGCTGTGTTCTTGGGCTGAAGCACAGGGGCCGTGGCTGGAGGCACTGGGGCACTGGAGGCACTGGGGAAACAGGAAGTGTCTTGACGACGGCCATGTTGGGCTGTCCCGATGCTCCACCTGGATAAAAATGAAGAAAAAATAATAGAGTTAATACGTTACGTTTCAGTTTGGTCAAAATATCTTATTTCCCAGAGATAATTATACACTTTTTTTCACACTGCATACGGTATGGACTCCCGTATTAGTTAATACGGGAGTCCATACCGTATTAGTAAGCGCATCGAATACACTTGTGTTCACACTCTCTTCTAATTCGCGATTCGCTGCACACTCGATACCTGGTTTTGATACCAAGATTCTGTTCACACGTGAAGCGAAACCCGTAGTAGTTGTATTGCTTTGCGCCCAAACTAGTTACTTCGGGATCAAATCCCACCTACCAAAGGTGGATTAGTTAATGCGCACTAGTGGGGTAGTGAATGCACATTACTTGCCAGTGTGAAAGCAAAAGTGAAGCGAAACTAGTTTTGCAGTGCTGCGAATACCGTATTTTAGCCCAGTGTGAAAACGGTATTAGAGGTGAGATGATATCTAATGATGTATATTAACAGTGACAGGGTTGAGGGCTCCATTGCCACTAAAAATGAGGGCACTTAGGGTGTTGTAAGATGCATTGGATAAAATCGATCCCCAAATGGGATATTTTTTAATAACCTTACCTATGAGTCTGAAACAGGCTAGAGACACAACAGCTTTGAAACATTTCAGGTTCTCATAAAAAAATCGGATTGTCATATTTTGTCATTGATGCAATTGGATAAAATAAAGAAATGTAGTCTTAGCTTTCACAAGAGCGCAAAAAGCCACAGCTTGGCGATATTCAGTAATATGCTGATGTAACGGACCTAAATAGACACTCTAGCGATGAAGCTTTGAGCCCGTGGGTTTTAGCTTCTCACGTTAGAGCGTCGCCTCTCATGCCGGGAACTGTGAGTTTGAAACCCGTGCGGGACACTCACTGTTACGCCGAGGATGTGATCCGTTACCTGGTCGGTCGAGGCTGACTTTAGGGGACCAGTTGCTGTAAGGCCCCTGGCCCGCCTTGTTGACGCACGCCACACGGAACCTGAAGGCGCCCCCTGGTGGCAGCTCCGTGACATTGTAGTAGCAATCGGTTACACCGGTGGCAGAGATCAGACACTTCTCCTCTCCTGAAAATGACCACGGGAAAAAAAAACCATGAGAAAAACAAGTAGATGACTACTTCACTGCAAAATGATGTGGAAACAACGCAGGTCTAGAAAACCATGGTGTGTGTAGGGTGTAACAGGGAAACCATGGTGTGTGTAGGGTGTAACAGGGAAACCATGGTGTGTGTAGGGTGTAACAGGGAAACCATGGTGTGTGTAGGGTGTAACAGGGAAACCATGGTGTGTGTAGGGTGTAACAGGGAAACCATGGTGTGTGTAGGGTGTAACAGGGAAACCATGGTGTGTGTAGGGTGGAACAGGGAAACCATGGTGTGTGTAGGGTGTAACAGGGAAACCATGGTGTGTGTAGGGTGTAACAGGGAAACCATGGTGTGTGTAGGGTGTAACAGGGAAACCATGGTGTGTGTAGGGTGTAACAGGGAAACCATGGTGTGTGTAGGGTGTAACAGGGAAACCATGGTGTGTGTAGGGTGTAACAGGGAAACCATGGTGTGTGTAGGGTGTAACAGGGCAGTCGCAATACCTTAGGACACAAGAGGGCCATGTTGTGCAATGGAATATGCCTACTGGCGCACAGTTGATTTGTGATCACGAACAAAAATGATATCATGGGAAGTTTATTTAATTGTACAGAGATTAATTGCTGGCAACACCAAGGTATTGATCATGCTTCAGTTGGCATATTTATTATTGAACTGATTAAATGTATTGACTGTACAATTACCGTTTTGATTTGAGTCATTTAGCAGAGGCTTTTATCCAAAGCTAATTACAAAGTAGAGCTGAGAACAACCAGAGCATATAATCCATAGTGGAGTGACTGCAAAAATAAATGCTACACGATTACTTTTGAAAAACACAACCAGATATGAGTACAGAATCAAAACAAGTACAAGTAAATGGACTATTGGATGATTATTTTTAGATACGCCAGTTTTTTTTTTTAATTCAGAAACATTGTAATCTTGCTGAATAATAAATCTGTTGAATTTATATTTTAATTGTGTTATTAAAAGTCAAATCCACAAGCCGTAGCAATTAGGCAGTTCGCATCATATGCTATATCGCTTAGCGTCCTACGATATAGCAGTTAGCATCATACACTATAGTGGTTAGCATCATAAGCTAAAGCGGTTAGCACCATACGCTATATTGGTTAGCATCATGCGATATAGCGGTTAGCACAATACGCTATATTGGTTAGTATCATGCTATACAGCGGCTAGCACTATACGCTATATTGGTTAGCATCATGCGATACAGTGGTAAACACCAAACTAGAGCACTCACCCTCAGTACACCTCTCCAGCGTGTAGCTGCAGGGCGACTTGCCGTCAGTGGCGGGCTTCCAGAGCACCAGCGCTGTGTTGTTGTACACCTGGGGGACCTCGGGGGTCCCCGGTCGCTTGGGTACACCTGGACAAGGGGTAACCATGGTTACAAGGGGGGGGGGGGAGAGGGAAGAGAGATTGAAGGTCAGTTCGGCAGATGCACATGTAGTAGCAGCAGTGGTAGAAGTCGTGTAGACAGCAGGACAACGCTGTAACATGTGGGTGTGTGGGCTTTAACGGCATTGCATGCGGGTTTACCGCTGAGCTAAAACTGACACAACATGACTACCAACTATTCACTGATTTCAACATATTTTAGGCCAATAGGTTCCGGGGCTTAAGGTCTCTGTGATAAGCCCTCTGGAAGCTTCTTCACACCACCGGCGGCTTATGGCGTACATCAGTGTGTGACTTTAGTACTGCGGTGGGTGGCAACTTAAACCCCCCCCCCCCCCCCCGGGATGTTAAGCTCAACGAGCACCGAAGCTGACGTCTGATAAATCTTCTCTCCTCGTGTCCCGGGGGGAGAGCCTGTTAGGGCATGGCCTGTTGTCTTATTAAAACACTGAACAAGCCAGGGACCCGCTACGGACCACGATGAAGGATTCAGCATCTAGAGGGTTTTCCACTGCCGTGCCGTTCACTCCCGGGGCCGTGATGAATGCAAGAACGGGCAGATAGGAAAACAAGCCATTAAGCTAAGCAACCATGCAAGAACATTATTCATTTCTTACTGCGGCATTAATATTCATTTGATGCCCCGCTCTTAATTGATATGAAATTATGGCAAATCTGCATTAATGCTTTACGTTAGGAAGACAAACATCCCCATGAAAGGCAAACTGCCATTTGCCAATAAGGTGGACTTGCTCGACAGAGCCTAATATGTTCCGGTTGGTTTAAAATAAACACTTTATTTCCGCTTCATTGAAATGCAGCCTAAGAGCCTAGAGAGGAAAGGGCCCGCTGGTGTTTACTAACGCTCAACCTTTGCATAATTGTACGGCTTGTATGCTAATGTTTGTGGAGTTCACTTACGAGCTAGGCACAGTGTACAGGAGCTGGTTATGGTGGCCAGTGTGTTTGCAGCCACACACTCGTATAGCCCCGCGTCTTTCTGGTTGGTCTTCATGATCACGAGGAGTTGCCGACCATCTTGATGCGAGATCAGGCTCACCCGGTTATCCACCTCCACTGGCTTTCTATCTGAAAAAGTGGGGGAACACACCAGCCATTCAAAACACCCAGGTAAAACAGCAGGGGCTATACATGTGCTAATCACTATTTCAGTCATTTAGGAGCCATATTGTTTTTATCCAAAGTGATATAAGAGTGAATACAGATATAAATCATTGTGGAGCAGGTAGGAGTTAGGGGCATTTTGTTCAGGGAGGTTGTGGAGTTCTACCTTCGGTAGAGTTCGGCTAGGAGTTGAACACACTAGCCACTACACTATCCAGCCCCCCCCCCTCCCTCTGCCCCAGATAAAGAAATAAGCTGAAATATGAAACATCATGATGCCCTACCCTTCGTCCATGTAATCTTTGGAGGCGGGCTGCCGGCTGGAAGGCAGCTGAGAGTGACAGGATCTCCATCCAATAAGACTCGGTCTTTCAGCTTGATGTGGAACACTGGGGGGAAGTCAGAGGCCAAGCGTGGCAGCTGTTGAGCCGTCAAGGAATCGTCGTCTTTGGGGGCGGCAGGCGTAACGGAAAGCTCCGGTTGTGATGGTGTTTTGTCTCTTTTGCTTCTTGTCAAGCCCCACCGGTCCCAGCGAGACCGCCGGTCACTCTCTGGAGTGCGACAGGATTTATTTTCGGAGTTAACGCTCAAAGCGGACTCAAAGGATTCTTTAGATGCGGTGGAAGTGCCCGTCTGTTGGGCTAGCTGGTTCTCGGGGATGCCCATCTCCTTGAGTCCCCGGCCCTCGGATTGGGAATGGCGATGGCGTGTGAAGAGAGGGGTTCTCTTTCCCTCCGACTGTGTCTCTGTCTCCCCTTGTCTCTCCTCGGACTGACTGCGTATTTTAGAGGAAATATCAGACACTTTGTTCTCAAACTTCTTCTTCATTGCCAGGACCGGGGAATCGCTGACCATCTTCAGATCTTTCTGAATACCATCATCAGCGGGACGTCTCTTGACCTCTTTTTCCTTTCTCTCGTCTGACTGGGTTCTGATTTTGGCAGAGATCCCTGCCACCTTAGACTCAAACTTGCGTCGCATGGCAAAAACGGATGATTCTTCCACTTTGCTTGGTTCTTTCTCACTAAGACGCCTCTGCTGTGCTCCTGGGTGGTCAAGTTCCTTGGTGTCTAGAGACTTACTGCGGCCAATTCCCCAGGACTTCCTCTGTTTACTGGCGGAAAATTCCGGCACCTTCTCCACCTGCGCCTCGATTGGGTTATCTATCTTTTTATCGACAAGCGATGATGATCTCTTAGTCCGCATGGAAAGCCTCCCGATGAGACTCAGACCCTCTTTTTCCACTTCCCGCAGATCCTGAACAGATTTGGACTTCTCCAGGCCCTTAGCGACCATCTCAATAGGTGCGCCCTTCAGTCCCGGGCGGTACACCTCTTCCCCCTTCTGACTCAGCACAGGGGATCTCTCCTCGGACTTGTTCCGGGTCAGTCTCCGGAGGCCACGCGTCAGTGAAGACTCGCGTTTCTTGAACCTGGCCTGGAACACCTCCTCAGAGTCTATGTCTTTAATGTCTGTTCTGAGCACAGGGTGGTGAGTGATTGTATAGTCGGCGGTCGCCACCTTAGCGAACACAGCAGGGTGTTCTGGTAACAAAGGGCCAAGTTCGGCGTCTTTGGTTAAGGAAGTAGTGGAACCCTGGGAAGCTTTAGTTTGGTCCGCATCTGGTTCTGCCAATGGACTTACGAAAGCTTGCATGACACTCGCATATGCAGATGACGGTTTCATAGGTGTAGTAGCTGGAGATTCGGATGTTACCTTTTCTTCGTCATTATTCACTTTTAGGTATCCTTTCTGTTTTTCCTCTTCTTCATCTCCCTCAATGACAATCATAGGTAGAGGCATTACAGAGGCCAACTTATCGTGTGATTGCAAACTCATCGGTCGTTCTTCCTCTTCGGCAGTCACTATGCTGTGTTTGGTCCCTCTCTCTTTTGGTTTGTACGCTTTAATGTTCTTCTCACCGTTGCTTTGCTGCCCATCCAGATGTGGTGCATCATTTTGCTGTTCCTGTTGGTCCACTCTCCCCAGGTTTATTGTCGTCTCTGATGCCAAGGCCTGTGGAGCATTTAGCGGCGTCATCTCCACCAGTGCCGACATAGAGGTGGCTTCTAGAAGTTTCTTCGGCTCTAGGCTGCCCTGACTTAACGACGGGATTTCCAAGGGGGCTCCATACCTCCTGTGCAGGGGCATGGGCTCCGAATCCCCCTGAGTGAAGGAGGAGCTCTTCCTGAAAACCTTCGTCTTCAGCGTCTCATCCGTGGACGCCTCGGAAGATGCCGCTCTCGCGAGCGACGGCGCCACTGCCCGGGACCTCCTTGGGTTCCGATCCAGAGACCCCGTCCGCCTGTCGTCGCTCATGCCCAGGGTCTCAAACAGGGGCCCTCGCAGGCCGCTCATCTTCTTGTCCCCGCCGCCTCCCCTGAGAAGCCGCTGCCTCATCAGCTCCAGCTTCAGGGCATAGTCCTCCTGGCTCAGCTTGGATGCCCCGGGGCTCGGGCTGCGGTTGGGAAGCTCCATGGAGACGGCCTTCTTCAGGCTCTTCTTGTCGGCCGCTTCCGGGTGTTTCCCCCCAGTGGCATCGGTCCCCTCCACTGGCTCGATATGAAGGAGGAGGGCCGAATCTGCCGAGCTGCCCCTCTTCATGGTCACTCGCCTGGCCTTGGTCTGTGAGTCATCTGCTTCAACGCTCAACCCCTTTTGAAGGAGACCTCTTTTTTGTTTGCCCTCTTTTTGCTCTTCGGAAATGTCTTCTCCCTCTTTGTCCTCTGCGCTCCTGTTATTGTCTCCTCCTCCTACCCTTCTGGTGGCAGACCTCTTGTCGTCGCGGCCCCTCGTGGCCCCCTCAGCGTTCCAGCCGGGCCCCTCGACAGTGTCCTCGTCCCCAGGGATCTCGTTCAGGGAGACCCGGGAGCCGGAGAAAACCATGGAGAGCGGCATGGGGATGAAGGGGAGCTCGTCCACGTCTTCGTCCGAATCATCGGAGGACGAGGAGGCAGGCGGCGAGCCCTCTTTGAGGTGCCGGCCAACCGCGATGGAGACGTGGCTGGATGAGTCGTCGAGAAGGTCCGGGATGGTCCGCATCGACATCTTGGATTTGTAGCTGATCAGGGAACGCTGAATCACACGTGGAAAAATGTGACGCTAAATAACTATGTGGTAGATTGAGTTTGGGGATTTTGGTCAACAAGAAAATAAACCTGCACGCATATATTTCATATTTATACTGATGCTAGGAAGAACACAACAACCGTCCTCTTCTTTTTTATTTATATTTATATGACACATTTATTGTCCAATATTTCCTACCTGCCACCGCCTTCGAGAGAGGACTTGTTTCAACATTGCTGTGTTGACGGTTTTGTTGCTGGAGGACTGTGATACAAGAAAGAAAGAAAAATCGAAACGTTAACTGCAGGAGCTGTCGTTAAACAGGAAAGACGGCACTGCTATTTCCTCATATAAAATAATGTAAAGCTTCGCTTGCGTGTTTTGAAAAATCAGGGCCTGCAACGTCAACTCCTTTTTACCAGTTGTTTCGCACAATGCGTATGAAGCAGTATATATATACAGAATATTGTCTATATTACACAATAGTCGAGTGTGGCGGTTCCACTTTAAGCTAGTTGCTTGTAGTTTTGTCTTTAACTCAAAGCGTACCTTAAACCAAGGATGTCGTAGGCACTCCACTGCAGTTGGTCGTCTGGTGAGGGAGAAAGAAGGACACTTGTATAAACATGCAGAAGAACACTCAAATTTTAACTTTTAAGGCATATTGTATACGGTATATATATATATATATGTATATATATATATATATATATGTTAAAGATCTAGGGAATATAATTATTATATATATATATATATATATATATATATATATATATATATATATATATATATATATATATATATATATATATATATATAATAATAATTATATTCCCTAGATCTTTAACAGATTTATCTTCGAGACCCCTGGAGGCTAACATATGTTTTCTAACGTTTACAATATTAAAGCTATATTTGTCACATAAAAATCCTAATTATAGCACCATCAACATCCTCTCCACAAGCATCCACCTCCCCAACACAGGGCAGAAGGGGGGACATTAAGGGACTATTTAGCGTCTAGCGTCAATCGGCTTGTTTTTTAGGCTTGCATGTTCACTATATTCCTTAATTTAAACACATACTGGTGTGTGACTCTCTGCAGACCAAATTAAAGAAAGATCTATCCCTAGTCTAAAACTATCACCAATGTCGTCCCTGTGACGACAACAACAACAACAACAACCACAACAACCAACCAACAAACAACCACGACAACAACTAGAGGGCCCTCAGTAGAGTACGTAACCTCCGCCACATCAACTAACCACCAAGTGTTGTCCAATTCCGTACATGTACTTTTTGAGTTTGATCTTGCTAATAGACAAACAAACCGACAAACCGGGTATAAGAACAATAGCGTTAGGGACAGACACGTACAGCCGGTTTACCACCAGCAGTTTGATGACGAAGCCCTTGGCCTCCTTGCAGAGTCCGGAGAACATGCCCTCCTCGAAGGCCACATTGTAGCCGCGCACATTCAGCGCCGAGGCGCGGTCGTTCTCACCGGCGAACGGAGACACTCCCGTCAGGCTGAAACACACACCAGACACACAGGGTCAGGTCAAACATGTTTTATAGAGTCTATGTGTGTATATACAACTACCACACACTGGGTTGTACACTGTAATACTGTCTTAGACTAGAGGTTCCCTCAGTGGAGTGTATACCTGCGCCACACGAAAATGTCTCCTGGATCTAGATTCGGATCCGGGGATCTCTGCCAAAATCTAAACCAACTGTTTCTTGGCCCATAAGGAATCTAACCACCGAGTTTTGTCCAACTCTTTTTAATTCTCAATACTTGCTGGAATCCTGCTGTGAAGGCACACTTTTCTTTACTCGTTGAAGATAAAGTTATCTTCTTCTTACGTCTATTGACAATCGACACACAGCCAAGAGTGAGAAATAACACAATAAACTCAGCCATACAGAGGTGGTGATATGTAATATGTTATCATTATATAACATTTTATGACACATTGGTGTATAGGTCATACATCACACATGTAAACATGCAGCCAACATACCAGAGGTAGGTTATCACACCGACCGGCCTAGAGAGAGAGAGAGAGAGAGAGGAGAGGGAGAGGAGGGAGGAGGAGAGAGAGAGAGAGAGAGAGAGAGAGAGAGAGAGGGAGGGGGCGTGAGGGAGGGAGGGGGAGAGAGAGAGAGAGAGGAGAGAGAGAGAGAGAGAGAGAGAGAGAGAGAGAGAGAGAGAGAGAGAGGGAGAGAGAGAGAGAGAGAGAGAGGAGAGAGAGAGAGAGAGAGAGAGAGAGAGAGAGAGAGAGAGAGAGGGAGAGAGAGAGGGAGAGAGGGGGCGTGAGGGAGGGAGGGGGAGAGAGAGAGAGTGAGGTAGAGCGAGAGAAAGAAAGTGAGAGAGAAACAGAGAGAGCGAGGGACAGAGAGAGCGAGGGGGTAAACAACAGCATAATATAAGGGGCATGACAAGAGAACATTAAAGTTGCGTTAATGTTGTAATGTTCTCTTTTCGAAGCAGCAGCCGTGGTTCCTAGATCGGGGTCCTTACCAGATGTCCGTGGCCGTGGAGACGGGGGTCTGGTTGACGATCTCCGGGGCCACATACTCCGGCGTCCCGTAGCGACAATAGTGCTGCTGGCCCCGCCCCTCCAGCTTCACCGCACTGCCCAAGTCACAGATCCGGATCTGTCCACCGGCCGGCTCTGCCATCAAGATGTTCTCCGGCTGCAAGACATCACACAACACAGTACAGTCCAGTTAGACGTTACACAGTACAGTACAGTCCAGTTAGACGTTACACAGTACAGTCCAGTTAGACGTTACACAGTACAGTCCAGTTAGACGTTACACAGTACAGTCCAGTTAGACGTTACACAGTACAGTACAGTCCAGTTAGACGTTACACAGTACAGTCCAGTTAGACCTTACACAGTACAGTAAAGTTAGACGCAGTACAGTTAGACGTTACACAGTACAGTTAGACGTTACACAGTACAGTTAGACGTTACACAGTACAGTCCAGTTAGACGTTACACAGTACAGTCCAGTTAGACGTTACACAGTACAGTCCAGTTAGACGTTACACAGTACAGTCCAGTTAGACGTTACACAGTACAGTCCAGTTAGACGTTACACAGTACAGTACAGTTAGACGTTACACAGTACAGTACAGTAGTTAGACGTTACACAGTACAGTACAGTTAGACGTTACACAGTACAGTACAGTACAATACAGTTAGACGTTACACAGTACAGTACAGTTAGACGCAGTAGAGCTAGACGTTACACAGTACAGTACAGTTAGACGTTACACAGTACAGTACAGTTAGACGCAGTAGAGCTAGACGTTACACAGTACAGTCCAGTTAGACGTTACACAGTACAGCACAGTTAGACGTTACACAGTACAGTACAGTTAGACGTTACACAGTACAGTACAGTTAGATGTTAAACAGCACAGTACAGTACAGTTAGACGTTACACAGTACATTACAGTACAGTTAGACGTTACACAGTACAGTACAGTTAGAATTACACAGTACAGTACAGTACAGTTAGACGTTACACAGTACAATACAGTTAGAATTACACAGTACAGTACAATACAGTTAGACGTTGCACAGTACATTACAGTACAGTTAGACGTTACACAGTACAGTACAGTACAGTTAGTTGTTGCACAGTACAGTACAGTTAGACTTTCACAGTACAGTAAAGTTAGATGTGACACAGTACAGTACAGTTAGACATTACACAGTACAGTACAGATAGACATTACACAGTAGAGTACAGTCAGAAGTTAAACAGTACAGTACAGTTAGAGGTTCCACAGTACAGTACAGTCCAGTTAGACTTTACACAGTACAGTGGAGTTAGACGTTACACAGTACAGTACAGTTACACGTTACATAGTACAGTACAGTACAGTACAGTTAGACCTTACACAGTACAGTACAGTTAGACGTTACACAGTACAGTACAGTACAGTTAGACCTTACACAGTACAGTACAGTTAGACGTTACACAGTACAGTACAGATAGACGTAACACAGTACAGAAGTTAGACATGACACACATTATTTAAATTTTCGCCCACGCGCCTATCTATCCCTCCCGTTCGCTCTCCGTCCTTCTCTCGCCCTGTCTTTCTCTCGCCCTGTCTTCTCTCTCTCTCTCTCTCTCTCTCTCTCTCTCTCTCTCTCTCTCTCTCTCTCTCTCTCTCTCTCTCTCTCTCTCTCTCTCTCTCTCTCTCTCTCTCTCTCTCTCTCTCTCTCTCTCCCTCTCTCTCCCCCTCTTTATGTCTCTCTTTTGATCTCTCCCTCTCTCTCTTTTTCTGTCTCTCTCTTGTTATCTCTCCCTGTCTCGCTCGCTCTCGCTCTCTGGCGCTGTCTGTCTGTCTCTTGCTCTTTCTGCTTTCCTCTGTCTCTCTCCCTCCCTTTATCTCGATCCCTCTCTCTCTGAACAGGTAGGCGTATTTTGGGAGCAGGTTGGGGTCAGGGCTCACATGACATCAGGTCAAACGAGTGTACCTTCACGTCCAGGTGAGCGATGTCCTTCTGGTGGAGATATCCCAGACCTTCCAGAATTTGCCGCACACTGGAACGGATCTGCAGGGAAACAAAAACAAACCAAAAATAATAGTTTTTTAATTATAATGTAGCAGACACAAAGCACTTCTAGTGAACTCATCCTGCCCTAAGTTGTGTGATGAGGGTGACCAGAGGTAACCGGGGTAACAAGGGTTAACCTTGCGTAACCAGGGGTAACCAGGGTAACAAGGGGTAACCAGGGATGACCAGGGGTAACCAGGGATAACCAGGGTGACCAGGGTAACCAGGGTGTAACCAGGGGTATCGTGGGGTAACCAGGCTGACCAGGGGTAACAAGGGGTAACCAGAGGTAACCAGGGGTAACCAGGGGTAACCAGGGGTAACCAGGGTGACCAGGGGTAACCAGGGTTGACCAGGGGTAACCAGGGGAAACCAGGAGTAAACAGGGGTTACCAGGGATAATCAGAGGTAACCAGGGGTAAGCAGGGTAACTAGGGGTAACCAGTGTGTAACCATCGTAACCAGGGTGACCAGCGACACATCGACACACTAACCTCCGTCTCGGAGAGGCTGGTCTTCTTGGCCATCCTCTCCAGAAGTTCTTCATGACATCTTTTTTTGGTGCCAGTTCAGGAAGAAAAAAAAGGTTTTGGGAAATATTTCAGAACACGTGACTCAGAGTCTCCCGCTCTCTGGGCGGTGTGGCGTGGGCGACCACCCCCCCCCCCCCCCTTCCTCCCTCCCTCCTCCCTCCCTCCTCCATCCCTCCCGCTTCGATGAATTATACACAGGAGGAGGATTCGCCCACGCGCCTCTCTCGCTTTCTCTCTCTATCGCTCCCTCCCTCACTCTCTCCGTCACTCTCTCCCGCTCTGTCTCTCCCCCCTCTCCGTCTCTGTCTGTCTGTCTGTGTGTGTGTGTGTGTGTGTGTGTGTGTGTGTGTGTGTGTGTGTGTGTGTGTGTGTGTGTGTCTCTCTCTCCCCCTCCATCTCTTTCTCCCTGGATCTCTCTCTCTCTCTCTCTCTCTCTCTCTCTCTCTCTCTCTCTCTCCTCCACACTGTCTCTGTCTGTGTGTCTCTCTCCCCCTCCATCTCCCCTTTTTCTATTTTACCTCTCTCTCTCTCTCTCTCTCTCTCTCTCTCTCTCTCTCTCTCTCTCTCTCTCTCTCTCTCTCTCTCTCTCTCTCTCTCTCTCTCTCTCTCTCTCTCTCTCTCTCTCTCTGGGATGAGTCAGAGCTCTCCTCCAGAGGCAGTAGGAGACGTGAGGGATTATGAAAGACACATTTATGATTTGGTCTTTCTTGGGAGGCAGCTTTGTTCAACAGCTAGAATGCTGGAGACAGATGTTACAATATCAGGCAGATTGGATTACATATTGTTGGATTAGATGTTATGTTATGTCGTTTCTCGGTTTCGGGAACTGTCACAACTACACTTTACTTTACTTACTTGTATCTTTACTTACTTTACGTGTACTTACGAATAGTCAGGTGAGTGTAACTATAGTCCGGGATTATGAAAAATGTGTTGTTTCTGTTTCTGTTTTACCAAGTCTACAGACAAATATTAGTTTAACAATATCTCCCCTGCCTCCCCCTATCACACTACATATCCCAGCATGCATTCCTGTGTGGGCAGAACACCCCCCCACAGGATAAATGGCACATGAACACAGAAGGAACGTACGTCCTCAAACATAGTTCAAATACTCCTATATATGCACATAATATAAGTTATATTTGTATAGCCGTTTATCAGAGGTACCATCTCAAAGGGATTGTTATATTATACTAATATATACATTATTATTATTATTATTATTATTATTATTTAGCGCATCATTGATGTATCGATTAGCGTCATCATTTTTAATTATTTAAGGGTATTGTGGGGAGTAATTGTGTTTGTTTTAATAACCTTTAAATAGTGCAAAAGAATGACGTCTATTTAGACAGATTGGGTAGCGGCCAGTCTGGAAACTCTTCTGTGCTATCGACCTGCTAATCTAATGGCTCTCCGCTACTCGCTTGCTGGAAGTCGCTGTGGACGAAAGCTAAAACCTCCCGTGTCGATATCACGACGCCTCTGAATGAATGAACGTTAGGGTCGACCCGGCTCACCTTGAACAGAATGTTCTTTTCCATGGCGAGCGGGGAAGGAATGGGTATATGACCCATTCATATACGTGGGTGTATGACTTATTTTGTTGTGTTCATTCTGTATTTTGTTGTACTTCTTTTGTATTTGTTGTATTTATTTTGTGTTTTGTGGTATTTGTGGTAGTATTTTGTATTTGTTGTATTTATTTAATATTTTGTGGTATTTATTTTGTATTTTGTTGTACTTATTTTGAAACTAAGAAGGATACAGCTCCAGCACTAGGACCAGTGTGTTCTTCTTCTCAAAGGCGTCGTGGAAGAAGACGATCTTGTCGTGGTCGAGCTCCGCCAGCAGCGCCATCTCTCCGAGCGCCACGGCCCTCCTCTGCCCCCGAGACGTCACAAACTTAGCGGCAAACTCGCTCGGCTTCCCGTTCTTCTTCGTCTTCTGTGTCACCCTCTTCACGTACGAGAAGGCCCCCCTGGGGAGGAGGAGGAGGAGGAGGAGGAGGAGGAGGAGGAGGAGGAGGAGGAGGAGGAGGAGGAAACGGACGGGAAAGAGGATAAGGAGGTGGAGGGAGGAGGAGGTGGAGGAGGAGGAGGAGGAAAGAGGAGAAGTAGGATGAGGAGGAGGAGGAGGAGGAGGCGGCAGAGGAGAAGGAGGAAGAGGAGAAGGAGTAGGAGTAGAGGAGAGGAGGAGGAGGAAGAGAAGTAGGAGGAGGAGGGAGGAGGAGGAGGAGGCCAGGGGCGAGAGGAGCGGTGGCGGGTGAGTTTCTGACCAATCCGAATTTCATTCTCGTTTGAAACGATCGCTCATCGAAGTTGGAGATTTCAAAATGAGAATCAGAACAGAAAACAATCAGTACAGTAAACATCACATACACATACCCACACCCACACCCACACCCACACACACCCACACCCACACCCACACCCACACCCACACCCACACCCACACACACACACACACACACCCCCCACACACACACACACACACACACACACCGCTACCTTCCGATCTCCTTGTGGACGTGGTAGTGATCCGTGAGGCGCCTCATCTTCCTCATGATGCTGCCTTCATCTTCAATTGGAGCCACAGCCTGCTTCCTCTCTACACACACACACATATGCACACAGGCACACACACAGGCACACACACAGGCACACACACACACACACACACACACACACACACACACACACACACACACACACACACACACACACACACACACACACACACACACACACACACACACACACACACACACACACACACACACACACACACACACACACACACACACACAGTCATTGAGTGTAATGTATGTGTGTGTGGTGTTCATGAAGAGGTTGTGAGGAGTGTGTGTGTGTGTATGTGTGTGTGGTGTTCATGAACAGCTTGTGAGGAGTATGTGTGTGTGTGTGTGTGTGTGTGTGTGTGTGTGTGTGTGTGTGTGTGTGTGTGCGAGTGTATGTGTGTGTGGTGTTCATGAACAGCTTGTGTGGAGTGTGTGTGTGTGTGTGTGTGTGCATGCATGTGTGTGTGTGTCTGTATGTGTGTCTGTATGTGTGAGTACATTAGTGACAGATGGTTTCACTCCTGTTTCAGGGCTCCTAGGGTGTCATCTAGACCGCCTCTCAGTCCGGAGAGGGTATGTATGTGTGTGTGTATGTGTGTGTGTGTGTGTGGGGAGGGGGGGGGTAACGACCGTATATGGTCACATCCACAGGAAACCAAAAGGGTTCCCTTTATTGGGCTGACAGCTCAGCGGGAGGTTTGGATGTCAGTCGGGTGGACGACATTTAGAATAACGGAGGAGGGTTTAAAATAGAAACCCTTTGAGGGATATGTAATGTAAGCCTAGCTTCCCACAATTGTCCCAACGGAAAACTTACAACATGGGGTTACTTCAAGCATGTCTATTGGAACCTGGAAGTATCTTGGAGATACTTGGGGTAGTGTCATGAAAATATAACAGGCAAGGCGGCCTTCATCAGATCAGTTCCTCAGCATGGCAGTGGTGGTGCGTTTAATAGCAGTAGCGGCGGTAGCGGCGATAGCAACGGGTTTATAGCCGAAAGCAATGTGTTTCTAGCGGTAGTGGTGCGTTCACGACAGTGGTGGTGACAGCAGTGGATCGTTCGCGACACCGTCGGTGTGTTCAGAAAAGCGTTGGTCCATTCCCAACAGCGGTGGTGCATTCTTGACAGTTGTGGTGTCATCGTTCAGTGGTGGGTTCACGACAGAGTTGGTGTGTTCAAGACAGTGGTGGTGCATTCATGATAACGTTAGTCTGTTCACGGTAGCGGTGGTGCGTTCACGACAGTGGCGGTGCGTTCACGACAGTGGCGGTGCGTTCACGAGAGCTGTGGTGCGTTTATGACAGCGTCGGTGCGATCACGACAGCGGTGGTGCGTTCATGACTGCAGGAGTTCTCACCTGCGTGGACGGTGACCTCTGCCTTGCAGGAGACAGTGCCGGCCAGGTTCTTGGCGGTACAGGTGTAAACGCCGGAGTCTTCCGGACGGGCGTTCAGCACCACCAGGGAGCACTCCGGGTCGTCGTAGACAAACGTGCAGTGGCTGCTCTCCGAGAGGAGGGCGTCGTCCTGCACACAGCCAATCAGCCGTCAGGATTCTAAATGATCAGAGTATTCCTTTGTTTTGTTTTTCGGCGAAGCTCTCGGAGGTGCCTGAGGGTACCTTGAACCACAGGATGTCCGGGTCGGGCCTTCCCTCCACGACCACCGCCAAGCGAGTCGTCTGCCCTGCCTCCACCTCCTGGTCCTCCATGATGGACTCAAACTTGGGGGGCGCTAGAGGATGAAGAGCATGAAGAGGAGAGGATGAGGAAGAGAGGAAGAAGAGGAAGAGGAAAAGGAGAGGATGAAAAGGAAGAGGAGAGGATGAAGAGATAGAGGAAAAGGAGAGGATGAAAAGGAGAGGATGAAGAGATAGAGGAAGAGGAGAGGATGAAGAGGAGAGGATGAAAACGAGAGGATGAAGAGATAGAGGAAGAGGAGAGGATGAAGAGGAGAGGATGAAGAGGAGAGGATAAATGTGGGGATTCAAACCGCAGCCCTACGATCCTCCAAAGTCTTTCCAAGACCTTATTCCTATTTATATTAACAGACTCCTGACAAGATATTTGGCAGGTGTGTGAACATGTCATGTTTACACCGATATTTCACTTCAACAATAGATCTTGGAATGGACTCTTGGTGTACTGAATCTGAATGTGAACTGATTGATTTTGAATTCATTTTGAATTGAGAATAAATTTTGAATCATTTTTAAACCAGAATTGTTTTGACACAAGAAATGTTTTGAAAAAAAAACACCACCAACCACCACCAAGGAAGAGCCTTTGAGGAGGAGGGGCCCAGAAAGAGGGGCGTGGTGTGGTGTGTGTGTGTGTGTGTGTGTGTGTGTGTGTGTGTGTGTGTGTGTATGTGTGTGTGTGTGTGTGTGTGTGGGGTGTGTCGGTTACCTGCCAGCGTCAGCTGCAGGGTGCAGATGTCGCTGCCAAACTGGTTGTTGGCGGAGACCACCAGCTCGCCGACGTCGGCGGTCTGGACCCGCAGGACCCTCAGGGTGTGCTGGTCGTCATCCGGCATGCTGATCTCGCACACCCCGGGTCGGTGCACCAGCACCGCCCCTCGCCTGGAGGGACCGCAGAACAAAACGAACAACCCTAGTCACGGACCGGCCTGCTGAGGCCTAGCTTAGCCGGAGTGTGAATACGCACGTTGTGATTGGTAAATGGGCCCGCTTCAAAGTCGAGCCTCACATTCACCCATTCATACACACACTCACACATACACAGACCAACGGCAGAGTCAGCCATGCAAGGACACCGCTAGCTGGTCAGGAGCAGTTAGGCTGAAAGGATGTCTTGCTCAGAGACACCTCCACCCTTTGGCTAGGAACGAGCCAGGGGATCGAACCACTTCCGGTTGCTGGTTCAATCCCCCGGCTCCTTCCTAGCCATGCAAAGAGACCACCAGCTGGTCAGGAGCAGTTAGGCTGAAAGGGTGTCTTGCTCAGAGACACCTCCACCCTTTGGCTAGGAGGAGGAGGAGGAGGAGGAGGAGGAGGAGGAGGAGGAGGAGGAGGAGGAGGAGGAGGAGGAGGAGCCGGAGGGGATCGAACCAGCAACCTTTCGGTTGACAGACGACCCGATTGATTTTGATTTGATTTTGAAATGATTTTGAATTGAGAATCGATTTTGAATCGAGAACTGATATCAAATCGGTGAATCACTTTGAATTGAGAATTGATTCTGAATGGAGAGTTGATTTTGAATCGCTCTGACCCGCTGCTCTACTTTCTGAGAGTCTGCCGCCTCTGTTGTAGCATTAGCTAACGATCTCTGGGATTTGGGTAACAGTGACACCTAGTTGTTAATTATATTCTCACCTAGGTGTGGCTGGCAAAAAATGGACTTAATTATTAGGATAAACAAAACATCTTTCTATTATAATGTCTACCTTAACTGTCCCAAGTGTTCACACAATGTACCAAATGTAAATTGTGTGTTTATATTTATGCTGCTAATGTTGTGCAGATAGATAGAGAGTAGCTCAGTCTGTTGGGACTTGGCTGTTGGGAACCGGGAGGTCGCCGGTTCAAGTCATCCGAAACGCCTGTGCACTGCCGAGGTGCCCTTGAGCAAGGCACCAGACCCCAATACTTCTCCCCCGGAGCAGCTGTATATACAACAGCTGCTCCTCCTACTAGGATGGGTTAAATGCAGAGGAACACATTTCACTGTGTGTGTGTGTGTGTGTGTGTGTGTGTGTGTGTGTGTGTGTGTGTGTGTGTGTGTGTGTGTGTGTGTGTGTGTGTGTGTGTGTGTGTGTGTGTGTGTGTGTGTGTGTGTGTGTGTGTGTGTGTGTGTGTGTGTGACCAATAAAGACGATTACATCCTCCAGATGTAGATTTAGATGTGTGTCGATTTCTCTACATCTCTAGATTGTTTTGACATTCAGACATTTTCAACCTGTATTTCATTCCCATTAGGCCTATTGGTCTCTGCTGTGATATCCAAATCTCCCTGTCTGGAATGAATGAAACACATCGTTTACTGAATTTAAAAAAGCGATGGGACATTAGAAGGAGCCGCGGGATAGGCACCCACCTCTTCCAGGTGACCAGGGCGTGCACGTGGTTCAGGGTGATGGTGACGTTCGCCGGGCGGTTCTCCACCACGTGGACCACGTCCGGCTTCTCCATGATGATGGGCGCTTTCCTCAGGTAGGGACCTGTGAAAGGTCATAGGTCAAACAAGGGGGGAAAAAAGGGGAAAGCCGGCTTTCTGAACGCGCAGCGGACCGAAGCAGATCCTGGAGTACCCCCTGTGTACTGAATCAGGGATCGATTTTTAAATCAGGAATGGGGAATCCCCTTTGAACTCAGAATAGATTTTTTTAAAGGGGAATCGATTTTGAATCAGGAATCACCATCATTAAATCGAGAATTGATCCTGATTTAGGAATTGAGAATCAATTTTGAATCAAGAATCGAGAATCGATTTTCGGGGGACCCCCCCAAAAGAACAGAAACCTAAAAAGACTTGTGAGCTACTCCCGAAAGATCCCCCGGGCGGGTGAGCGGTACCTCGGTCCTGGAGCTGCAGCAGGTCGGTGGAGGGTGAAGGCTTGCTGATGGCCTTGCCCGTGGAGCTGAGGACCCGGAAGGCGTAGCGGACTCCCTTACACAAGGAGTCCACGGTGTAGGTGGTCCCTCTCAGGCTGGAGGCCACGACGGACCACTGGATGGAGCCCAGGGCCTGTTGCTGCACCACGTACAGCAGAGAGAGGGCCTCTGGAGGCGCACGCACACGCACGCACGCACGCACGCACGCACACACACACACACACACACACACACACACACACACACACACACACACACACACACACACACACACACACACACACACACACACACACACACACACACACACACACACACACACACACACACACCACATGTTGTTATTCCTCTAAGCTATTCACTCACAGAATGCTGAGCTTAATGTACAAAAGACGAAAGAAAACCTACAAATATAAATATGTACAAAAACTTAAAAAAAACAAATGACACAAGGGTCAAGAATTGGGTCCTGATTTATGTGGTGGATTAAATGTATTTGTATTTTTTTAAATCTCTCTAGAATTCAGTTTTATTACTGGTCATGGTTCATTTCACTGTAATTTTGCACTGTAAATTCTATTTCACTTTTCACACGTCACTTTTTCAGTATTCATCTGAGTTATTTATTAATATATTATTACTGCCAATTTGCACTATACGTATTGTTGTGTATTGTATATACCTACGTATTACTGTACTAATACTGTAAATTGTGCAATTCATCTACTCATCTATCAATACACTTAGATTCATTTAGAGTTATTTTAGTTATATTTTGTTTATAGTAGTTTTATATAGTTAGTTGTTGTTATTTCGTTTTTAGCTTAGGTATTAGTATATTTGTGTGTGCATTTATTCCCCCTGTGTCAACTGTTGCACCTTAATTTCCCTCGGGATTAATAAAGTTTCTTGAATCTTGAATCTTGAATTGAATGACGACATGCCACTCAACGTCAGGAATCTCCCCTACCCGAGGACTGGTCCATTCTCTTGGGCTTCTTCCAGCTCAGAGTGATGGTCTTTCCCGTTATGGACTCTACCACCGGGGGGCCGTCAGGAGGGTCAGGGACAATGTCTATTAAATAAATAAATAAATAAATAAATAAATAAATAAATAAATAAATAAATAAATAAATAAATAAATAAATAAATAAATAAATAAATAAATAAATAAATAAATAAACAGACAGATAGACATATGTATATATATATATGTAATACAAAAAAATACAAAAAGTGGTGATGTCAATCAATAAAAATTAAATACACTTCCTTGCGCTTTTCGCGACGATCCTGTGCATTCCGCTTGTGTTTGGCGCAGCATGCTAACATGCGGCGCAAGCTAGCCCAGTTACCTGTGACATAGAGGTGGGCATAGCACGCGGCCTTCCCCACGCGGTTGGAGATGACGCTCTTGTAGACGCCGCCGTGGGCGTGACAGGCCGCCCGGATCACCAGACTGTGCACATCCCTGTCTGGAGAACCACACAGCAGCCGCCACGTCAGCCACGGGCTCCCAAACGCTAGCACGTTGGCATACGTTTAGCTTTAAACCCGATGAAGCTAGCTAGCTAGCTAACTAGCTAGCTCTCATTTAAAAAGAGCATCAGCATTTGACAATTCTAATTGGCAGTAGGATTGGGTTGTTGCCTGTGTATAATGGCAGGAATGGTGTTCATTGTTTAATTCAATGGGTTTTAGAGGACTTTGGCTGGTTTACGGGTCCTCACTTATACAGGTTCAGAGTTTAGTTTTACATGGGAATAGATTTTCTGATGCATGATGGAAGCAGTATTGCCCCCTCTTTGAGGTTGCAGTGTCTGTCAACTTTGAGAATGACCTACTGTAGAAGGCGAGGAGGGGTTTACCAAGTAATGTGTCGGCTTACAGGGTCACAGAATTTTGTCCTACAGTACAGTGGACACCTCTGTAATACACAACGGACGCTTAGTTATTGTCCAAGGCCAAGGATGAGCCTAAATCTAAATCTAAATCTGGAGGATTGAATCCTCTTTATTGGTCACATACATGTAAACACACAGTGAAATGTGTTTCTCTGCATTTAACCCATTCTAGTATTAGGAGCAGTGGGCAGCGATTGTATATACAGCTACCCGGGGAGCAGTGTAGGGGTCTGGTGCCTTGCTTCAAGGGCACCTCGGCAGTGAGAGTTGAACTTGCACCTTTTTCCAAGAACCAGTTCTCACTCCGTTCTTGGTCGGTTTTCGGGGACTTAACCCGCGACCCTCTGGTTCCCCAAGCCAAGTCCCAACAGACTGAGCTACTGCTGCTGCCCCGAAAATGTAATCGTACAAGGTTTAAGGGTGAGCCTAGAAGACCAGCGGGTGTTTTACGAGGACTTTTGTCTGAGGTCCTCTGTGGTTGGCGGGGTCCCCGACTCACGCTGGGTCATTTTGCGCTCCTCGCTGCCGTCGATGCGCTTGCCGTTGTGGTACCAGGCGATGCTGGGGTACGGCAGGCCGGCCGCCCTGCAGCGCAGCACCGCCTCCTTGCCCTCCACAACCTCCACGTCCGCCAGGGGCTGGGCGAAGTCGGGCATGGTCCTGCGCTCCACCTCCCCCTCCAGCACCTCCGGCTCCTCGGGGATGGACGGCATCTTCTCCAGCTTGGGCCTGGTGGAGAGAGGCGGTAGTGCGGACACAAAAGGGGGGGAAGGAGTGAGTTGATTTGATCTAATCTGATCTGATATAACCGGCGGTCTGATCCAAACCACTCCACTACAAACCATCACCAAATATAGTCCAACCTTAACCAATGTAGTCTACGCTTACCTCACCAACCTAATCCAACCTATCTAATATAGTCTATGCTATCCAATCCAATACAATGTGACATGTTAATCTAATCTTATCCAATACAATTCAAGATTTTTAAACAAAACAAAATTAAGTGACTGATGGATGATATACACATGTGTTGAATTGTGCAAAAAGCATTTAAAAGCATTTTAAAGTGCCAGTAGTGCTGCAGTATCATGAATACTATTCAATGTGACATGTTAATCTAATCCAATGTCACATGTTAATCTAATCCAATCCAATCCAATCCAATGTCACATGTTAATCTAATCTAAATATATCACATGTTAATCTAGTCCAATAGTATGTCACTAATCTAGTCTAATGTTAATCTCATCTCATCTAGATCCGTGGCATGCCAGTCTCACGTGTGCGAGGCGTTGGCGCTGGCGGTGCGCGGCTCCTGCAGGTAGAGTTCGGCGGTGGTGTCGGCGGTGCCGTGCTCGTTGAGGGCCACCGCCGTGTAGAAGCCCTCCAGGTCGACGCCCACCCGTCCGATGACCAGCGAGTGGCGCCCGCCCTCGCGGAGCACCCGCACGTTGTCGCCCTCCTCCACCGCCGCGTCTGACACACACACACACAACACACACACACACACACACACGTCAATGTCACATGTTCATCTAATGTAATCCAATTCAATGTCACATGTTAGTCTAATCTAATACAATACAATGTCACATGTTCATCTAATCTAATCCAATACAATGTCACATGTTAGTCTAATCTAATCCAATCCAATGTCACATGTTCATCTAATGTAATCCAATGCAATGTCAAATGTTAATCTAATCTAATCCAGTACAATGTCAAAGGTTCATCTAATCTAATCCAATACAATGTCAGATGTTAGTGTAATCTAATCCAATACAATGTCACATGTTAATGTAATCTAATCCAATACAATGTCACATGTTCATCGAATATAATCCAATGCAATGTCACATGTTCATCTAATGTAATCCAATTCAATGTCACATGTTAATCTAATTTTATCCAATACAATGTCACATGTTAGTCTAATCTAATCCAATACAATGTCACATGCTAATCTAATTTAATTCAATACAATGTCACATGTTAATGTAATCTAATCCAATACAATGTCACATGTTCATCTAATCTAATCCAATACAATGTCACATGTTAGTCTAATCTAATCCAATACAATGTTACATGTTAGTCTAATCTAATCCAATACAATGTCACATGCTAATCTAATTTAATTCAATACAATGTCACATGTTAATGTAATCTAATCCAATACAATGTCACATGTTCATCTAATCTAATCCAATACAATGTCACATGTTAGTCTAATCTAATCCAATACAATGTCACATGTTAGTCTAATTTAATCCAATACAATGTCACATGTTAATCTAATTTAATCCAATACAATGTCACATGTTAATCTAATCTAATCCAATGCAATATCACATGTTAATCTAATGTAATCAAATACAATATC
This sequence comes from Muraenolepis orangiensis, assembly GCA_027704905.1. Taxonomy (NCBI): domain Eukaryota; kingdom Metazoa; phylum Chordata; class Actinopteri; order Gadiformes; family Muraenolepididae; genus Muraenolepis; species Muraenolepis orangiensis. The sequence goes on from CM051009.1 coordinate 3,940,784, forward strand.
ACATGTTAATCTAATCAAATCAAATGCAATGTCACATATTAGTCTAATCTAAGATATAAATATATATACAGTATATATATATATATACAGTATATATATAGTATATATACAGAATATATATATACTGTGTACACACTATAAGGAGGAGCTTGGGGATTGAACCGGCAACCTCCCCGGAGTCTGTCTTGGGACAGAGGAGGACGACTCACCGAAGTGCATCCAAGTGACACTGGGGGCCGGCGAGCCGCTGACCTTGCAGTCGAAGCGGGCGCCGCGACCTTCGATGACCTCCAGGACGTCCAGCCTGCGTGTGAACAGAGGGGCCCGGGTGGGCGTGACCTTCAGCGCGGCGCTGGAGGTCAACTCCCCTGGGTCGACGAACACACGGCAGAAAACAAACACAACAACAATTTTGTTAAATGTTTTTCTTATTTTGTCGGTGGATAAATCGTACGATTAAGGTCATACGCCGTATGATGTCTAAATTAGGGCTGGGCGATATGGACTTAAAACTATATCACGATATTTCATGGTATTTATTGCGATAACGATAAATGACGATAAATTAAAAATTAAAAATTAAAAAATCTTAATACGTAAGGGATAATGAACGGAACGCTCATTAATAAGTCAGTAGTCGGTCCCGACTTATGGTTTTAAAAATAGTTCTCCGAAGTTGAGGTGTTGCTTGGCAACTGGCGCAAACAATTCAGCAATTCTATCAGCAAGTCAGTATTTTCCGTCAGGAAAAGTGAACGGGACTACTCGCGGATTAATTAACGATTAACTCCTCCTCGCCTACGTTTGGAACTCCGCCTTCCGCCATTGTTGTTCTCCTTCTACACGCCCACGTTTGTCGCATATGTAAACACGTCATTAATTATCGTCATTACCGCGGTATGACAAAATACTTATCGTGGGGAGGACTTATCGCGATAAACGATAAACAATACGATATGGCACAGCCCTAGTCTAAATCAGCTGTTATATTTTATAATTTGTGCAATTATCATTTATATCAGCTGTTGTATTTCATATTAATCATTACTATCAGCTGTTATGTTATATATTTGGTGCTATTATCATTTAGACAAATGATGAGCAGTTGAAAAAATAATGAATAGAAATATAGAAATAATTAAAAAACGAAATTAACATTTAACAAGTTTAAAGAAGCTATTTCAAGTAATCATTTCACAAGTCAACAAACATTTTAAAGTTTAAAGAAGCTATTTAAAGTAATAATTTTACAACAAAACAAACATTTTAAAGTCTAAAGAAAGCAGTTTCAAGTAATAATTTCCAAAACTAAACAAAATGTAACAGATATAAAGTTTGCTGTAACTTATAATGGTCAGTTTCAGTGTTTGTCAGTGTTAAATTATTGTTCTATGGTTCTGGGGTAGATGACGATGATGACGATGATGATGATGATGATGATGATGATGATGATATTAATAATTGGCCTCACTATTGTCCTCCTCCTCATTATTACAGGGATTTTGCGGTGAGCGTTAGTGTGGCTCCTGTAGTCTTAGTTCCGGGTTGTTTACCTTTAGTGGTGCTCAGCTTGCAGGTGTAAGTTCCGCTGTCGTCCTCGTGGACGGAGTTCAACAAGAGACGGCACCTGGGGAGAGAACAGCAACACAGAACATAGAACATATGACATAGAACATCATCAACACAGAAGATAGAACATGTGACATAGAACATCATCAACACAGAACATAGGACATATTACAGAGAACATCATCAACACAGAACATAGAACACATTACAGAGAACATCATCAACACAGAACATAGAACACATTACAGAGAACATCATCAACACAGAACATAGGACATATTACAGAGAACATCATCAACACAGAACATAGGACATATTACAGAGAACATCGTCAACACAGAACATAGAACATATTACAGAGAACATCATCAACACAGAACATAGGACATATTACAGAGAACATCATCAACACAGAACATAGAACATATTACAGAGAACATCATCAACACAGAACATAGAACATATTACAGAGAACATCATCAACACAGAACATAGGACATATTACAGAGAACATCATCAACACAGAACATAGAACATATTACAGTGAACATCATCAACATGGTACATAGTGTCACAGTTTTGCATTCCTGTCTCCACATCACTCTCCCTGATAGCCACGCCCCCTAATCACGTTCCACATTCCTGTCTGCTCGCTCCCACTACTCACTACCGGATAGCCACCCCCTTGTTAATTCTCACCCGCAGCTGCAGCGCATCACAGTTGACGTTGCTATTTAAGCCTACCCCCGGACACTCACACAGGGCTGGATTATCACACAAACACAGACATACACTCTGATTCTCGGAAGCCTCAGGCCTGTATCAAGTCACGTATCGTATCCTGGTTTTTGATTCACCATTGCCCGGATAACGACCTTGTTTTTGCCTCTGCATTTTTGTACCTTTGCCTCAACCCTCGACAACCTGTCACCGACCTCTGCTGGCCTTGACCACGTGTTTGGATTTGGCCCAGTCGGTACATTTGCCTTTTGCTTCCATCCAGCGTCTGTTCCCCCTGCTTTTGGGTCCCACCTACACCCTGCCCTGACACATAGAACATCTTTAAATACTCCTTACAACGCTTTCTCCTAACTCTTTCTCAAGGCGGCTTCAACACAGAACATAGAACATTACATTACATAGAACATCATCAACACAGAACATAGAACATATGACATAGAACATCATCAACACAGAACATAGAACATTACATTACATAGAAGATCACCAACACAGAACATAGAACATTACACTTCATAGAACATCATCAACACAGAACATAGAAACATATGACATAGAACATCATCAACACAGAACATAGAACATTACATTACATAGAAGATCATCAACACAGAACATAGAACATTACACTTCATAGAACATCATCAACACAGAACATAAAACATATAACAGAGAACATCATCAACAGAACATAAACCATATGACATAGAACATCATCAACACAGAACATAAAGCCTATTACAGAGAACATCATCAACACAGAACATAAAACCTATGACAGAGAACATCATCAACACAGAACATAAAGCCTATTACAGAGAACATCATCAACATGGTACATAGAACATCTTGAAATACTCCTCACAACGCTTTCTCTCGGCTAACTCTTTCACCAGGCGGCTTCCCTTTCCTTTACTTTTCCTTTCCAGTGTGTCTTTTGTCGTTTTAATATTGGTTATAAATGTTCAAATCTAACACTGCCTTTATACCTTAACTTAAAACGGTACTATGTATGTCCCTTAAGTCACTGTTCAGGCACTCCTAAACCACCCCTGGAAGGAGGGATCCCCTTCCACTCACTCCTTAACGGTTTGGAGACTAATGAACACGTTAAATAACTTGTTGAATCTGAAGAGCTCTTTCCCAAAAACAAGGCGTACACCTTGTTTTGTGGTTTTTTCCCCAAATGATCGAAAAAATCGAACAGGTTCTTCTTCCTTTGGCCATAAATGGGTATCCCAAATATCAGAATCTAATTGTACATTTAGTTTGAGTAATTGCGTTCACAGCAAGGGCGAGCGGACGTAGCGGCAAAGGCCAAGTACATCTGAATACGAACATACCAGTGGTTCTGTAAATCGTCCCGATGTATCACAAATTAATTAATTTAACGTTCAGGTTTGACAACAACGTGAGTTGGAGAACCACCGCTTTAGATGACTCAGGGTTAGATGACTCATGTGATGTTACAACTACAATTATAACTACAACTACAACTACAAACAATTATGACCGCCGATTATGACAAGAGTGGTCCCCCGTTCCTCTCTCTCCCGCCCCCCCTCTCTCTCTCTCTCTCTCTCTCTCTCTCTCTCTCTCTCTCTCTCTCTCTCTCTCTCTCTCTCCTCTCTCTCTCTCTCTCTCTCTCTCTCTCTCTCTCTCTCTCTCTCTCTCTCTCTCTCCTCTCTCTCTCTCTCTCTCTCTCTCCTCTCTCTCTCTCTCTCTCTCTCTCTCTCTCTCTCTCTCATCTCCTCTCTGCTCTCCAGTAATCACCGTACCTCTTCCCGTCAAAGTGCATCTTGCAGTGGAGCAGCGCAGGCTGGATCAGCTTCCCATTGGACAGCCAGTCCACCTCCACGTCGGGGGGGCCGGTCACATGACACTCAAACATGGCCGCCTCCCCCGCCCTGGCGACGGTGTCCCGAATCTCCCGGGTGACGGCGAGGGCTGTGGGCGCTGGAGGGGGGGATTTAAATGTCACTTCCTGTGTGTTCACGTGAGGAGCGTGAAGATCTTTAGATTATTTTTTAAAACAATTAAAATATAATTGTAAACATTTTAACAGAGACATGGTTTAAGTGAAAATTTAAATAATACTCTTTTAAAATTTGTTTATTTATTTTTTGAATATATATATATAAAAAAAATAGTTTTTCATAGAGACGTGGTTTAAGTGAAAATTTAAATTATACATATTCTCAAAATACTATTTCTAAATCATCAGTGAAAAAGGAAACAAACTACAGGAAGTAGTTCCCTGTGTTGCCACCGGAGGCAGCCTCTCACCTTTGACCTCCAGCCTAAAGTCGCACTGCTTGGTTCCGAACTCGTTGACGATCTTGCAGGCGTAGAGTCCGGTGTCCGACCTCTGGGCGGCGCTGATCCTCAGCTCGCTGGTCCCCTCCCCCGTCTGCCTCACCGCCAGCCGCCCGGCCGTCTTCAGAGTCAGCCTCTCCTTCAACCTGCCTCCGCACAAAATGGCCACCCAAAATAGCGGTTAGTTTTTTTCTCGTTTTGAACCAGGAAAGGCTTGTTGAGATGAGATAGTCAACCACTTTAACAATGTATTTCATTTGAGTTTTTACTACATTTTTACTAAATATCCATTTAATGTGAATCATACCGATTTATTTAGCTAAATTGTATTTATTGCATCTTTTCTTCAATTTCATTTTTCACTTTTGTTGTTGTTTTGTGTGGAAAATTATTCCACTGCACGGGTTGCACTGTTTGGCAAATTAAAACATTTATATAGCGCTTTTCTAACCAGTGTGGCTGGTTAAAGCGCTTTGCAATCTAAATCTGGAGGATTGAATTGTCTTTATTGGTCACATACATGTACACACAGTGAAATGTGTTTCTCTGCATTTAACCCATCCGAGTATTAGGAGCAGTGGGCAGCTATTGTATATACAGCTGCCTGGGGATCAGTGTAAGGGGTCTGGTGCCTTGCTCAAGGGCACCTAGGCAGTGCCCAGGAGGCCAACTGGCACCTTTTCCCCAAGTACCAGTTCTCACTACGTACTTTGTCCGTTGTGGGGACTTGAACCGGCGACCCTCCGGTTTCCAAGCCAAGTCCCAACGGACTGAGCTACTGCCGCCCCCATCATACCAGTCAAGCATCACACTCACCTATTCATACACACATTCATACACACATTCATCCACACATTCATCCACCGACGACGGGATTGGGTTTGTGGTCTGTAGACTCACCAGTATATGGAGGGACACCCTCTGGCCCTCACGGACAGGAAGACATCTTGTCCCTCGCCCACCGCCTGGTCATACGGGGCCACCTTCAAAATAAAACACAAAACAAGACATTATCCAGAGATGGATGCATGCTTGTCAGGATGAGATGTCGATCCGATCGCCCCCCACTACATTCTACTGGCTAATGTACAGTCTCTGGACAATAAGTTAAGCGAGCTACAGGCTCGTATTAAATTCCACCGGGAAACTAAGGACAACTGTGTCATCTGCCTTACGGAGACATGGATGTCGGAGGGGGTTACCGACGCAGCTATCGAGCCGACGGGATTTTTCGTCCACTGGGAGGACAGAACAAAGGCTCTCTCCGGTAAAGATCGCAGAGGGGGGGTATGTCTCATGATAAACAGATCTTGGTGCAACCAAAGTCATGTACATCCCCTCAAGTCTTTCTGTTCCTCGGACCTGGAGTACCTGATGCTTATGTGCCGTCCATTCTGGCTATCTCGGGAGTTTACAGCGGTAACCGTGAGCGCTGTTTACATTCCCCCACAAGCCAACACGGACACAGCGCTGAAGGAACTGTACGGGGCTATCAGTGAACAGGAGTCGGCACACCCTGAGGCTGCTCTCATCGTGGCAGGGGACTTCAACAAGGCAAACCTGAAGAAGGTTCTCCCGAAGTTCTACCAACACATAACAAGCAACACACGGGGTGAGCGGATCCTCGACCACTGCTACACACCTTTCCGTGATGGCTACAAGGCCCTCCTCCGCCCACCGTTCGGCAAATCAGACCACTGCTCTATCCAGCTACTCCCCGCCTATAAGCAGAAACTGAAGCAGCAACCGATCGCTGTGATGGAGGTCCAATGTTGGTCGGACCAATCGGACTCTATGCTACAGGGTTGTTTTGATCGTGCTGACTGGGACATTTTCCGGGTTGCCTCGGACAATAACATCAACGAGTACGTGTCCTCGGTCACCGGGTTCATCAAGAAGTGCATAGATGACGTTGTTCCGACCAAGTCGGTTCAGATATATCCCAACCAGAAACCGTGGATTAACGGCGATGTTCGCGCTGCCCTCCACGCACGTACCACCGCCTTTGGCTCCAGGAATATGGAGGTATATACGAGAGCCCGCTACGACCTCCGTAAGACAATCGTCACTGCCAAGCGGGAGTACAAGGTCAGAGTGGAGGAGAAATTCAAGAGCCATGCTTCGAGGGGTATGTGGCAGGGGCTGACAGACGATAACGAACTTCAGAGGGAGAACCAGTTGTGTAGAGAACTCCTCTACCTCCCTCCCAGGAGAGCTAAATACTTTTTTTGCTAGGTTCGACGTGAACGGCAGCCGGCCGAAGCCATCGCCGCCTGAGAAGACCAGCCTGCTGAACATCTCGGAGGCGGATGTCCGCCGCACCTTCAAGCGGTTGAACATCCGTAAGGCGGCAGGCCCGACGACATCCCTGGAATTTGCATATCGCCAAAACAGATCCACGAACAACGCAATTGCCATGGCGCACTGCCCTTTCCCACCTGGAGGGAAAGAACTGTTATGTGCAGAGGCTGTTTGTGGACTACAGCTCAGCGTTCAACATGAGAGTTCCTGCCAAGCTCGACACCAAGCTTAGAGGTCTAGACGTGCCCCCATCCACGTGCAGCTGGATACTGGACCTCCTGTCGGACCGCCGCCAGGTGGTAAGGATGGGCAGCACAACCTCAGAGCCACTGACCCTCAACACAGGAGCCCCCCAGGGATGCGTGCTGAGCCCTCTCCTCTACTCCCTCTACACCCACGACTGCACGGCTATGCACAGCTCCAACATCATCATCAAGTTTGCTAACGACACAACAGTGATGGGTGTGATCGCCAGCGATGACGAGACAGCCTACAGGGAGGAGGTTGGATCACTGGAGCAGTGGTGCCAGGAGAACAGCCTCACCCTCAACGTCAAGAAGACCAAGGAGCTGATCGTGGACTACAGGAAGCAGAGAGGAGAGCACGGCCCTATCTCCATCGACGGTGTTGCAGTAGAGAGGGTCAGCAGCTTCAAGTCTCGCGTGCACATCTCCGAGGACCTCACACACCAAAAGGGCCTAACAACGCCTGTATTTCCTCAGGCGTCTGAGGAAATTCAGCATGGGCCCCTGCATCCAGAGAACATTCTACACCGGCACAATCAAGAGTGTTCTTACAGGGTGTATCACCCCCTGGTACGGGATCTGCTTATAGTGCTCATCACTCGAGCTTATAGTGCTTCAAAGGGTGGTGCGGACGGCCCAGTATATCGTTGGAGGTGAGCTACCCTCCCTTCTGGATATATACAACCAGCGGTGCGTGGCCAAGGCCAAACGCATCATAAAAGACATTGCCCACCCCAGCCATGAACTGTATTCACTTTTACCGTCAGGCAGGCGATACCGCAGTATCAAGTGACACACAAATAGACTTAGAGACAGCTTCCACAGTCAGGCCATCAGGCTGCTGAACAAGGGCGTATAGCATATAACAATGTATATTTTATTACATTGATTTATATATATTGCTTTTTCTGACATACTGCATTTTTTATATTGCATTTTTATATATTTAACTTATACCGTTTTGTAAATTTTTACTTATTTTTATTCTATTCAGTTTTTTATGTCTGCTGTCTGTCGTCGGGTATTGCACTTAAGATTTTCACTAATTTCTTATACGTGTTAACTGTGAAGTGACAATAAACTTGACTTGACTTGACATTAGTATTTTTGCCATTGTATTTTTTAATATCTAAGTATCTGCATCTTGTTTAACATTTTATTCGGTTTTATTTTCTGTGACACACATTTAATCCGGTTTGCTATGCACTTAATGTTCCAGCTAAACAAAAAGAGATACAAGTCTCACCTGAAAGGAGGGCGGGTCTTGAAAGTGAACTTGTTTGCCTCGAGTGGGCGGGACCTCAAGCTCCATAGCTTCCTCTTTTTGCGTCAGGCTGCCCTCATCTGATTGGCTGGAGCCACTGGCATTCCTGGCTCTGGTAGGACTCCCACGATGCTTGTGGGCGGGCCCTGGAACAGACCGCATAACGTTATTGGCTTGTGTATTGTACTGTATTTTACTGTACTGTATTGTTCTGTACTGTACTGTACTGTATTGTAATGTATTGTACTCTATTGTATTGTACTGTATTGCACTGTATTGCACTATACTGTACTGTGGTGTATTGCACCGTATTCAACTTTACTGTATTTAAATGTACTGTATTTTACAGGAACAGACCGCATAACGTTGTTGGCTTGTGTATTGTACTGTATTTTACTGTACTGTACTGTATTGTACTGTACTGTATTGTAATGTATTGTACTGTACTGTACTGTATTATAATAAACTGTATTGTATTGCATTGTACTGTACTGTACTGTACTGTACTGTATTGTACTGTATTATAATAAACTGTATTGTATTGCACTGTACTGTACTGTACTGTACTGTACTGTGCTGTATTGCACTGTACTGTACTGTACTGTACTGTACTGTACTGTGCTGTATTGTACTGTACTGTACTGTACTGTACTGTACTGTACTGTACTGTACTGTAGTGTACTGTACTGTAATACACTGTACTGTACTGTACTGTATTGTACTGTATTGTACTGTACTGTAGTGTACTGTAGTGTACTGTATGTATGTACACTGTACTGTACTGTACTGTATTGTACTGTATGTACTGTAACTGTACTGTACTGTGCACTGTACTGTACTGTGCACTGTACTGTATTGCACTGTACTGTACTGTACTGTACTGTGCTGTACTGTACTGTACTGTACTGTACTGTATTGTAGTGTACTGTACTGTACTGTACTGTACTGTACTGTACTGTACTGTACTGTACTGTAGCTGTACTGTAGTGTACTGTACTGTATTATAATACACTGTATTGTACTGTACTGTACTGTACTGTACTGTACTGTGGTGTAGTGTACTGTATTATAATACACTGTATTGTACTGTACTGTAGTGTACTGTATTGTAGTGTACTGTATTATAATACACTGTATTGTACTGTACTGTATTCTATAGAAATAGTAACATATAGTAAGAAAAATCATCAAAAATACAATATAATACTAATGTAAACCTGTATAGACCTGTATAAACGTGTGTATATATATATATATCTATATCTATATATATATATAGATATAGACTGTAACTTCCTCCCACACATCCTTGTGAGTTGAAGAACAGACGAAATCCGTTAATCGCTCGTCTCCATCGTCTATTTCTGGAGCCACGGCTGGACACGACTTTTTATTGAGTCAATTAATCCAAATGAAGTAGCAGTGAACTGGGTAGTATCTTCCTTAGTCTCTCATTCAAGTAAGTCTCTCTCTCTCTCTCTCTCTCTCTCTCTCTCTCTCTCTCTCTCTCTCTCTCTCTCTCTCTCTCTCTCTCTCTCTCTATCTCTCTCTCTCTCTCTCTCTCTCTCTCTCTCTCTCTCTCTCTCCTCTCTCTCTCTCTCTCTCTCTCTCTCTCTCTCTCTCTCTCTCAAGTCAGAGATGACTAAAGGACACTGATCTATAATATCCCTGTAACACATGCATGTCTGTTCTCACATATCAGAAATATCATACAAAACAAGACAGAGAAAACTGAAGAAAAGGAAGCAAAAGTTGGACTGAATTACTCTATGTCAACGTATATTTCCATTTCTGTATGTTAATGCACTTAGACATGCTTGAGCCACACACACACACACACACACACACACACACACACACACACACACACACACACACACACACACACACACACACACACACACACACACACACACACACACACACACACACACACACACACACACACACACACACACACACACACACACACACCAATGCCAAAGAAGGTGGGAGTCACTACCCCAAGGAGAATTTACACATGCATGACAAAAACAAACCAACAAACCAACAATCAGACACAGCTGTTCAAAAAGAAACCAGACTGACATACCGGGTTCTCACATCTCTGGCTTCCCCGGGGGGCAGGGGGGGTCCCCGGGTTTCACCCCACCGCCGTCGCCACGAAGACGCCGCACACACACACACAAACACACTCACGCACACACACCTGCCAACTCTCAGGCCGCGGCCGCCATCACCGCCGCGGTGACAGATAATCTGTCTCAGTTCCTGTCCGAGCCCTCTTCCTCCGTGTTACTTCCTCCCCCACCAACCCAGCTCAGGCCTGACTTCCTCTTCGTAACACGTACTACACAGCCGCTCGTCCGCTCCAGAGAGAGCCTGCTCAAGAGAGAGAGAGAGGCCGCTCGAAAGAGAGACTGCTCGAGAGACTAACTATGAACCAGTGAGTATCTCTCTTAAACTGACGCCTCGGACCGCAGCAGGCAGAGCGAGAGCTGTTAACCTACGCTGTTTTGTTTCTGTATCACGAGGGACGGGGGGGGAGGAGAAGGAGGAAGAGGAGGAAGAGGAGGAGGAGGAGCGGGGGGGGATGGTGTTATCTCTGTTATTTTAGACTTATCGGCCAGGCGGTGACATAATGTCCTTCTCTGTGGTCTGATATCTATCTTCTTCCTCTCTCTTTTTACATCCCCCCCCCCCCTCCTCTCCCTCCCTGCCGACTGTCTCAACAGAACGTGATGATGGTTTGACATTACATCTCCTTACGTTACATTATGTTATGTAACATTACATTACGTTACAGTACATTATGTTACGTTACAGTCATTGAGCAGACGCTTTTATCCAAAGAGACTGACAATAAGGTCCTTCAACAGGTAGACAAGAGAACTACGAGTCACCAGAAGTGAATTTCCTTCCTAACAAGCCATAATAATATAATATATACATACATATACACATATATAATAACATCATAAATAATACATTACATTTCCTTCCTACCGAGCCTCCAAGAGCAGAACCAGTACAGTAACCATTTACAGGTAAAAGTACAATAAGTTTGTTCGCTAGATTTTAGACACAATAAGTACATCAAACAGGGGCTAGGATGACTGATAGGGAAGTTATGACGTGTTGGACCTCAGACGTTTTGGAAATGGAATCTCCGGAGACATGAGAAACCTTGTCTCTCAAACCTTTAAAAAAACCTTTAAAACACACACACACACACACACACACACACACACACACACACACACACACACACACACACACACACACACACACACACACACACACACACACACACACACACACACACACACACACACACACACACACACACACACACACACACACACACACACACACACACACACACACACACATGCTGAATCTAGGACTCTACCGGTGGTCGGGGGAGGAGGACGGAGGCATCAGGCGACTAGCGGGAACACAGAACCTCCGTCAGCTATAAATACTAAAGCTTGTGAGGAGGAGCATGGAGGAGCAGGAGGAGACACCATGCCTAATATGGCCTGACCGAGAAGAGAGCCATGCAGACTCTTCTCTCTCTCTCCTCTCTCTCTCTCTCTCTCTCTCTCTCTCTCTCTCTCTCTCTCTCTCTCTCTCTCTCTCTCATCTCTCTCTCTCTCTCTCTCTCTCTCTCTCTCTCTCTCTCTCTCTCTCTCTCTCTCTCTCTCTCTCTACTCTCTCTCTCTCTCTCTCTCTCTCTCTCTCTCTCTCTCTCTCTCTCTCTCTCTCTCTCTCTCTCTCTCTCTCTCTCTCTCTCTCTCTCTCTCTCTCTCTCTCTCTCTGTTGTTGATATATGCCCGGAGGTGGAGGAGGTGGTGGTGGTGGAGGTGGTGGTGGTAGTGGTGTTGGTGGAGGTGGAGGTGGTGGTGGTGGTGGAGGTGGTGGTGGTGGAGGAGGTGATGGTGTTGGTGGTGGTGGTGGAGGTGGTGGTGGTGGTGGTGGAGGTGGTGTTGGTGGTGGTGATGGTGGTGGTGGTGGTGGTTGTGGTGGAGGTGATGGTGTTGGTGTTGGTGGTGGTGAAGGTGGTGGTGGAGGTGGTGGTGGTGGTGGTGGAGGTGGTGGTGGTGGTGGTGGTGGTGGTGATGATGTTGGAGGGGAAGGTGGTGGTGGTGGTGGTGGTGGGGTGGTGGTGGTGGGGGTGGTGGTGCACACAGAGAACTAAAGAAATCCTCTTACACACAAGCATGCACGCTCAATAAGTGCACACACACACTCTATGTGACTCTATGTAAAGGATTCCAATGTTCATGTGTGTGTGTGTTTGAGTGTGTGAGTAGTGTGGAAATATGCTTCTATGTATATGTGTGTGTGTGCATGACGGTGTGTGAATAAGGGATTCCCACGTTAATGTGTGTAAGTGAGCGAGTGTGTGTATGTGTGTGTCTGACTGGGTATGTGTGTGTGTGAGTGAGATAGTGTGTGTGTGTGTGTGTGTGTGTGAGACTGTGTGTATGTAAGTGAGTGTGTGTGTGTGTGTGTGTGAATGTATGTATGTGTGAGAGATAGAGTGTGTGTGACTGTGTGTGTGTGAGGGGGGGGGGTTGTCTCTTTGAGATGGATAAGGAACGCCACCCAACAGTGGGGGTGCAGCTAACAATTAATGAAGGTTGCCGTGGTAACCGGCCGTGGGGGGGGGGGGGGGACGACGACGACGACACACACACACACACCGGAAACCCAGCTGTGGATCAGAGCTTTATCTGTCTGGGAACTAAAGGGATGGAAACATTCAACCACCGTCCCTCAATCCCCAAACACACTTCTCATTTCCATCAGCCGGGCTCTTTCCTCGGTGACATATACATGTACATCTTAATCTGGAGGATTTAATCCTCTTTATGGGTCACATACGTGTACACACACACGTATGTGACCAATAAACACACATTTAACCCATCCTGGTACAAGGAGCAGTGGGCAGTGGGTTATTGTATATACAGCTGCCCGGGGGGGGGAGCAGTGTAAAGGGGTCTGGTGCCTTGCTCAAGGGGACTATTCTATTTTTATTCTATTTTTATTCTATTTTTATCTTATTTTTATAACTGCTGTCTGTCATCGGGTATTGTGCATAAGATTTTCACATCACTGCTTTATACTTGTGTAAACTGTGAAGTGACAATAAACTTGACTTGACTCGACGGCTAGACGGCCGGCCTCAAAAGTCAGCCAAAGAGAAGTGAGGGTCGCCCGAATTTAAGATTAAGATTAAGAAAACGCAAAAAAAAACGCCATCGGAGAACAGAGCGGGTTTTTTTTTTAGTGAGATTTGTGGTGATGCGAATGTGGGCAGTTTAATGGGCTAATGGTGCGCCCGGGTCCCATCTGATCGCTGAGTGGGTTTACCGCCGGAGAAGAAACCAACAGAACAGCCTGTTCCATTAGCGCAGTGCCGCCATAGGCCACCAAAACAGAGTGTAATTGGATCGTAAAAAAACGAATGAAGTTGACTAATGAAGGAAATCGTACACACAACTGTACACACAACGCACAACACACTATCCCCGAATGCTGGGAAAGGGACCGGGCAAGTTACCAACACGTGATCAATGAATCAGTTTGACGACCCCGAAGGCTAAATGCAGTACAGTTACTGTACAGTTTAATGGACGAGTGCAGTAAGTCTTTTACTGAGGGACTGCCCTGTGACTATTTTATTGTGACACTGACAAACTGTGACGAAAGTAAACGGCTTTCACAGCTGAAGAAACACACCAAAGTACTAAAGAAACACGTATCAACGCATGAAGAAATACAATTTGAGACTTTTTAGGCACGATACGTCGGATCCTTACCTTCCCGCGGGGATGCCGGTTGCCCTGAACGACCTCTCTCCCCCCTGCCACCTCCTCTCCCCTGAGGCGAGAGGCTCCGGGCATTACCCTCCCTCTCCTCCTCCTCCTCCTCCACCTCCTCCACCAGGATTCGGGGAATGGGCGTCGGCTGTTTGAGGGATTGCGGCTTGGCGACGAGGGACTCCCTGCGAGCGACAAGACACATGACCCAAAATTTGATTTACAATATTTAAAACAAAGTATATTTCATAGTAGTAACTGTGTGTATTTTGTAGTAACTGTGTGTATTTTGTAGTAACTGTGTGTATATGTAGTTACTGTGTATTTAGTAGTAACTGTGTGTATTTAGTAGTGACTGTGTGTATTTAGTATTGATTGTGTATCTAGTAGTAACTGTGTTTATATAGTAGTTACTGGGTGTATTTAGTAGTAACTGTGTGTATTTAGTAGTAACTGTGTATCGAGTAGTAACTGTGTGTATTAAGTAGTAACTGTGTGTATCTAGTAGTAACTGTGTGTATTAAATAGTAACTGTGTATCTAGTAGTAACTGTGTGTATTAAGTAGTAACTGTGTGTATCTAGTAGTAACTGTGTGTATTAAGTAGTAACTGTGTATATTTAGTATTGACTTTGAAGTGTTGTGCTGAAGGACGCAGTTTTGATAAGAACATGAAGAGCGATTCTTCCACAATAAGCAGTACAAGCAATATCAGAAAATAACCAAGTATGGTGCTTTTCCTTTCAAGTGTAATCGTCAATATAATTTGGTATATCAACGGTATATCTTGTGATGGCCACAGAAAAACGCATACTACACACGTTTCATCCTCTCAATCTCTCTCAAAGGGTGGTTGTAACCTAGAGAACTGGGTTTGCCGTGGTCTTACCAATAAAACGCCCTCGACGGGAACATAAACCCACCTCGCTGTGCTTCTCGTTCTGACGGTTGGCACCGGGCCCGCGGGTAGCCGGCAAACTGGTCCAGTCTCCATGGCAACAGAGGAGATCTTCTCAGATCCCTGTGACGAAGGTATCCTCCCTCGCCGAGAATCGGCCGTGCCGTCTCCCGGGGCTCGGTCCGAACGCGTCTCCCCCTCGCTCTCCCCGCCCCCGCCCCCACCCCCGCCTCCCTCCCTCTGCTGCTCCTCCAGCGCCCGCTCCCTGGCTTCCAGTTTCCTCAGCACCTGGGGAGGGATGGGCTGCAGCTTCTCCGGGTCCCTCTGGGCCAGCTGCTCCGTGGAGAAGGCCTTCTTTGGGCCGGGCCTCCCCGACAACTTCTTGATCCGCTGCAGCTCCTCCGTGAACTTCTCCTGGAAGCCCTGCGTGCGCCGGGCCAGGCTGGCGGCGTCCTCCAGCGACGAGGCCCGCCGCTGGAACGCCGAGCGCCGCTGCTGTGCCGCGCCCTGCGAGGCCGGGGTGGCGGTCAAACCGCCCGTCCGGTTTTTGCGCTCCGTCTGGGGAGACCGCCACTGACCGGCGGCGGGGGAGGACCGCAGGGGGGAGCAGGAGGAGGCGGCGGCGGTGGCTGAAGAGAGGAGCTGGGATCCGGGGGCGGGCGTCCTACGAGGCGTTGAGGATCGGGGGAGGAGGGAGGGGGAGAGGGTTAAAGGCCGGGAGGTAGTGAAGCCACGGAGAGCACTCCCACCCAGGGAGGTCGCTTGGGGTGGTGGGAGCTTAGAGCTCCGAGTGTGGAACGTTCCGCCAGGTGTCTTTCATTTTTTTGTTCTGTTGTGTGCGTGTGCGTGTGCGTGTGTGGGGATGGGTGTGTGTGTGTGTTGACTCAGGGTGCATTATAGCTTATTGTTCAAAGGGTGTGAAATGAAACGGCGGCACTATGGGATGAACCAAATATTGTTATTGTGGTATCTTATCGTCAGGCCGTAGGTCAGCAAATGTGGACGTGTGGCAGAACGGTCACTCCATCCTTAAAATAACGTCCCAAAAACATCCTTTTAAAAACAAAAAGCAGATTTCCTTAAATACCAAAGGCCAAACACATGCCGTGTTAAAGAAGCCGTGAAGCACACGATGCCCTGTTGTCTCCACTCCACTCGCTATTTGGGGTTGTTATTTTTTATTGGAAGAAGAAGAAATATTCTGGGGGGGGGGGGGGGATAAACGGTGGAAAAAATTGTCTGAAAGCGTTCATGCTGACGTTAGCTTGGGTTTCAAAAGCTCACAGCCCATGCAGGATGTTATTCCAGAGGTTGGGGGAGGGGGGAGGGGGGAGGGGGGAGGAGCCGTACAAAATGGGCAAGGGGCTGTAAAAAGTGTCGTCACCGTAACAAAGTGGTGCGCCTTGACATCAGTGGAGAACAGCAGATCTCCGGGGTTGAAGAGGAACGCGACAGGCCGGCGGGAGACGTTAGCGGTGTTGGTCGTTACAAACATCAAACCAAACCCAAGACACGGGAGTCAAAAGGAAAGTGTGAAGGTTTTTAAACAGCGATGGAGCGTCGCCGCGATGGCGTGGGAAGGCCTCGTATTGCACCAAAGACAATAAACAAACCCATAAAAAGTAAACGTATCAAAAAATCCGCAATAAATATGGAAATAGACTTTTTTTTTTGCTTGTGGCTTACGCATGTCATCCTTAACAAGCCCAGTCTCTACTAATTTGTCGTGTGGCCGAACGCAATATTTTTCGCTTTATTTTTTTCCCCCTTTTTTTTTATTTCTCCTTCACATTTTTAAACAGAGCCACCGGGGGCGCTATAGCGGCATGGAGAAGGTCCTTCCGCGGTAGAGGCTGAACATGCTGCCGTAGTAGTCGCTGCCCACGCACACACTTTCCTCCGACCCCTGCGGCGGCGGCGGCGGCGCTAGGTTAGCGTGGGACGCCCGCATCAGGGGCTCCACCCCCAGGTGGCGGACGGGGGGCAGGCACCCCCTGGCGAGGGCCGCTTGCCTGGCCGGGTGCGAGTGGTCCAGGTGGGTGTCGGTGGTGTTGGTGTTGGCGTTGGTGGAGGCGGACGCAGAGGCGGAGGCGGTGCCGCCCCGGGGTCGGGACCCCAGGGCCCTCAGCTCCCGCTCCACGATGGGGTCGAAGCCCCCCCCGGGCAGGGTGGCGGTCCGGTGGTGGTCCGAGGCGCTGCGGTGGGCCTCGCCCGTGGCCAGCCTTCCCCCTTCCTCACCTGGAGAAAGTAAGGGAGGCGGGGGGAGGGGGGGGGGGAGCAAGGGAGAGACAGATAGAGACAGAGACAGAGACAGAGACAGAGAGAGAGAGAGAGAGAGAGAGAGAGAGAGAGAGAGAGAGAGAGAGAGAGAGAGAGAGAGAGAGGAAGAGAGAGAGAGAGAGGGGAAGAGAGAGAGGAGGGAGATATAGGGGGGGAGAGAGAGAGAGAAGAGAGAGAGAAGAGAGAGAGAGAGAGATAAGGGGAGGGACAGAGAGAGAGAGATAAGGGGAGGGACAGAGAGAGATAGATAAGGGGAGGGACAGAGAGAATAGTTGTTTACCAATGACTCATTTAAGGTAGTCAAGAGAGGTTATGAATTTTACAATTCCTGCTCAATTAAAGTCTTCCTGATTTGTCTCACGTTTTTTCAGGCCTATTGGACTATTATTCACTCTACTCTAACTCTACGAGCGGAAAATACATTACAAAGATATTTTATATTATATATATTGTATAGAGTAGAGATTGATAGTCAGGAAAGCCAGGACCCACTTCGGGTCCGGACCAGTAGTTTACGAAAGGACGCTGTAGATGATGCAGCATCTTGAAGACCACCCCTCTCCCCTCTCCTTTCTCCCTCCCTCACCCTCCCCTCTCCTCCCCCATCCCATCACAACCTTAGAGATGATTGGCGTTTTATTGATGAATGAGAGAGGGAGGCGAGAGCCTTGCTTTGGGCAGCGAAAAAAAAGAACCAGAAGTCAGCATCTTGCTTTTAACGACACAAACCCTCAAACAAAGAGGAGAGAGAGACAGAGAGAGAGAGACACACACACAGACAGACAGACAGAGACACACACAGAGAGAGAGAGAGAGAGAGAGAGAGAGAGAGAGAGAGAGAGAGAGAGAGAGAGAGAGAGAGAGAGAGAGAGAGAGAGAGAGAGAGAGAGAGACGAGAGAGAGAGAGAGAGAGAGAGAGAGAGAGAGAGAGAGACAGAGAGACAGAGAGAGAGAGAGAGAGAGAGAGAGAGAGAGAGAGAGACGAGAGAGAGAGAGAGAGAGAGAGAGAGAGAGAGAGAGAGAGAGAGAGAGAGAGAGAGAGAGAGAGAGAGAGAGAGAGAGAGAGAGAGAGAGAGAGAGAGAGAGAGAGAGAGAGAGATAGAGAGAGAGAGAGAGAGAGAGAGACAGGGCCTTAATCACACCAAAAGACACAGATTCAGCGCTGCCATCAGCAAACACCAGGGAGAGAAAGATCCCGGCCAGCGTCCGACGCCTCTGGTAAATAAATTACAAATGGCCCCAGTCAGGATCTTCTATTGAAGAGCGTCCAGTAAACAATTTTTAAAGAAATCATCTTCAGGGCTCCACTTTCATTTTCATGTTTGTGTTTAGTTTCACTCCAGTGCACAATGCGGAAAAGCTTGATCGTCATTTTGTTTTGATATACTATATTTTTTTATTAAATTTTTTGTTGGTAAAAAATATTTTGTACGAATGACGTTCATGATTCACTTCTATTCAGTAGCTATACAACAAAAGATGGAAAAAACTAGTTCGGAGTTCACCAAGACTTAGCGAGGCGGGCAGATGGCGCTAGCGTCAGGTAGCGGTAGTTGTGTCGCTGTTAACCTGCTGGTTACTGAAATAAACACAAACGTATCCACAACCAAAAGGAACAAAATGGACCCTGCATAACTTTATTGAAGCGTCTGCCCGACATAACAAAATACAGGAACATGTTTCCTTTTTTGAGTCGTCATGACAGCAGGGAACCGAGGAAGGATTCCGTTGCTTATCATTTTGCACAGGAAGCGGACGACGGCGACAGGAAACACAACTGTGGACAAGACACGTTTGTGAAAACACGTGGAGGAACACAAGATAACAAGTGGAGGAGCTGGGCGACGATTTCTGTGTTTGAATAATAAGACACGACGCTAAACCCCCTCGCAAACGATCGCCAAAGTTTGACGTCGTCACCGTTGCTGGGCGGATTTCATTATCAACCTTCGATGTTCTTCGATATTCACTCAAAAACAGTGAGAGTGAACATTCACAGAAACCTATCTATGTATTAAGTTAGTTGCATCCTTTCATGCTTTCTTCAAAAATTACTCTACACTTTAGCTTTTTATCTATGAGGCGTTTATATAGAATACACGACCCAAGCCAGCAGCACTTTCTGCCAGACAAATTGTTTCAAAACTTTTGCTGTTTTAGCAATGTTTGCAATTGTTGCAATTAAATCAATGCGTAAGACGAGGCCTGTGGGCCGGTTCTCCGGTTGTCCTTCAGGTCCCAGGAGAAAGTAGGTCAGTGTGTCACTACCGCTACCTGAACCGCCGCGTCAGCGACGCCAACCTGCTGCCGGTTGGATTTCCTAACCGGCCCCCGAGCGACCCCTCAGCCGACTCCGACTCCAACGCATCACATCAGAGTTGTAATGGAAACAGTCCTACTGCAAATAATCACTCTCCCTGTTTTTTGGCAGTTTGTTTGAGATCTGGCAGTGGTGTTGGAACCCGTTTTAAATACCAGCTAATGTGTCACTTCACTTCTCAAACTACATTTATAACAGACTGGATTTATTGTCCCGATAGTGAATAATGGCTGATAAAATAAATGATTATACAGCGTTTTATTGTTTTGTTTGATTTTTACTTTAATTTTACTTTTTTCCGTCCAAGCTACATTCGAGACACGAGGAGATTGTCTCTGTGCTTGCTAGCGTGGAAGAAGATCACAGTTCCGTGTGTGTTGAGTTGCGGAAGACGAACCAAAAACAAAAACAAAATCGAGGCGGCACGTGGTTGCATTTCAAGTACTCGCCTGCGGGTCCCCTGTAGGTGCCCTGGGGCCTCCCGGGCCCCGTCTTGGTTTCCATGGGGGCCTGAGGCTCCGTGGCCTCGTCTTCCGTGGTCTCAGAGTCTGAAGAGAGGGCAAAGCAAACAAAGGCAGTCAGCCGGTCGGTAACACAGCGGAGGGGATGAGGACAGCATGGCGGCAGCGAGCGGTAGAAAGAAACAACCCCAAATAAGTACAAAATAAAGTCAAATAAAAAACGGGGGAAAAAAAACAAACATAAGTTTGGTCTTGTCTTGTTTGTCGTGGCGCCTCTTGGTTTTTGTTAGTATATTATTGGTCCAAAAGGTCCTTGAGTGAGGTCAGAGGTACACCTCCTGTTCCAATGTTCCAGGAGAGGAATGAATTGATAACCGGAATCGATTCAGGTTCACCGCCGCCAGGTTCACACGACCCACAGTGGAGTGACTTCTTCACCAGTTGTCAAGAGTACGGCTTCTCTGTAGCGTAGGGAAAACTGGCTAAAAAGAGCTGGCTTTTAAATGTTTCACATGTGACCATGTGACAATAGTGTGTTTTCAAATTCTCTGGCTTTCTAGCACAGGGTAACTCGCTCAAAGCTAATGAGCAGCTACATTAAAACATTAAAAGAGGCATATATCTATATATATATCTAGATATATAAATATATCTAGATATATCTATATATATATAGATATATTTATAAATATAGGCCCCCAACATATTTGTTTTAACAACCTAAAAAACATTCAACACACTTTTGTACCATCATTAAAAGCTTCTAAAAGGTCGTTTTTTTTTACCCTAAAATCTTTACTTCTAAATATTCAAAAGGAGCATGAACAACGTCTTCTGCTAGCGTGACAACATCTGCTGAGCAGCGGTCAGCGCTGTTTCTCTTACTTCACTTTCACTTCTCGGTTCTGTCCTGGAGAAGGTTCCAATAAGTTCGGATAACATTGGATAAAACAGATGTTTACGTAGGTGTAGGTGTGGCTCCAGCAACTGTCGTTTTTCCTCTTTCATTTATTATAATAATAATAATAATAATAATAATAATGATAAGGATAATGATAAGGCCTACTGCATCCTCCTCAGAGATCCAAGTTTTTGGGCTTGTTTCACCAACGAAACAAGACCAGGTGGCAATGACAAAGGAAAGTAAAAATAATAATAATTATAAGAATAACACAAATAAATCATAGATACTAAAATGTTAAATTGACCCAAAAAAATGAACGAGGGGGGGGCGGGGATGATGATAGCCGGGTAGCGTTTGGGTTGGGTGGAGGAGTGTAAGGACAACCATCGCAAGGTCACGTGACACACATGGAAACACGGGATGAGGAGGAGGTGGTGACGGTAACAGTGCAGGAGGTGGGGGGGTGGGGGGTGCGGAGACAGACAGGCGGGAGACGAGCGTTGTGGTTGTTTTTTTGGTTTTTACCATAGCTTTGCTTCCGACAGGAGCGGAAAACTTCGCTTCCATAGTGACAGCAAGAGAGGGCAGACGGGAGAGCGGGGTTACTATGGAAACCAGCATCCCTCTCATCACCCACACGGCCAGCGGGCCTCCTCTCGGTACCCATTAGCGGCTAAGGGGGAGCGGGGGAGGGAGGGCCTGGCGGATAATGTTGAAGCGGTTAGACGGCTCGGTGCAGAGAGGAGGCTGATGGGGCTGACGGGTGGTGATGGTGGAGGGAGATACTGATGATGGGGGGGGGGGGGGTTGAGGAGGTTGTGGAGATGGAGGTGTTGGTGTAGGAGGTGGTGGTGAAGGTGGTGGCGGCTGAAATAATGGTTGAGGTGGTGGTGGTGGTGATGGTGGGTGGTGGTGGTGGTGGAGGTTGTGATGATAGTAGTGGTGGTGATAGTAGTGGTGGTGATAGTAGTGGTGGTGGTAGTGGTGGTGGTAGTGGTGGTGGTAGTGGTGGTGGTGGAGGTGGTGGAGGTGGTGGTGGTGGTGGTGATGGTGGTGGTGGTGGTGGTGGTGGTGGTGGTGGAGGTGGTGGTGGAGGTGGTGGTGGTGGTGGTGGAGGTGGTGATGATAGTAGTGGTGGTGGTGGTGGTGGTAGTGGTGGTGGAGGTGGTGGGTGGTGGTGGAGGTGGTGGTGGAGGCTGTGGAGGAGGTGATGTTGGTGGTGGAGGTGGTGGTGGTGGTGGAGGTGGTGGTGGTGGTGGTGGTGGAGGTGATGGTGGAGGTGGTGGTGGTGGTGGTGGTGGTGATGATAGTAGTGGTGGTGGTGGTGGTGGAGGTGATGGTGATGGAGTTGATGTGTG
This sequence comes from Muraenolepis orangiensis, assembly GCA_027704905.1. Lineage (NCBI taxonomy): Eukaryota > Metazoa > Chordata > Actinopteri > Gadiformes > Muraenolepididae > Muraenolepis > Muraenolepis orangiensis. Next base: position 3,963,271 of record CM051009.1, read on the forward strand.
TGTATGGAGGGCTAGTATGGGTAAGAATGATGTTCAGTTATGTTCAGAGAGATATACGGTGGGTCCCTTCAGATTTATCTTGCGGACGATTTGACGAGATTTGTCGCACGGACAACAATAACTGAGTTACTTCCGAGTTGAGGTGTCTGTTCCACGAGGGAAACTTGAATATAGCTTAGAAAAAAAGACCAGATGCTCCACAGCTACCATATACTGACTTAGTGCGACTTAGTGTGACTTTAAACACCTTTACGACTCAGTTGTACTGACATAATCACCATTAACATGACCTATTACGTATATATTTTATATTACTGTATATATTATATATAAAGTCATATATTACTGCCACTACTGGGGAAATTCACTGGAATGGGCGTCAGGCTTGAAGTGAACCAGCATACAATAGAATACAGTATGATGTGTATGAGTATGATATACTATAATAGAACGGCATAGAATAGAACTGAACTGAATAGAATGGAATGTATATGAGAGGATATAATTGAATAGAACACTGTAGAGTATAATATACTTTCATAGAACAGCATAGAATAGAACCGAACTGAATAGAATGGAATGTATATAAGAGAATAGAATACAATAGAGTAGAATGACAGGACAGAACAGAATGACTGACAAATAGAACCAAAGAGGACAGAACAGCACAGGATAGAGAAGAATATAATAAAATAAAAGAAAGAACAGAATAGAATAGAATAGAATATAACAGAATAGAGCAGAATATATTTGAATAAAGCAGGACAGTACAGGATAGAACAGTACAGCATAGAATAGAACAGAATTGAACAGAATAGAACAGAACAGCATAGAATAGAAGAGAATAGAGCAGGATAGAAGAGAATAGAGCAGAACACAGCGGAATAGAACAAAGCAGGACAGCACAGGATAGAATGGGACAGCGCAGAACCGAGCGGAGGAGAACCAAGGCCCTGACAACACACCATGAGTAAACCTTCCAAATGTCCGCGTGGGGTGTCCCGTCCTCTGAAACAAAGCGCACAACACCACAGGTTACTTTAAAACTATGGTTCAAACCAGACGTTTCCCACATTGAAACTTAGTCCCAAGACATTCATGCGGACACTTCAGGTTGCGTATGGCGCGACGGAAAGCCAGTCAGACTCCCACCCACCACCACACGACCCATATACGATACGACCCCCTGGGATACGATGGTCCCACCAGAAGGACCTGCCTCTAAAGGGGTGCCATGTCTCCAGACGTAGGGGAAAGCAGGGCAAATAAAAGGGCCAAGAGAAGTGATTTTCCAATAGGGCCGGTTCTTCATTTCCTCCCTCTCCTTGAGAGTAACAGTTTGATAAAGTATTGCCTGGTAAAGGAGGGTGGGAGGGAGGGATAGATAGAGGGAGGGAGGGAGGGAAAGAGGAGAAAGGGAGGGAGGGAGAGGGAGGGAGGGAGGGAGGAGAGGAGGGAGGGAGGGAGGGATAAGGAGAGAAAGGGAGAAAGGGAGGGAGGGGAAAGGGAGGGAGGGAGAGAGGGATAGAGGAGGGAGGGAGGGAGGGAGGGAGGGAAAGAGGGATAACGGAGGGAGGGAGGGTGAGAGGGAGAGAGGGAGGGTGAGAGGGAGAGAGGGAGGAAGGGAGGGAAAAGGGAGGGATGGAAGGAGGGAGGGAGGGAGGGAAGGAGGGAGTGAGCGGTATCGGTGTGTATTTTCCAGAAGCTTCCATCCTAGCTTATCCTTTTGTTGTCCACCCGCACCCCAGGCAATCATATCAGCTAATCCCTGAGACGGACCGTGAACCAAACCCCCCTCCTTCAGCAAACCATCTCACAGGACTAAGCCGCTCTCCCAAACGAACGTGAACCAAAAATTGAATTGTGCTTTTGATGAAAACCGCCCCTTGCGATTGGAATGCGCTTTTTTCAATTTCATCCAATCACAACAAGTTGCCGGGTTGATACCAGATCACCTCGGCTGAGCTGGCTGCCTTCCCAGGTCTCCGTAGACTCTGCAGACCTACTGACACAGTTCTCCTGAGAAAACCCTCCTTCATGACATCCGACTAGGTGGCAGGGCTTGAGGAGCACCTGGTTCCTCGCGCAGGTGTGTCAAAGCACACAAATACACCGACTCCATCGGAAATGATTTGTCTGTCTGAATACAGTACAATTAAATACAGGTTGCTGAAACCAGGCAACCCCGACAATATTAAGGGGAAATATTACTTCACTAGATGTATATATGCATATGCTTACAGAATATCTATCTATCTATCTATATATATATATCTACAGAATATATATATATATATATATATATATATATCTTGTCTTCTCCGAATCTGAAGGATTGAATCCTCTTTATTGGTCTCATAATATTCATGTAACATACTGTGAAATGAGTTTCTCTGCATTTAACCCGTCCTAGTATTATAAGCAGCGGGCAGCTATTGTATCTACAGCTGCCCGGGGAGCAGTGTAAGGGGTCTGGTGCCTTGCTCAAGGGCACCTCGGCAGTGCACAGGTGTTTTGCAGACTTGAACCGGGGACCTTCCGGTTCCCAAGCCCCGAGTCCCAACACACTGAGCTGTCCTGCCGCCCTTCTCCTCACCTCTCTCTCTCTCTCTCTCTCCCGAGGACCGGCTAAACACTACCACACACTTTGTTTTAGAAGGAACAAACACATACCACGACAATTCAAGCGCCCTGTCCACCCTGGTCTTTTGACGGGAAGTCATCACTTCTGTCGGCCACCGCCAGCGAATTGCGCTTTCAGTCGGGAATCCACAAACCAAAAACCAAATCAAAAGGGGCAGAAGGCGCCACCGCTGGGACCAAAAGGACAAAGTCCCGCTGGCGTTCAGCGTCTCCCCGGAGGGGGAAACCGGACTCACCTGAAATCGCTTCTTGGCCCAGATTTTCTTCATGTTACTAAACACCACTTTCTCTGCCTCGGAGTCCACCGGGCTTCACACGCGGCGAGCACACATGCGTGCGTGCATACATACATACATGCACATATATAAATATATATATATATTTACATATGTGTATATATGTGTACGCTTTCAACTAAAACATCCCGGAGAAGCAGCGCGGGGTGTGGCGTCCGTAAAAAAATCTGGAGTCCAAATGAGATTCGGCTGTTGTGGTGTGTGGGCGTGTACACACTGACTCTCTCTCTCTCTCTCTCTCTCTCTCTCTCTCGCTCGCTCTCTCTCTCTCTCTCTCTCTCTCCCTCTCTCTCGCTCTCGCTCTCTCAGCAGCAGGGATACACAGAGAGAGGGAGAGAAAGAGAGAGAGAGAGAGAGAGAGAGAGAGAGAGAGAGAGAGAGAGAGAGAGAGAGAGAGAGAGAGAGAGCGAGAGCGAGAGAGAGAGCGTATAACAAAGCGAGCAGGGTGTAAGGAGAGCTGTACAAGAAGAAGGGAGGATAGAAAGGAAGAAAGGAGACAGGATGGGAAGAAGGAGAGGAAGGGAGGGGAGAGAAAAAGAAGAGAGCGGGAGAGACAGAGTAAAGAGGATGCACACACAGTAGCAGGTGGCTTTGTGTGTGTGTGTGTGTGTGTGTGTGTGTGCGTGCGCGTGTGCGTGCGCGTGTGTGTGTGTGTGTGAATAAGCGGATGATCTCTCGCTCTCTCCTCTCTCTCTTCTCTTTCTCTCTCTCCTCTCTGACGTTAGCAGCCGTCACCAGAGGGGGCGTGAGGCAATTTTCACTCCACCCCCGCTCCCTCCCTCACAACACCTCATCCTCCTCTTCCTCCCCCCCCCCCCCCCCCCAACCTCATAGCTCCTCCCCCCCCCCCCCCCACACACACACACACACATGCACTACCATCTGCCCCACCCACCACCTCTTCCTCACCTCACAGGAGAGGGTACACAGGAGGAGACAGAGAGGGCAATGTGGAGGAGGAAAGAGGAGAAGAGAAGAGAGGGAGAGAGAGGGAGAAAAGGGGAGAGGGAGAGAGAGGGAGAGAGAGGGAGAAAAGGGGAGAGTGAGTGTCAGAGAGAGAGCGTTGAAAATGATGAAGAGGATGAAGAAGCAAAAGAGGTTCACACTGGGCGAGGGATGAAATATGTCTAGACAGAGGAGAGACAGAGAGAGAGAGAGAGAGAGAGAGAGAGAGAGAGAGAGAGAGAGAGAGAGAGAGAGAGAGAGAGAGAGAGAGAGAGAGAGAGGGAGAGAGAGAGAGAGAGAGAGAGAGAGAGAGAGAGACACACACAAAAACACACAGACCATGGCTCATGTTTTCATGTCTCATGTTTCTCCCTTTACAACCTAAACATACAGTTGTACAGTAACCCTAAACAAGTTGAATCCTCATAACATAGAGTCCATATTACCATTAACACATTAGACCAGGGGTTCCCAACCTTGGGGTCGGGTCCCCACAGGGTCCCCTGATTTGCATATGGGGGTCGCAGGAAATCACTGTAGAAAGCTAGAGATATTTGATGATCCATTTTACAAAAGCATGAAAGGTCTCATAGTGCATATACGTTCTGTTTATTCAGAGCCAGCGATGTGATAACAAACTACTACTTATCACTAAGTGTGTAGTAGAGCATACTTCTTCTAATCTAACTTACACTTACTTAGTGTATAGTCGAGCCATGTGATTATGTGGACATCCATGTTAGCGTCAGATGTCAGTCGGGTTAAAACTAATTGTGTGGAAGCAGATGCACAAAAGTAAGCTAGAAACTAGGGATCAGGTTGGGAACTGATGGGCTAACCCAACAGAACTCTATGCCAACCATCACTAAATATCACCTAACTCCGCTTGGCTAACCCAACAGAACTCTATGCCAACCATCACTTAGTATCACCAAACCCTACACACCACAACTCATCAGCCAGGAGATCAACACCTCGATCTCCTTCATCACCACCTCCTCCTCGTCCATCTTCTCCTCCACCACCTCCATCTCCTCCACCACCTTCTCCTCATCCATCTCCTCCACCACCAACTCCTTGTCCATCTCCTCCTCCATCTCCACCACCACTGACCTCTCTCCTCCCCCACTACCTTAAGCCAGTTTTGGAAAGTTTATAGGAGGAAGAACACTTTCCATGAGATGGTTCACCAACATGTTTAACCGCATCTGGGCACCTGGGCACTGCCGCGGTACCCCTGAGCAAGGCACCAGACCCCCAGACCATTCCTGGACCGGCTGGGATCCCTGCTCTCCTTTTTGGTTTGACTGAAAATTCGGTCAACGGTCCATCTTCTTTCACACTCTGCCATTCTTTCACACAGCGCTCGTACAAAGCAGTGCTCTCCCATATTACTGGGTGTGGCGCTGCCCCTTTAAGCCAAAGATACAAAACGGGTGAAATATCACTTTAATACCCTTTATATCTCCCCCCCCGACCTGTTCTCTGTGCTCCTGCTGTGTTTCAGTCCTGTGGTGAGTTCACACCTCAGCAGATTCCCAACTGTCCATCTATTATGCATGGCTCCCAGTGTCCCAGAGGACACCACAACACCACACCACGACTACGACAGCTAGCAAGCAAGCAAGCAAGAAGCAAGGAAGCAAGCAAGCAAGCGAGCCCAGGGTTATGCTGCCCTGCTCCCTGATCCCCAAAGTTAGTGAGCTATAATTAAACAACTAAAAGTAGTTTAGTTTGCGCTACTGTATTTAGCATGACATTTATAATCAACAACTTACTCTACATCTCTCTACATCTAGCTAATCTAGCTCTACATCTAGCTCTACATCTAGCTCATCTAGCAATACACCTAGCTCATCTAGCAATACACCTCTATATTTGTTCTACATCGAGCTCTACATCTATCTCTACATCTAGATCTACATCTAGCTCTACAGCTGTCTCTATATCTATCTCTGTTCTATATTTAGCTCTATTTCTATCTCTACAACTAGCTCTATATATAACTCTACATCTAGCTCTATATCTATCTCGACTTCTATCTCTACATATAACGCTCAACTAGGGGTGTCAGTATAGCTCAGGAGGTAGAGCGGTCGCACCACAACAGGAAGGTTGCTGGTTCGATCCCCGGCACCCCCTAGCAAAAAAAACTGTTGAGGTGTCCTTGAACAAGACACCCTAACTACACCCCTGGCGCTGTTTAAATAGCTGAACACTGCTCCTAATACTAGGATGGGTTAAATGCAGAGCAATGCTCTACACAAATTAGAATTCTTAGCTGTGCTCTACATTAGGCTCTATATCTAGCGCTATGTCTATCTTTATATCTAGCTCTACATCCAGTCCAATACTGCTTTCCACATCCAACACTTTCCCCCACTACACCCTGACTGTGTCTCTCCCCACACTCAGACTCAGACCTTTTGCATCATCTGACACCTCTGTGCTTATCCATGTGTACACACGCGCACACTGACACACACACATACACAGACACGTCACCACACGTACACACAAGACAGGCATTAATTGTCTCTCAGACACATCTGTGTGACTGCAACGTCCGCACCCCCCACCCACACACACGCACGCACACACACACCCACACCCACACCCACACACACACCTCTTCCGTCAACAAGATGGCTTCGACACAAATTGCAAATCGGGGAGTAGCGGCCCTTGTTCCTCGCTTAACGTGTGACACACTTTTCCCACACAAAAATAGTCTGTTCCCACCCATAATACTCGCTTCTCCTCTCTTAATACTCCCTCCCCCTTAAATACTCCCTCATTCCCCCTTAAATACACCCTCCCTCACCCTAAATACTCCTTACCTCCCCCTAAAATACTCCCTACCTCCCCTCTAAATACTCCTTCCCCCCTAAATAATCCCTCCCTCCACCTAAATACTCCCTCCCTCCTAAATATTCCCTTCCTCCCCCTTAATACTCCCTCACTCCCCATAATACTCCCTCCCCCTTAAATACTCCCTCCCTCCTAAATACTCCCTCCCTTCCCACATATACTTCCTCCAACACCTCCAAACCTTTCCCCGTCCGTTATAAACACCAACAATAGAGTCTTAACCTATCCTCGTCCGTCATTACCCAAACACCGACAATAGAGTCCAAACCTATCCTCGTCCGTCATTACCCAAACACCAACAATAGAGTCTTAACCTATCCTCCTCCGTTGTAAACACCCACAATAGAGTACGTCGACAGGTGACCGAGGGAGAGAGAGAGAGAGAGACTGCAAATAGAGTTTGGGTTACACACATTAAAACATATTTAACCCACTTATATACGCACAGCGCCAACACACTAAATGAGATTACAAGCCAAACCCAAATTGCCGACATGGCAGTTGTGGGAGAAAACACAATCATTCTAAGTAGGGCCATTACGGTATTCTACTGTCTTCTGATTCACTGAAGCAGCCAGCGGGGACCGGCCCGGTTCAGAAGTAGGCCCGGGTTTTAATTAGCGCAAAGAGAGCTAGCGTTGAAGCCCCATTGATTATGTGACAGCTGAGGAGCACAGGGGAGGAGCAGGAGGAGGTGGAGCAGGAGGAGGAGGAGCAAGGGGAGGTGGAGCAGAGGGAGGTGGAGCAGGGGTTTCGATGAGGTCCAGCACTACGTCAGCAGGGTGAGTGCTCTCTCACCGCCGCAGCAGAAAGATGAAAAAGCACGCAAACACTGCAGACGGAAAATCGAAAAGTGTGTGCAAAATGTGCCGCAAAAGATAACCTAGAGGGCCCTCAGTAGAGAACATACCTCCAACTAGAGGGCCCTCAGTAGAGAACATACCTCCAACTAGAGGGCCCTCAGTAGAGAACATACCTCCAACTAGAGGGCCCTCAGTAGAGAACATACCTCCAACTAGAAGGCCCTCAGTAGAGAACATACCTCCAACTAGAGGGCCCTCAGTAGAGAACATACCTCCAACTAGAGGGCCCTCAGTAGAGAACATACCTCCAACTAGAGGGCCCTCAGTAGAACATACCTCCAACTAGAGGGCCCTCAGTAGAGACCATACCTCCAACTAGAAGGCCCTCAGTAGAACATGCCTCCAACTAGAGGGCCCTCAGTAGAACATACCTCCAACTAGAGGGCCCTCAGTAGAGAACATACCTCCAACTAGAGAGTGCATTTAAAAAGGGGTAAGGGATCTTATAGGCCTTGAAATCAGGGATGGAACATTTGGCTGGCAGTCGAAACCCTAAACACTAGACACAGACCATGCTAGCTACAGCTAATACTAGCTTAAAAGAGCAACGATTGATGGGGTCCAACTCGGGTGGTAACCGCAACTTTCAATACCTTGGGCGGAATTAACTGTATTGATTATTAATTAACAGTATTGATTATTAACGTTGAAGGATAATGCTGATTGCTCCGAGCGGTGCTTGTTATAACTGATCAATGATAATCGTTTGTGTACTCTGACGTGAATTCTAGCCAAAGGGGAAACAGAAATCAGAAGCACAGCGATTGACACGTACTTTAGGAAAGCGTTGGCTCAACGTTTAACAGAAGCTAAACTAAAGCCGGCACCACCAATGCATGCATGACGTGTTCCTCAAACAGAAGAACCTCAGCTCAACCGTGACCAAAGAGAAACTAAAACCTTTATGTATTCATGACGTATTCTTTCAAAACCGCCTTCATGTTGTCATACAGCACACCCACCCTTCTGGGCCTGGTGTGTGTGTGTGTGTGTGCGTGCGTGCGTGCGTGTGTGTGCGTGTGTGGGTGTGCGTGCGTGTGTGTGCGTGTGTGTGTGTGTAACCAGGGAAACCGGGATTGGGAATCCCACACGGAGGAGAGCAAAGCCGGGGGTTTGCAGGGATGGACGAAGCGCAACCCGATCCTACCACCTAATCCTCCCCCAAGGGAGGGGCTGGGGGGGGGGGGGTCTCTCTATGGGGGGGGGCATCATGGGGTGCCAACAGATGGGAACACAACAAGCGCCCCAGCACAGGACAAACAGAATGTGAAACTCAAAAATAATGGAAGGCCTCTCATCTTATCTATGTCTGTGTGTGTGTGTGTGTGTGTGTGTGTGTGTGTGTGTGTGTGTGTGTGTGTGTGTGTGTGTGTGTGTGTGTGTGTGTGTGTGTGTGTGTGTGTCTCCACAGACCAGAGGATGAGCTAGGAGATGACGGTGGAGGGGGGGGGGGGTGAAGGGGAGGGGAGGGGAGGGGAGGGAGGTTCAGGGCTGCTAGTACCTTGCCTCTAGGCCCCCCAATCACACTTTCTTCACAGTGACTGAGCTCTAGGCTCCTAGACGCTTCATGTGGGATATTAGGGTTTCAGTGCTGCCCTCTGCAGGCTATTTGGGCGTGGCGCAAGGAGTTTGCCGTTCTAATTTTGAAAGGTGTGCGAGTTCGAGCCCCCGATGTCCCTAAGCCAGACGACCTCGGACCTCTGACCTCCTCGGGCTCTCCGAAAAACCTTTAGTCCGTGTGGAGTGTGTGTGTGTGTGGTGGGTGGCTGGTTATAGCAGCCTCACCTGGCCTGAGATACACTGATAACTCTATGGCTGGTGAGGCTGCACACCTGTGGGTGGTTGTTAATCAAGGCCCACTGGTTAAAACAACCTCCACCACACACACACTATAGAGGAGAGAGAGCTCTAGCATGGACCATCTGCTCTGTTCACCATGATTCAAACTCATTCCTCATCCCCCTGGGTCCTTGTCTTTGGGAGGAGCCCTCAAGCAGCCTCTTGGATGGCTGGCGGCAGCGTGGTCCGCTGCAGTCCGTTATGTACGCACGCAGACATGGGAACCACTCCCATTGTGAAATGTGGCGGTGACCTGTTTGACCTGCTATAATGGAAAATAAATCCCTCAGAGTGAGACACAGGTGTGTGTGTGTGTGTGTGTGTGTGTGTGTGTGTGTGTGTGTGTGTGTGTGTGTGTGTCTAACCACGTACAATAAGGTCCTTCAACAGGTTGACAAGAGAACTACTAGTCACCAGAGGTCCTGAGTGCATAAGTGCATTTCCTTCCTAACCAGCCATAATAATACAATATATACATAGTACATATACACATATATAATAACATCATATATAATGCATAATATTTCCCCTCTGACAAGCCTCCGAGAACGAAACCTTAGCTCAGGTAAAAGTACAACAAGCTGGCAAACAACAACACAACTAAGAAGCTAACCATCAAGTAACCGCTGGAGCTGGAGAGACAGCGACCACGGGTCCTAGGCCACACGTGTCACTTCCTCTACTTCCTGTCCCCCCCCCCCGTCTTTAGCGTCCTCCCCCTCCCCGCGAAGACAAACAAACAACAAAATGGCGCGTGGTCACACGAGCACGACCAATGCAATCGTTCTCAGGCTGAGCGGTGACGGGGGGGACGGGGGGGGGCCCATCTGTTTGGAGAGCTGTGGGGATCTAGAGAGAGCGCTCCAACTCACCCCTGATCTTCTTCTCCTTCTTCTTCTTGCTCTTCTCGGCTCTCTGCCCGCCTTCTGCGTCCCCCGAGCTTCTCAAGGCCCTCCTGGCTTCGAGCAGCTCCTTGCGAAGCATCTTCTCTGGGCTAAAGAGAGGTCGTCCCCCCCCCCCCCCCCCCCCCCCCTCAGAGAACCCGACCACACCTCGAGGCAAACGTCCCTCCGTGGGCTACCAGCTCAGCTCCCATCGCCTCGGCGTGGTGCTCGACTCACGTGCTTCATGTTCCCCACTTTCTCTGGACTGCGATGTCCTCCGAGATGGCCGCCGGACTCCTGCTACACCCCTACCCCCCTCCGCCGCCCCCCCCAATCTGGTTTACGTGTCGTCTTCCTCATGTCAGGTTGTCCTGTTCTGTTCCGTGACACGGCGCTGTGTGTTCTGAGAGAGAGAGAGAGAGAGAGAGAGAGAGAGAGAGAGAGAGAGAGAGAGAGAGAGAGAGAGAGAGAGAGAGAGAGAGAGAGAGAGAGAGAGAGAGAGAGGTATGGTGTATCCCCTCTGAAGACCCCCTAGTTATGGCTTGGGGGGGGGGGATTACACACGCACACACACACCATTTCTATCCCTCCCTGTCTTTGCACACATACAAACACTCCATTTGATTTTCTCTCTCTCTCTCTCACACACACACACACACACACACACACACATGTCACTCACTTGCACAATAACACACACACACAAACATACATACACACACACACAATTTATCCCCCTCAAACACACACACACACACGCACACACACACACACACAGTGAACGACCTCTGCTGCCCTACAGACCAACCACACAGACCGGCTTGGATCACACACAGATGTCATTCTACTCCATGATCCAGCAGTCCTACTGGGTTATAGTATAACTTCTGATCAGTCCTACTGTGTTATAGTATAACTTCTGATCAGTCCTACTGTGTTATAGTATAACTATTGATCAGTCCTACTGTGTTATAGTAGAACTTCTGATCAGTCCTACTGTGTTATAGTATAACTATTGATCAGTCCTACTGTGTTATAACATAACTTCTGATCAGTCCTACTGTGTTATAACATAACTTCTGATCAGTCCTACTGTGTTATAACATAACTTCTGATCAGTCCTACTGTGTTATAACATAACTTCTGATCAGTCCTACTGTGTTATAGTATAACTATTGATCAGTCCTACTGTGTTATAGTAGAACTATTGATCAGTCCTACTGTGTTATAGTAGAACTATTGATCAGTCCTACTGTGTTATAGTATAACTATTGATCAGTCCTACTGTGTTATAGTATAACTATTGATCAGTCCTACTGTGTTATAGTATAACTATTGATCAGTCCTACTGTGTTATAACATAACTTCTGATCAGTCCTACTGTGTTATAGTATAACTATTGATCAGTCCTACTGTGTTATAGTATAACTATTGATCAGTCCTACTGTGTTATAGTATAACTATTGATCAGTCCTACTGTGTTATAGTATAACTATTGATCAGTCCTACTGTGTTATAGTATAACTTCTGATCAGTCCTACTGTGTTATAGTAGAACTATTGATCAGTCCTAATGTGTTATAGTATAACTTTTAGTCCAGCTGTCCCAATATGTCATAGCAGAAGCTCTGTGGGGAGATGATACAGGTACAGAGCCTGGGCCTCTCAACAATAAGAGAGAAAGACTGAGAGAGAGAATGAGTTGACCGTCACAACACAACGCTGACGTCAATATGAACACAGAGACACCTATGACACGGCCCCTGATCTGGCCTCCAATTGGCTGGAGCTCTCCTGGGTGATTTCTTAAAGGGCCAGGCGCCCACCCGTCTGACTCACCCACGGCTGAGGCTGTGGATCGTGACACAGACACAAATAAACACACACTTATACACAGACACACACACACATACACACACACACACAAAGGTGCCAACGAACAGAAACACACACACACACACACACACACACACACACACACACACACACACACACACACACACACACACACACACACACACACACACACACACACAAAGGTCCTGGAGGTGGTCCTCTTTCATCATAGTGATGAGTGGTTTGTGAGGGTGGCAGCCAGGTTGAGTGTGTGTGTGTGTGAGATAGTGGTGTGTGTGATAGGAATGTGTGTGTGTGTGTGTGTGTGTGTGTGTGTGTGTGTGTGTGTGTGTGTGTGTGTGTGTGTGTGTGTGTGTGTGTGTGTGTGTGTGTGTGTGTGTGTGTGTTCGGGTGTGTGTATGTGTGTGTGTGATAGGGGTGTGTGTGTGTTTTATAGAAGTGTGTGTGTGGGTGTGTGTGCATGTGTTTGTGATAGGGGTGTGTGTTTGTGTGTGTGTGTGTGTGAGTGTTTGTGTGTCTGTGTGTGTGTGTCTGTGTGTGTGATAGGGGTGTATGTGTGTGATAGAGGTGTGTGTGTGTGTGTGTGTGTGTGTGTGTGTGTGTGTGTGTGTGTGTGTGTGTGTGTGTGTGTGTGTGTGTGTGTGTGTGTGTGTGTGTGTGTGTGTGTGTGTCTGTGTGTGTGATAGGGGTGTATGTGTGTGATAGAGGTGTGTGTGTGTGTGTGTGTGTGTGTGTGTGTGTGTGTGTGTGTGTGTGTAGT
>CM051009.1:3983727-3986227 GCA_027704905.1 Muraenolepis orangiensis
TACATATTGCTGTTTTTCTGTGCCGATATATTGCATTTTATAAATTGCATTTTTATTTGAATTTTTTTACTTATTTTATTCTATTCTTTTTTATTCTATTTTTATCTTATTTTTATAACTGCTGTCTGTCGTCGGGTTTTGCACATAATATTTTCACTCACTGCTTTATACTTGTGTAAACTGTGAAGTGACAATAAACTTGACTTGACTTGACTTGTGTGTGTGTGTGTGTGTGTGTGTGTGTGTGTGTGTGTGTGTGTGTGTGTGTGTGTGTGTGTGTGTGTGTGTGTGTGTGTGTGTGTGTGTGTGTGTGTGTGTCATGGAACATGGAACAACAGCCTAGAAGAGGTTGGACTGGACCAACCGGTTGGTTCACTATGTGTTACTTCCTTGTTACGGAGTCGGACGCTTTGGTGTTCAATTTATTACAGCAGGAAGAAGACTAAGGTACGGTAGTCAACTCCGATCTTTGATATAGCATACATATATATCACTAATATATCATTATATATCACTTTATTACAGCAGGAAGACGACTAAGGTACGGTAGTCAACTCTGATCTTTGATATAGCATACATATATATCACTAATATATCATCATATATCACTTTATTACAGCAGGAAGAAGACTAAGGTACGGTAGTCAACTCCAATCTTTGATATATCATACATATATATCACTAATATATCATCATATATCATCATATATGTGTTGGGCAAGTTACTTTTAAAAAGTAACTAGTAATAGTTATAGTTACTGCTCTCAAAAAAGTAACTAGTTACTTTATTAGTTACTAAATTATAAAAGTAACTAGTAACAAGTTGCTTTACTTTACTTTAAAAATAATAACAATAAAAATCCAAGTTATTGTGTTGTTCTGTGGCACAGTAAGAGAAAAGACAACCCCCCATCATTGTAGCAATTATCATTATGAAATGCAGTGGAACAATAAAACACAAAAGATATGTTTAGACATTTTGACAGGCATCTTTATTGTAGCCTCAACAATCAAGTTCTAAGTAGTGCACTTGTAGTGCAATATGAAATAAAAACAACTACACTCGTTTGGCAGTGTACACATTAACAAAAACTACACTATTTTGGCAGTGTAACAATTAAACAAGAACTACACTATTTTGGCAGTAACAATTAAATAAATAATAAACTGTCAGACTGACACTGAAGACAAACTAACTATTTTCAGCCTCACAAAAACAAACTAACAGTGAAATTATTTACCTCACATCTGGCCATTTAGCATAAACAAAATCAATAATGGTGGATCAATTTAAGAAGAGGTGCTTTCAGCCTCATAAGTAATACATTGAGATGCTTTTCAGTAAGGCAAAATGTCCAAGTTGTAAATGCGCTGCTGCTCTCGCTGATACTTGCATCTGCCATTGTGTGTGTGTGTGCTGGTGGTGGGCGTTGCCGTGTATGTGTGTGTGTTAGCAAGTGTTTGTGTGTCTGTGTATTTTCCCCATAAGGCAAGACCCGCCCAATTCTGTCTCTGATTGGCTTACCCTGAAACATTTCCCCGCATTAACCAATCATCACTCCTCTATGGTCAAATTTACTTTTCCATGGTACTGCGAGAGGACATCACTGTATTCACCTGTAAATTACATCCGCAGGGAGATTGGGTTCAGTTGATCACATAATATATTATGTAACGCAGTAACGCACCCATTTAAATCACAGTAACTATAACGGCGTTACTGAATGGGAATAGGTAACTAGTAACGTTATTAGTTACCGCAAAAGGTAGTTGCGTTACAGTAACGCGTTAGTTTGTAACGCGTTAGTCCCAACACTGTATATCACTTTATTACAGCAGGAAGAAGACTAAGGGTACTGAAGTCAACTCTGATCCCTGATGTATTATAAACAAACAAACAAATAATTAAATAAATAATTAAATAATATATATATATATATATATATATATATATATATATGTATCACTTATGTATAATTTAAATAGGTTGATTAACCTTCTAAAACATGATTAAATATGTTATTTAAATGTTATGTAGAAACCTCTCACTGTTATATGAAGTTAATCAGTCACACTGCTAATTCAAATGATATTTTACTATTTAATACTTAGAAGGAGCAGGTAGGGGTCAGAGGTCAATAGGTAGCAGGGAGAGGTCAGAGGTCATTAAGGAGCAGGTAGGGGTAAGAGGTCATTAAGGACCTTTACCTCACTAACCCCACATCCTGCTTGGTAGTATAGTCCTCAGGGTTAACCTGAAGTGACTCACTAACCCCACATCCTGCTTGGTAGTATAGTCCTCAGGGTTAACCTGAAGTGACTCACTAACCCCACATCCTGCTTGGTAGTATAGTCCTCAGGGTTAACCTGAAGTGACTCACTAACCCCACATCCTGCTTGGTAGTATAGTCCTCAGGGTTAACCTGAAGTGACTCACTAACCCCACATCCTGCTTGGTAGTATAGTCCTCAGGGTTAACCTGAAGTGACTCACTAACCCC
>CM051009.1:3991552-4007590 GCA_027704905.1 Muraenolepis orangiensis
TTAATAATAAACAACTCAGTGGATCCAACTGAATGATGTCTTTTTATGATTTTTTTCTTCTTGGTTCTTCAGTTGAAATCCTAATTTCTTCAGTTAGCTTCAGTTACCAAGCAGCACACCTGGACTGTCATTCTAGCCCCTTGGATCCCAGCAGGTCTCTATGGTGTCCTGTCCCCTTGACGTTGGCTCTTCCTCAACTTACTGGTGGCTTGGGGACCCATGAGCTCAGTCTTCTGAAGACATTTCCTCCAACACGTCACAACACACACAGCAGTGGAGTCTCCGTTGACCTCTTCATCGTTGTGTGGAAGGAGGATATTAGTTCAACTCACTGCTGAAATGTGCTTGGTTCGATCCCCAATCTATGCAGCCTAACCTGTAGTATCCTATAAAGCAAGATGTCATCTAACCCCAATCTGCTCCTTAATCACACATATCTATTTACTATAAATAGCGTTGAATTGCTAATAAATGACTAAATAGTAAGATACCGTATTGGGCTGTTTATCAAAGCCATGTTTTATTAATATCTGTTTTTGCTTGTGGAACCACTAGGGGGCGACGAATCCCCCTCGGTGCAGTTCATCTTCTGGCCAACATGGTTGGGGCGAGGGAGACACATGATGTTTGAGTGTGGAGTACGGATGTAGCGATGCACAGCCAACAGTAGTCCTGACAAACCAATAATCATGTTGTTGGTCAATTATTTATTATTTTAATGACTTTCACAGACAGCCCTTACTGAGTCCCTGCTCTGTTTCCTTGTTTGACAGATTATTTTCTGTTTTGGTATTTGTTGACTTTTAGGTTTCTTTAACTCTGAAAAGTCTTTAGTAGTAGTTTTATTGTTATTCGAAATGAAAGTGTTTCCTTTGCTTTCCTTCCAGTGGTATGTTGATGCTTTGTCGCATGAGTTCCCCACAAAGTACAGCAGTACTTTTATACCCTTAAGGTAACTCATTAGTTTCACAGTGGACTCTGGCCGAAACCTGGTGGATGTATAGCTTCTTTGACATTATAGTATAAATTCTACTCTGATGGATAAGAATCAATTGCAGAGGTCCGGATACTAAGTTCGTCTTTATTGAACAATGCATCAAACACATCGACTGCAGCAAGATGGAGTTTACCGTGCCAATTTGTAGACTGAAGATGCCTTTCCTTATTACCCAGTTATATACTTTTTCACACATTCCGTCGCTTGTACATCACTTAATTCTTATTGGTCAAACGTTCCCCACGGCACTACTCCCTACGGCTATGGCTCATGTTACATCCATAGGACACCGTTGAAGGCACCCTAAAGGTACTGTAGCGAAATGAGCCGAAGGACACAGCCGTCAGCTAACAAGCTAGATTTCACACACACACACTTCACTCTAACCCGGAACAACAACCCCTAAACTCCCGCCCAACCGGAAACCACTCCCCTCGGGCCCAACCCCAATCACAGCCTTCCCCAGGCCGTTACAATCCCCCCCACAAATAAGGACCTCACCCCCGAGGGACCCGGGACGAACCCCAGGTTACGATCACACCAATGATCACACCCCAACCGGAGCGGACTCCCCAAACAAGTTCAGCCTTTAGCTGCTGGAACTTATTTTTATTTTTTTTAAGAAGAGTAGGGTGGACCACCTTCTCTTCCCGTCAGACCAGGGCGCATTCTTGTCCTCTAACCCTGTGGTCTCCCCTCTACCTAGTACCCCTCCGCCCCAAAACCCGTAAAGTCCCGAAACCTCTCCGGCGGCCGCTGGTGCCTGGTAGACCGAAAACGGCGGGCCCGCCCAGTCGGGTGTGGAACCCGGGGAAGGTGCCCGGGAAGGTGGGGCTTCCCTCTCCCCGGAGACTAGGATCAGCAGCTGTACCCGGTATACCTCCCCCAACCTCTCCAGGACGCGGCACGGCCCCATCCAAGGGCTGTACAGCTTCGGGCAACGGCCCTTTTTCCGCTGGGGGTTGTAAACCCACACCTCAAAGTGACGCCCCTTTGCCCGCATGTCATAGTTTATTTTCTGCCTCACTCCAGCCCGTGGGCCGACTCCAGGCGATCCTGATGTCTGCTGGCATACTCCGGGCCGGGGGCCGGAGGCAGGGTACATGTTGTGCGCCAAGGCCTACACTTAATCAGCCGTGCGTTCTCGGTTTCGATCTCGGGCTGCACCAGGTGGGTTATACCCACCTCCTCCTCCCCCAAGGCAAAGCTGTCCTTGAACTCTCGGAGCAGCTCCCACAGCTTCTCTTAATGCGAGGCGGTGAGGTGACAGGAGTTCTCAGTCCATATTGCTTTTAAGGCCAGGCGTACTCCATCTCCCCCAGGCTGGGGTCCCGGTAACTGGCTGGGGGCAGGAGGGTTCTCGGTGGGGGTGTGGTTGGGGGAACCCTTCGGACCGGGTGTCTCCTGGCCCGGAGGAGGCGCGGCTGGCCCTCGTCTCCGTATTCCTCACCTCTGCCGCCCGCAGCCTGAGTGGGGGCCATCGCCGGGCCATCCCTGAAGCTTACGACCCCCGCTCCAAAGTCTAGGCTACAGCTGGCAGCCTTCAAAAAGTCCAGGGCCAGAATAAAGGGTTCCGGTACTACCGCTACCCACACCCGATTACAAACTGCCCACCCTCCTACCGAAAACTTTACAGTGACCTTCCCCTTTAACGGCGCCAGCTCCCCCGTAACGGTGCGTAGCTGTACCGTTGTGGACTCTAGCTGCGTATCGCTCGGCACCAAGTCTGCCCGTAGCAAAGTCACTGTCGACCCCGAGTCAACTAGGGCTGTGCATGGTTTACCGTCCACATTGACCACTATAAAACATGAGTCCCCAATCGAGGCCCTCCCCTCCCACGGTCACTATAGGCCCCCGGGCCTGGTCTCCCTCTACTTCTGGGGACGGCGACGCACGGCTTCCTTGGCTGCCCCCCTGGGTCCCTCTCGCAGAGGGTAATGCCGGGGAAGTCCAAGCCGGACGTTGGGCCGGTTGTGGGTTCCGCATATCCCCCTCTATGCGGGACTTCAGTGGCACCCCGGTAGCGGGACGGTGACGGCCTCCGTACCTCGCCCGCTCCCGAGGCTCGACCGGTGGGTCCCTTCTGGGGGGAAAAGGAACGTTGCGAGCCACCACTGGAGGGGTCCTGACTCCGTCCTTGGCCTTCTCACCGGTTGCTCTTATGAGGCGACGACTTTCTCTCGCGGCGCTCTCTCCGTCTCCTCGTCCACGTCCGCCGACCAGCTGCACGCGCCGTACTGCTCGTCGTCGCTCTCCTCGCTCTTCACTCTCCCCTCTCTAGGGTACTCCAACTTCCTCTTCGGTTCCATTACTCCAGGATTGTAGCGTATGTCCTTAGTCCCTTCTGACACCAATGTAGCGAAATGAGCCGAAGGACACGGAGTATAGTGAACACAATGTTTATTGCCCTTAGCCGTCAGCTAACAAGCTAGATTTCACACACACACACTTCACTCGGAACAACAACCCCTAAACTCCCGCCCAAACGGAACCACTCCCCTCGGGCCCCCCCCCAATCACAGCCTTCCCCAGACTGTTACAGTACCCTTGTAAGGGCCTAAAGGGACATCAGCCGATAATAGGTCTGGAACACAACAACACATCTCTATGACCTAATGGGCCTTGGGGTCCACCAGCAGATTATGCTGTAGCCATCTGCTGCAATGTATTCAGATTCAGATTCAGATTCAGATTACCGTATTGACCCGAATATAAGACGGGTTTTTTTTCCGAGAAAAAAATCTGAAAAAGAGGGGTCGTCTTATAATCGGGGTTTAGACTTTTCGATGTACCGTAAATGCACATGTAATTGCGCAACAACAGATCGCGCCAAACGAGTGTTCCGAGACACCGCGCGACACTTAAAGTCACTCAAAGTCTTAAAGTAACAGTACATAAAAACAGTTACCTGGAGAGATAGAAATGGAGAGACACAGCGACCAACTTGAAAAAAGAAAAACGCCTGTGTATTTTGACATGCCAACATCTGTCACTGGGCATAAGAAAGGCGACAAATCAGTGATTGTGAAGTCTACTGGAAACGAGAAGAGCCGAGTAACGGTCATGTTAACGCGCCTCGCAGATGGGACAAAACTTCCCCCGTACGTGGTTTTAAAACGCAAGACTGTACCTAAAGAGGCAGTGACTGTACCTAAAGAGGCAGTGACTGCACCTAAAGAGGCAGCCAGCTGGCGTTATCGTACGCGCCCAGGCAAAGGGCTGGATGGAGACGGAGCTTGTGGTGGACTGGCAAGTTGGTCAAGGTGGTGTGGGGCAGACGGCGTGGGGGACTCAGAAAGAAGAGGAATATGTTGATTCTGGATGCTTTCCGTGGACACTTGACTGAGCCAGTCAAAAAGTGAAAGAGTGATGATCACTAGGTGACCTAGTGATCATACCGGGCGGAATGACAAGCCAGCTGCGCAATCTGCGCAAGAGATCCACAGAGTGGCTCCTGGCTGCTAATCACGCACTGACACCGTCTGGAAAAATCCAAAAGCCTGCAGTACGTTTGCTCTGTGAATGGATATTGCAAGCATGGGCTGACGTTTCCCCAGAAAGCATCATTAATGGGTTAAGAAATGCTGCGTATCAAATGCCATGGATGGCAGCGAGGATGACGTGATGTGGGAGGAGACGTGATGTGGAGGAGACGTGATGTGGGAGGAGACGGGGAAGCAGACACCGTGAGTGACGATAGCGGGAGTGAGAGCGAACAACCCAGCGATGTAGAAGACGAGCTGAATGAGAAGACGTGATGTGACCAATAGACTGATGTTCTGAAATGTTGTACTGTTTCATTGCTCTACTGTTTTATTGCGCTACCGTTTTATTGCACTACTGTTTTATTGCTATCTATCTAGCCTGTTTTCTTTTTGTTCGCCAAGTTAGGCAAATTTGAACACAATGTGTGATGTGTGTTATCATTATTTTCAAATAAAATGATTTTCTTTCAAAAAAAAAAATTTGGTCTTCAAATTTTTTTTTCTCCAAAAATTAGTCTTGAAAAAGAGGGGTCGTCTTATAATCGGGGTCGTCTTATATTCGGGTCAATACGGTACTTTATTAATCCCGAGGGAAATTAAGGTGCAACAGTTGACACAGGGGGAATAAATGCACACACAAAAATACTAATACCTATGCTAAAAAACAAAACAACAACTAACTAAATAAAACTATTATAAACAAAAATATAGTTAAAATAATTCTAAATGAAATCTAGATATAGAGGAACAAAAGACAGTGTTTTAGATTATAATAAGGGTATAAAAATACACTACAACATCATCAAACCTTTGCTCTGTTTTATCTTATCATGTGATAGTTGGGCGTTCTGGGGGAAGCCCAGCCCAAATGGAGACCTTTGGAACACAGTCATGAAGGTTTTAGACGTAGTTAGATATTGTCCTTCCTCATTTGGTCTGTCTACAACATTGATGTGCCCAGAAGCTACAATCTTTACTCCTCTTTTGACGAACACCTGAATCTGTTGATTCAACACCTGAATCTGTTGATTCAAGGGATCTTCATTTTGTTGATCTTCCCTGACTAGCTCCCAGACCGTAGTCGAGGAATACAGGGGATATTCATCCAGGGCCGAAGCACAGGCTTCGGGTTCAATAACCCACTTAATGAACAGACAGGCAGGGTTCACTTCCGAGAGGGTTGGATTGATTGATAACTTATTCTAGACAGATGTACATTGCTACTACTCCCGTTCACTTCCAGACACAGACAGACGCTCGCTCCTTCACCTCGCGCTCCCACACACACACGCCACGCCCCCCTCTCTCTTAAAGGGGAAGGCAGCCTTGCTGTTAAGTAAAATGTTGTGGTGGAACGTTATGGGAACATAATTCACTGTTTGTGTTTAGTGTGTGTTGCACCACGGACCGGTTAGGGTGCGTACCGTGTTGTTGTTGTTGTTGTGGTGTGCTAGCTGGAGTAGCAAGTAGCAGATGTGTTTCCCCTGCTGTTAAACTTAAATGGAAAATAAAGTGTGGAATTCCATATTAAACACGCCGCCTCCGACTCCCATTCATCGGCTCTACAATGTCTACATATGTCCTCAGTTTTTATATAGATTATGTCTATTCTGTACCCAAGTTCACAAAGGGATGCAGTGTTATTATTGTACCACTGTGAGGCACTGAAGCGTTACGCGCTAAGTAAGGACGCATGCTTGCGTCGTATGTTAATGAGGGGGTGTTCACCTGTGTGTGTGTGTGTGTGTGTGTGTGTGTGTGTGTGTGTGTGTGTGTGTGTGTGTGTGTGTGTGTGTGTGTGTGTGTGTGTGTGTGTGTGTGTGTGTGTGTGTGTGTGTGTGTGTGTGTGTGTGTGTGTGTGTGTGTGTGTGTGTGTGTGTGTGTGTGTGTGTGTGTGTGTGTGTGTGTGTGTGTGTGTTAGCTCGACTGAGCGAAAGGATGTACCAGTGGCGCAGAGGGAAATACACCATGACCAAGGGCTAAACAGTTCATCGTCTCCGTCACAACTATCTCTCTCCGAGTGCAACGTATGAGGAAGCTGCCATCCTTAACGTCAACACTTGCCCTACATGAACCTACTAGTATAACAATTTCCTTGCATTTTTACTTTCACATTTTCATATGACACAGGGCAGCATGTTGTGCCACACACAGATTGTAGCTGGCGGAACCCCTTGGGAGTACAGACAAAGTCGGGGGCAAGAAGGAGTTTAAAACCCGTAGGTTTCTATATTGTCTCGGGTAGAAAACTGTGTGTATGGTGCACCAAGGAATAAACTGATATGAGGTGTGAACTGTGAACTATGTGTGTGTAAATTAAGGAAGTAATAATACCATGTGTAAAGCGACTTACTTGTGTGCGAAATGGAAATCCAAGGGGGTGTTGTAGAATGTGATGCGGGGGGGAAAGGCTGGAGTCCAAAACAGATCACAAAAACATCGAAACACGAAAATCCAACATAAGTAATAAACAAGAAAAATAGTCCAACAGAGAAAAACAAAGTTAGCAGAGATTGCAAAAAGGGTATTCACGGAGAAATCGGCTAGAGTCTCAGGTTGTACCGTAACAGAACAGACATACATCCCACCCTCCCTGGTTCTAACAGAGTAGGAGTATATGTGGACCGCTTTTTAGGGATAAAGTCACAAAGAGATTCCGAAAAATCACTAAATCTAGCGATACGAGGATAGTACAGTACCAGGGAGGAGAGAGGGCAAGAGAGAGAGAGATAATCCACGGTTCACGTTAAAAACACTGAAAAATACGCTGCGCTGAATATGTTGCGAGTGCATGTTTAGTTGCTTCAGTTCTCTCTCTCCATCAGGCTCGGGAGAGGAGGAGCAGCCGGGTGTAGCGACAGGAGAACCAGGTGTAATGTTTCTGAAAATCCAGTCAGTTCCTTGGAGGATTTATTAGGATTGTAATATCCGAATACATGTCACAGTATCGTAGCTCTCTTAGCTTTGTCTAACCTTATTTATTTAGCAACATCAACAAATTAAGCACCAAGAGCACCCCCTCCTGGACAGAACCGGTAACACTACCAAACATTATTTTCGCTGTACTGTACTTGTGCTGTGCAATACATTTAAATCTAAAAATCTAATCTAATCTAATCTAATCTAATCTAATCTAATCTGGACGCACTGCGATTTTCCTTTCAGCCAACAGTTGAAACTGGTGTTCTTATAAATACTTCTAAACATTTTTACACATACGAGTGTAACATGACAGATGGTGGTGTTCTGGGGGGGTCATGGTGTGGAGGTCATCTGGTGGCAGCAGCATCAGGTGCTGGGGTGCAGCAGTGTTCCTGGTGTAATGTTTGTGGTATATGTTTGGTAGTGTTACCGGTTCTGTCCAGGAGGGGGTGCTCTTGGTGCTTAATTTGTTGATGTTGCTAAATAAATAAGGTTAGAAAAAGCTAAGAGAGCTACGATACTGTGACATGTATTCGGATATTACAATCCTAATAAATCCTCCAAGGAACTGACTGGATTTTCAGAAACATTACACCTGGTTCTCCTGTCGCTACACCCGGCTGCTCCTCCTCTCCCGAGCCTGATGGATGGTATTGAACATAGTGTATTGTGTGTTATGCAGCCTCGTTTACAGGCACTGTTGTTAGTCCCTGTGCAGACCCCTGAAGTGACCGTGTACTGCGCATGTCTGTAATAAACTCTCTCTAAACTTCCATCCGCTACTGAATGGAGGAACAGCGAGAAGTTGGTACACTTCCATATGCGCCACTCATGCTGTCATGTATACATACACAGTACACAATCATATGTTTCTTTCATAGAGATTAGAGGGCGATGACGTCATAAAGTTGGCAACCCCGCGGAGAAGAGAGTAGCCGAAAGTCCAGGAAAACGAATGTTACTCGTTACACCCTATTTACACGACATGGAGGCTGTTCGCTCTTTCTTGGGAAAAACGTTTTCAAACGAAATAGTTTGACAACTGGAAAACATCATAAGGTGAGTACAAACATTTGATGAAATAATATAAAGAAGAAATAAAGTGCTTTTATTCACTTGATAAAACAAATAGTCATAGGAATGGCCAACGCTGCCAGATCTGAAGCAGGCCCAATGTTGGAGCCCTAGGCGAGATTTTCCATTGCCCCCCCCCACCCCCAGGTTACACCACCTTTGTGAAAAAAATAATACTAATATAAAAAAATAAAAAGTTTAATTTTAATTTTTAATTTCACGCGACCCGTTTTTTTTTCGAGCGACTTGAAAAAAGAAGAAGCCCAAAGTCGTGTATTATAAGTGGACTTGGCAACTCAGAGGGTTCACTTACGTAAAGAATAAATAAATTAAATTAAATTAAATTAAATTAAATTAAATTAAATTAAATTAAATTAAATTAAATTAAATTAAATTAAATTAAATTAAATTAAATTAAATTAAATTAAATTAAATTAAATTATTAAATTAAAAACCTTTCGGCGGCACCCCCCAGGCATTTGGCGCCTATGCCACGGGCCGCCCCGCAGCCTACATGGTTAGCATTCTGTGCGATGCTTACATTTGATTTAATTTGATACACTTTATTCATCCCCAAGGACTGGGTTGTCACCCATGAGCACAATCACACAACCTCACATATAGACAAATACACCACACTCCAAGAGGGCATCGCCATTGCGCGGTACACAACACACACGAGTAAATACGGTAATACAGTAACTGTGATGAAAGGTTTGATGTCGGTATTAAAGCAACAAGATTCGGAAGGTGACAAAGGCATTGGACATTTCAACAGCCGAAGCGACGGCTTCTAGACGCGCTCAGTGCAACACGGATGCTTTACCAGATAGTATACTGTTATAATATATAATAATTATCATTATAGCACATTATTAAACTTCATTGTGTTAATATTATGTGCAATATTATTGCGCGTCAACTCGTTACGCAGCTGGTGCGTGTTGGTTTTACAGGTGTTGATGATTCAATGATTTGGTCTGGGGTCTGTTCTAAGATCCAAGGTTAATTGTTGGTCTTTGTGATTTCATGTTCAGCATTCAAATAGATTCTACCGAAACAATATGTAGATGTGCGTGTGTCCAGGTCTCCAGTTTACTATGAATGAAGAGAAAGAGGAGGGGGGTCCTACCTCTATAACCCCTCTGTCTGGGGGACATGGCCAACAGAGCCAAGCTGAGAGGTAAGAAGAGTCACAACAGGTCTGTGACTGTTGTCCATCTCAGATCTCAGCAGTGATCTCAACACCATCACTAGTCTGAGTAAAAGCTCTGTGTGTGTATTGTGTTGAAGCCCAGAGCAGCAGGAGAGAGCAGACTCCCCTGGACCCAGCTGTGTCTCCATCAAGAGTGACTGGTCTATGGATCACCCTGTCCAGTTTAAAGATGGATGCCCCTCCAGAAAAGAGAGGTAGGAGTTTCAAATGTATTTTGACGCTGGTAAGGAACCTCAGCTTTGCCTCAGCCGCAAAACCATTATTTTCATACATCATTTTCCATTAACGGGACAGCCTGTTATGGTTCATGTAAAAATGCATCATCTATCAAACATCCATAAATCCTGGTTCTTGTTTTTGTAGAATAGTCCAGCAGGAGAGAGCAGACTCCCCTGGACCCAGCTGTGTCTCCGTGAAGAGTGACTGGTCTATGGATCATCCTGTCCAGTTTAAAGATGGAAATAATTCAACTGAGAAAAGGTGAGGATGCATCAGAGATTATAACAATTCTGCTCTAGCAATCTACCTTGCCACATGCCAATACAGTGGCTTCTTTGGGCTTCTCCTGCCGACAAAGTCAAGTCAAGTCAAGTCAAGTCAAGTTTATTGTCACTTCACAGTTTACAGTTTAGTATAAAGCAGTGATGTGAAATTCTTGTGTGCAATACCCGACGACAGACAGCAGTGATAGAATAAGATAAAATAAAAATAGATAAAAATAGATAAAAATAGAATAAAAAATAGAATAAAAAATAGAATAAGGAATATAAAATAAAAATAAAAAATGCAATTTATAAAATGCAAAAATCAGCACAGAAAAGAGCAATATATATATATAAATCAATGTAATAAAATATACATTGTTATATGTTATACGCCCTTGTTCAGCAGCCTGATGGCCTGACTGTGGAAGCTATCTCTAAGCCTATTTGTACGACACTTGATACTGCGGTATCGCCTGCCTGACGGTAATAGTGAGTAAAGTTCGTGGCTGGGGTGGGCAATGTCTTTTATAATTCTTTTGGCCTTGGCCACGCACCGCTGGTTGTAAATGTCCAGGAGGGAGGGGAGCTCACCTCCAACGATATACTGGGCCGTCCGCACCACCCTTTGAAGCGCTCTGCGCTCGAGTGCCGTGCAGTTCCCGTACCAGGCGGTGATACACCCTGTCAGAACACTCTCGATGGTGCCGTTGTAGAATGTTCTCAGGATGCGGGGGCCCATGCTGAATTTCTTCAGACGCCTGAGAAAATACAGGCGTTGTTGGGCCTTTTTCACCACGTGTGTGGTGTGCGTGGACCATGTGAGGTCCTCGGAGATGTGCATGCCGAGGAACTTGAAGCTGCTGACCCTCTCTACTGCAACGCCGTCGATGGAGATAGGGCTGTGCTCTCCCCTCTGCCTCCTGAAGTCCACGATCAGCTCCTTGGTCTTCTTGACGTTGAGGGCGAGGCTGTTCTCCTGGCACCACTGCTCCAGCGATCCGACCTCCTCCCTGTAGGCTGTCTCGTCGTCGCCGGCGATCAGGCCCATCACTGTCGTGTCGTCAGCAAACTTGACGATGATGTTGGAGCTGTGCATAGCCATGCAGTCGTGGGTGTAGAGGGAGTAGAGGAGAGGGCTCAGCACGCATCCCTGGGGGGCTCCCGTGTTGAGGGTCAGTGGCTCTGATGTGGTGCTGCCCATCCTCACCACCTGGCGGCGGTCCGACAGGAGGTTCAGTATCCAGCTGCACATGGATGGGGGTACGCCTAGACCTCTCAGCTTGGTGTCGAGCTTGGCAGGAACTATTGTGTTAAATGCTGAGCTGTAGTCCACAAACAGCATTCGCACATAACAGTTCTTCCCCTCCAGGTGGGAAAGGGCAGTGTGGAGGGCCATGGCAATTGCGTCGTCCGTGGATCTATTTTGACGATATGCAAATTGCCATGGGTCCAGCGTGGTAGGTAACACGGAGCAAATAAAGTCCTTGACCAACCTCTCGAAGCATTTGCTAACGATCGAGGTGAGGGCCACAGGTCTGTAGTCATTCAGGCATGTTACCTTGGTTTGTTTAGGGACAGGCACGATGGTGGATATCTTGAAGACCGCGGGGACAACAGCCTGGGACAGGGAGAGGTTGAAACACAGGGTAATGATGGGTTTACCGGTTACCGGTTTACCGGTTTACCGGTTTATTGCAAGGTTTGAGGCGTTTGAACTAACAGAGCAGATGGTACATGCTAGTGCTCTCCTGGAGTGTGTGGTGATGGCTGGTTTAACCTGTGGGCCCAGATACCAGCCTCACCCAGCCCCAGAGTATAAGCAATGGGTGAAAATCGTATGTGCAATACCCGACGACAGACAGCTGTTATACAAATAAAAATAATCGAATAAAAAATAAGTAAAAAGTACAAACTGTATAAAGTAAAATATATAAAAATATAAAAGTGCAAATATATTAGCACAGAAAAACAGCAATATATATATATATAAATCAATGTAATAAAATATACATTGTTATATGCTATACACCCTTGTTCAGCAGCCTGATGGCCTGACTGTGTAAGCTGTCTCGAAATCTATTTGTGCGGCACTTGATACTGCGGTATCGCCTGCCTGACGGTAAAAGTGAGTACAGTTCGTGGCTGGGGTGGGCAATGTCTTTTATGATGCGTTTGGCCTTGGCCACGTACCGCTGGTTGTATATATCCAGGAGGGAGGGGAGCTCACCTCCAACGATATACTGGGCCGTCCGCACTACCCTTTGAAGCGCTCTGCGCTCAAGTGCGGTGCAGTTCCCCTACCAGGCGGTGATATACCCTATAAGAACACTCTCAATTGTGCCGGTGTAGAATGTTCTCAGGATGCGGGGGCCCATGCTGAATTTCCTCAGACGTCTGAGGAAATTCAGGCGTTGTTGGGCCCTTTTCACGGCCCAGGTTTCAGGCCAGGTGAGGCTTCTTAGCCAACAGCCACACACTCCTCAACAACAGCATCAATGATCATAAGTCCTGGCTATTGTTCTTATAGAAGAGGCCAGCAGGAAAGAGCAGACTCCCCTGTACCCAGCTGTGTCTCCATGAAGAGTGACTGGTCTATGGATCATCCTGTCCAGTTTGAAGAAAGACGCCCCTCCAAAGAAGACAGGTAGGAGTTTAAAATGTGTTTAACCACTGGTAAGGAACATCGGTTTCACCTCAACCGCATCACCACTCCCGTCATACATTATTTTCCAATAACGGGACAACCTGTCAAGGTCGAACATCCACAAATCCTGGTTCTTGTTTTTCTAGAAGCAAAACCCAGGAGAGAGCAGACTCCCCTGGACCCAGCTGTGTCTCCATGAAGAGTGACTGGTCTATGGATCACCCAGTCCAGTTTAAAGATTGGCGACCCTCCAAAGAGAAGAGGTAGAAGTTTCAAGTGTAATCCATCTGACTCTGGCCAGATGAGGCTGTTTAAACCAGCCACCAACCACACACTTCACACAACAGCCACTATGGAACATCAATAAATCATGCTTATTGTTATTTTAGAAGAGTCCAGCAGGAGAGAGCAGACTCCCCTGGACCCAGCTGTGTCTCCATGAAGAGTGACTGGTCTATGGATCACCCCGTCCAATTTAAACGCCCCTCCAGAGAGGAGAGGTAGGAGTTGCAAACGGAGGATAAAAACAGACCAGTTGGATGTTATCGGACTCTGCTGGTGCTGATATTTAGAAGTCAAGAGAAAATCAAAAGGATCCTTTGTGTGTGTGTGTGTGTGTGTGTGTGTGTGTGTGTGTGTTTGTTCTCTGCACAGACGACAGCAAGACAGGTCAAAGGTTGCCAGTGGCCAGTCTGTACAGCAGCATCCAACAGAGGAGATGCTCAAGGTGTGTAAATGTCAAATGACACTTCTGCATCCAGCACATATGCGAAGATGCACAAAGATCTCAACAGACCTGTACGTACACAAAGACTGGCAGTTCTCCCAGATGTTTGCAACACAGTTGGCCCTGGCTGAGGTTTGCATTAAATAACCACAGATTGGTCCAGCAGGGCACATGCGTAGTGTATGGGGACTACCAACAAAAAATGTCACGGAATTAGCGAGCGTTGCACTGTTGACTCGCTACAAACAACGTCTAGTTTCCAGTTATGCATCCATCCTTTATTCCAAAACACGTAAAAATAATCTTTCTCCATCCATCCAAACACATAAAAAAGAAAGACTAGCAATGCAAGCAATGATCTTACAGTGTGTACGTGCATGCGTGCAAAATAAAAAATCTCCCTACTCACCCCCTCTCTACACCGCCATACCAGTTCACAGGTGCATCTATTCATTCATTTCCCACCTTCACCGACACCCACGTGACATCCATGACTAAACCCAGACACTATTGGGTAATAGAGAATGCATTCATAGGACATGGCGTATGGCCCCTACACCTAGTATTTGTTTTTGACAGCCTTACACGAGAAAAAAATGAATGCACCCAGCCAAATCAAAACAGCAGGTTTCTGTTCGTTTGTTGCAGTGAGTGTCACTGCTACATTCAAACTTTCAAAATGTAATCGCAAACATGTTGTATGCAGCTGTATGCAACTGTAAATGCAGCTTTAATGTACAGCAATACATTTGACTTAAGCTCTACATGAGCATTAAAGGATAACTTTGCCGATTTTAAATCGCATCTCTATCTATCCACAATCGGGATATAAACCTTTTTTTTTTTAACGGCAGTTGTCGCCGGTGTTCTATGTGTCTCTGGAGCTCAGCGGACATGAACATTTTTGGGGATTTCCCCAACAAGATTGTCAATTTACATATACTACCCACATTAAAATGATACAAAGCCATCTGAACATCGACAAAGTTCCCGTATACGCGTCTCCTGTGTTGCAATAGTTGCCAGACTCTTCTGTTTTTATTTTATCTTATTTTTATAACTGCTGTCTGTCGTCGGGTATTGCACATAATATACTTGTGTAAATTGTGAGTGACAATAAACTTGACTTGACTTGACTTGACCATGTCCTAGAATCAGATGTGAGTCCAGATGCGGCTGATGTCCTCAGTTAGTTCAGAGTAAAGTTCTCATTGATGTTTGTTCTGTTCCAGAGGGCTGAGGAGAAGGCGCAAGGTTTTCTAGAGAAAGAGCAGAAGAAGCTCTGGAGGGTTTCCTTCCCACATTACCCACAATGCTCAGAGAGTCAGATGGAGGAGGTGGTGGTGGATGGTAAGAAAGAGGAGCAGAGGAAGTGCGCCATACAGGGAGTGATAGACATCACAAAGTTCTGTCTGCTGGAGATGAACCAGGAGGAACTGGCCAATACACTGACGAGCGGTAAGAGACTCATTTTGTAACAGTACTCAGATTTACTTAGTTCAAACTAAGTTAGATCATGGGAGATTTCTAACTTGTTTTACTTTTTAACCATGAGAAGATATCTTGGAGGTTACATGGTTTGATCCAGATATGTAGGGTTATTGTTGGTGGTGTCAGGTTAAATGGTTTGATCCAGATATGTAGATATATGCAGATATTGTGAGAGTATAATGTTAAATGGCCTTTTAAAAGCAGGTGTCATGCTTATCAGACATTTCAAAATCTACCATGACATCTGTGACATCTGAAGTGGGAATGTCCACCGGCTGGAAAGAGGGGACAGTACTGTAATAACTGGTAGGCTGGAGTTAATTTGTCCATCATACATCTGAGTGGACACTTCCACTTTTGATGTAATTTTGATGCATTCCAAAATTGCTTTTAATGGCCGATCAAAATGCCGCCTGACAGTGAGGGAAGCAATGTTTTAAGACATAAATTAGGTAGAAAACAATGAACAATCGTAATTTTGTGGAAAGTCCTTCCACAACAACCACAAGTAATGAAAAGACAGTTGCACATTTTCCCACTGATTACCATCTGTTTACCATCCACTAACTGATGTCTTCTGTTTTGTCATTTAGAAACTGTTGCAGTCAATTGCCAACTTAAAATCAAGTCTCATCTGCAGGAGAAGTTAAGATGTGTGTTTGAGGGAATC
Organism: Muraenolepis orangiensis; assembly: GCA_027704905.1. Lineage (NCBI taxonomy): Eukaryota > Metazoa > Chordata > Actinopteri > Gadiformes > Muraenolepididae > Muraenolepis > Muraenolepis orangiensis. Next base: position 4,007,264 of record CM051009.1, read on the forward strand.
CCTAAAGCAGGACAGCCGACAAGACTGAATGACTTCTACACAGAGCTCTACATCACAGAGGGAGGCAGTGGAGATGTCAACAAGGAGCATGAGGTCAGACTGATTGAAACTGCCTCCAGGAAACAAGCCAAGGTGGAAAGACAAATCAAATGTGAAGACATCTTTAAACTCTTAACTGGACAAGATCAACCAATCAAAACAATATTGACAACTGGAGTGGCTGGCATTGGTAAAACTGTTTTAACACACAAGTTCACTCTGGACTGGGCTGAGGGCAAAACCAACCATGACATAGACTTCACATTTACCTTTGCTTTCAGAGAGCTG
>CM051009.1:4008590-4045083 GCA_027704905.1 Muraenolepis orangiensis
TCAGCTCTCTGAAAGCAAAGGTAAATGTGAAGTCTATGTCATGGTTGGTTTTGCCCTCAGCCCAGTCCAGAGTGAACTTGTGTGTTAAAACAGTTTTACCAATGCCAGCCACTCCAGTTGTCAATATTGTTTTGATTGGTTGATCTTGTCCAGTTAAGGGTTTAAAGATGTCTTCACATTTGATTTGTCTTTCCACCTTGGCTTGTTTCCTGGCGGCAGTTTCAATCAGTCTGACCTCATGCTCCTTGTTGACATCTCCACTGCCTCCCTCTGTGATGTAGAGCTCTGTGTAGAAGTCATTCAGTCTTGTCGGCTGTCCTGCTTTAGGGATTCCCTCAAACACACATCTTAACTTCTCCTGCAGATGAGACTTGATTTTAAGTTGGCAATTGACAGCAACAGTTTCTAAATGACAAAACAGAAGACGTCAGTTAGTGGATGGTAATCAGTGGGAAAATGTGCAACTGTCGTTTCATTACTTGTGGTTGTAGTGGAAGGACTTTCCACAAAATTACGATGGTGTTATGCTAACAGTATTTGTTCATTGTTTTCTACCTAATTTATGTCTTAAAACATTGCTTCCCTCCCTGTCAGGCGGCATTTTGATCGGCCATTGAAAGCAATTTTGAAATGCATCTCTGTGTGACATCAAAAGCGTGTCCACTCAGATGTATGATGGACAAATTAACTCCAGCCTACCAGTTATTACAGTACTGTCCCCTCTTTCCAGCCGGTGGACATTCCCACTTCAGATGTCACATAAGGGTAGATTTTAAAATGTCTGATAAGCATGACACCTGCTTTTAAAAGGTAATTTAACATTATACTCTCACAATATCTGCATATATCTACATATCTGGATCAAACCATTTAACCTGACACAACCAACAATAATAATTATCTTACTGTTGTTTACAAAATGAGTCTCTTACCGCTCGTCAGTGTGTTGGCCAGTTCCTCCTGGTTCATCTCCATCAGACATAACTTTGTGATGTCTATCACTCCATGTATGGCGCATCTCCTCTGCTCCTCATGCTTTCCATCCACCTTCTTCTCCTCCCTCTGACTCTCTGAGCATTTTGGGTAATGTGGGAAAGAAACCCTCCAGAGCATCTTCTGCTCTTTCTCTAGAAAACCTTGCGCCTTCTCCTCAGCCCTCTGGAACAGAACAAACATCAATGAGAACTTTACTCTGAACTAACTGAGGACATCAGCCGCATCTGGACTCACATCTGATTCTAGGACATGGTCAAGTCAAGTCAAGTCAAGTTTATTGTCACTTCACAGTTTACACAAGTATAAAGCAGTGAGTGAAAGTCTTATGTGCAATACCCGACGACAGACAGCAGTTCTAAAAATAAGATAAAATAAAAACTGAATAGAATGGTCTGGAGAGTCTGGCAACTATTGCAACACAGGAGACGCGTATTACAGGGGAACTTTGTTGATTTTCAGATGGCTTTGTATCATTTTAATGTGGGTAGTATATGTAAATTGACAATTTTGTTGGGGAAATCCCCAAGATTTTTCATATCCGCTGAGCTCCAGAGACACATAGAACACCAGCGACAACTGTCGCTGGTGTTCAAATGTAATGCTGTACATTAAAGCTGCATTTACAGTTGCATACAGCTTACAACATGTTTGCGATTACATTTAGAGTAAAAATGTACTGCATGTCACTGCAACAAACGGACAGAAACCGGCTGTTTTGATTTGGCTGGGTGCATTCATTTTTTTCTCGTGTCTGGCTGTCAAAAAATAAATACTAGGTGTAGGGGCCATACGCCATGTCCTATGAATGGATTTTCTATTGGGCAATAGCGTCTGGGTTTAGTCATGCATGTCACGTGGGTGTCGGTGAAGGTGGGACATTAATGAATAGATGCACCTGTGAACCGGTATGGCGGTGTAGAGAGGGGGTGAGTAGGGAGATTTTTTATTTTGCACGCATGCACGTACACACTGTAAGATCATTGCTTGCCTTGCTAGTCTTTCTTTTTTTTATGTGTTTGGATGGATGGAGAAAAATTATTTAGGTATAAAGGTTTTGGAATAAAGGATGGATGCATAACTGGAAACTAGACGTTGTTTGTAGCGAGTCAACAGTGCAACGCTCGCTAATTCCGTGACATTTTTTGTTGGTAGTCCCCATACACTACGCATGTGCCCTGCTGGACCAATCTGTGGTTATTTAATGCAAACCTCAGCCAGGGCCAACTGTGTTGCAAACATCTGGGAGAACTGCCAGTCTTTGTGTACGTACAGGTCTGTTGAGATCTTTGTGCTGGATGCAGAAGTGTCATTTGACATTTACACACCTTGAGCATCTCCTCTGTTGGTTGCTGCTGTACAGACTGGGCACTGGCAACCTTTGACCTGTCTTGCTGTTGTCTGTGCAGAGAACAAACACATACACACACACTCACAAAGGATCCTTTTGATTTTCTCTTGACTTCTAAACATCAGCACCAGCAGAGTCCGATAACATCCAACTGGTCTGTTTTTATCCTCCGTTTGCAACTCCTACCTCTCCTCTCTGGAGGGGCGTTTAAATTGGACGGGGTGATCCATAGACCAGTCACTCTTCATGGAGACACAGCTGGGCCCAGGGGAGTCTGCTCTCTCCTGCTGGACTCTTCTAAAATAACAATAAGCATGATTTATTGATGTTCCATAGAGGCTGTTGTGTGAAGTGTGTGGTAGGTGGCTGGTTTAAACAGCCTCATCTGGCCAGAGTCAGATGGATTACACTTGAAACTTCTACCTCTTCTCTTTGGAGGGTCGCCAATCTTTAAACTGGACTGGGTGATCCATAGACCAGTCACTCTTCATGGAGACACAGCTGGATCCAGGGGAGTCTGCACTCTCCTGGGTTTTGCTTCTAGAAAAACAAGAACCAGGATTTGTGGATGTTCGACCTTGACAGGTTGTCCCGTTATTGGAAAATAATTTATGACGGGAGTGGTGATGCGGTTGAGGTGAAACCGATGTTCCTTACCAGTGGTAAAACACATTTGAAACTCCTACCTGTCTTCTTTGGAGGGACGTCTTTCTTTAAACTGGACGGGATGATCCATAGACCAGTCACTCTTCATGGAGACACAGCTGGGTACAGGGGAGTCTGCTCAACAATGCAGCCTATATATGCATATAACAATGTATATTTTATTACATTGATGTATATATATATATATTGCTGTTTTTCTGTGCTAATATATTTGCACTTTTATATTTTTATATATTTTACTTTATACAGTTTGTACTTTTTACTTATTTTTTATTCGATTCTTTTTATTTGTATAACAGCTGTCTGTCGTCGGGTATTGCACATACGATTTTCACCCCTTGCTTATACTTGTATAACTTTGATGTGACAATAAACTTGACTTGACTTGACTTGACTTGAATCAGACTGATTAGACTCTGGGGCTGGGTGAGGCTGGTATCTGGGCCCACAGGTTAAACCAGCCATCACCACACACTCCAGGAGAGTACTAGCATGTACCATCTGCTCTGTTAGTTCAAACGCCTCAAACCTTGCAATAAACTGTTAAACCCATCATTATCCTGTGTCTTTGTCGGCAGGAGAAGCCCAAAGAAGCCACTGTATTGGCATGTGGCAGGGTAGATTGCTAGAGCAGAATTGTAATAATCTCTGATGCATCCTCACCTTTTCTCAGTTGAATTATTTCCATCTTTAAACTGGACAGGATGATCCATAGACCAGTCACTCTTCACGGAGACACAGCTGGGTCCAGGGGAGTCTGCTCTCTCCTGCTGGACTATTCTATAAAAACAAGAACCAGGATTTATGGATGTTTGATAGATGATGCATTTTTACATGAACCATAACATGCTGTCCCATTAATGGAAAATGATGTATGAAAATAATGGTTTTGCGGCTGAGGCAAAGCTGAGGTTCCTTACCAGCGTCAAAATACATTTGAAACTCCTACCTCTCTTTTCTGGAGGGGCATCCATCTTTAAACTGGACAGGGTGATCCATAGACCAGTCACTCTCGATGGAGACACAGCTGGGTCCAGGGGAGTCTGCTCTCTCCTGCTGCTCTGGGCTTCAACACAACACACACACAGAGCTTTTACTCAGACTAGTGATGGTGTTGAGGTCACTGCTGAGACCTGAGATGGACAACAGTCACAGACAGTGAGAGATCCTCTTCTTACCTCTCAGCTTGGCTCTGTTGACCATGCTCCCCAGACAGAGGGGTTATAGAGGTAGGACCCCCCTCCTCTCTCTCTTCATTCATAGTAAACTGGAGACCTGGACACACGCACATCTACATATTGTTTCTGTAGAATATATTCGAATGCTGAACATGAAATCACAAAGACCAACAATGAACCTGGGATCTTAGAACAGACCCCAGACCAAATCATTGAATCATCAACACCTGTAAAACCAACACGCACCAGCTGCGTAACGAGTTGACGCGCAATTATATTGCTCTCCATCTGAACCAAAAACATCATAAACACAATGAAGTTTAATATTGTGCTTTTTTTTGTGCTATAATTATTATATATTATAACATATATATCTGGCATATATATATACTGTATATACTATCTGGCAGGCACGTGCACACATAGACATCAAAGGGGGCTTGAGCCCCTGCCCTTTATCTTCCTCCAGAGAAAGTGCCCTTTTTATGGGATGCTTTTTTATTTTCTTTTTTTATTATTTTCTTTAAATAAATTAATATATATCTACTGCTGTTTGCGCACAGTTTCCCTTTCCAACAAATAAATTGATTGAATAAAAGTATCAGGTCGGAAGATTAGACTGTCAAGTTCCCAGGCTCTCTCTACCCTCCCTCCCTCCCTCCCTCCCTCCCTCCCTCCCTCCCTCCCTCCCTCCCTCCCTCCCTCCCTCCCTCCCTCCCTCCCTCCCTCCCTCCCTCCCTCCCTCCCTCCCTCCCTCCCTCCCTCCCTCCCTCCCTCCCTCCCTCCCTCCACGTCTGCTGCTCAGCGGTGCGGACAGTCATCGGCAGTCCCTTCAGACAGGTAGCAGCACCTCCCACCTTACAGTCCCTTCAGACAGGTAGCAGCACCTCCCACCTTACAGTCCCTTCAGACAGGTAGCAGCACCTCCCACCTTACAGTCCCTTCAGACAGGTAGCAGCACCTCCCACCTTACAGTCCCTTCAGACAGGTAGCAGCACCTCCCACCTTACAGTCCCTTCAGACAGGTAGCAGCACCTCCCACCATACATTCCCTTCAGACAGGTAGCAGCACCTCCCACCATACAGTCCCTTCAGACAGGTAGCAGCACCTCCCACCTTACAGTCCCTTCAGACAGGTAGCAGCACCTCCCACCTTACAGTCCCTTCAGACAGGTAGTAGCACCTCCCACCTTACAGTCCCTTCAGACAGGTAGCAGCACCTCCCACCTTACAGTCCCTTCAGACAGGTAGCAGCACCTCCCACCTTACAGTCTCCTACCACGCTGGACCCATGGCAATTTGCATACCGTCAAAATAGATCCACGGACGACGCAATTGCCATGGCCCTCCACACTGCCCTTTCCCACCTGGAGGGGAAGAACTGTTATGTGCGAATGCTGTTTGTGGACTACAGCTCAGCATTCAACACAATAGTTCCTGCCAAGCTCGACACCAAGCTGAGAGGTCTAGGCGTACCCCCATCCATGTGCAGCTGGATACTGAACCTCCTGTCGGACCGCCGCCAGGTGGTGAGGATGGGCAGCACCACATCAGAGCCACTGACCCTCAACACGGGAGCCCCCCAGGGATGCGTGCTGAGCCCTCTCCTCTACTCCCTCTACACCCACGACTGCATGGCCATGCACAGCTCCAACGTCATCGTCAAGTTTGCTGACGACACGACAGTGATGGGCCTGATCGCCGGCGACGACGAGACAGCCTACAGGGAGGAGGTCGGATCGCTGGAGCAGTGGTGCCAGGAGAACAGCCTCGCCCTCAACGTCAAGAAGACCAAGGAGCTGATCGTGGACTTCAGGAGGCAGAGGGGAGAGCACAGCCCTATCTCCATCGACGGCGTTGCAGTAGAGAGGGTCAGCAGCTTCAAGTTCCTCGGCGTGCACATCTCCGAGGACCTCACATGGTCCACGCACACCACACACGTGGTGAAAAGGGCCCAACAACGCCTGTATTTTCTCAGGCGTCTGAAGAAATTCAGCATGGGCCCCCGCATCCTGAGAACATTCTACAACGGCACCATCGAGAGTGTTCTGACAGGGTGTATCACCGCCTGGTACGGGAACTGCACTGCACTCGAGCGCAGAGCGCTTCAAAGGGTGGTGCGGACGGCCCAGTATATCGTTGGAGGTGAGCTCCCCTCCCTCCTGGACATTTACAACCAGCGGTGCGTGGCCAAGGCCAAAAGAATTATAAAAGACATTGCCCACCCCAGCCACGAACTTTACTCACTATTACCGTCAGGCAGGCGATACCGCAGTATCAAGTGTCGTACAAATAGGCTTAGAGATAGCTTCCACAGTCAGGCCATCAGGCTGCTGAACAAGGGCGTATAACATATAACAATGTATATTTTATTACATTGATTTATATATATATATTGCTCTTTTTTGTGCTGATTTTTGCATTTTATAAATTGCATTTTTTATTTTTATTTTATATTCTTTATTCTATTTTTATTCTATTTTTATTCTATTTTTTATCTATTTTTATTTTATCTTATTTTATAACTGCTGTCTGTCGTCGGGTATTGCACACAAGAATTTCACATCACTGCTTTATACTAAACTGTAAACTGTGAAGTGACAATAAACTTGACTTGACTTGACTTGACTTGACAGTCCCTTCAGACAGGTAGCAGCACCTCCCACCATACAGTCCCTTCAGACAGGTAGCAGCACCTCCCACCATACAGTCCCTTCAGACAGGTAGCAGCACCTCCCACCTTACAGTCCCTTCAGACAGGTAGCAGCACCTCCCACCTTACAGTCCCTTCAGACAGGTAGCAGCACCTCCCACCTTACAGTCCCTTCAGACAGGTAGCAGCACCTCCCACCTTACAGTCCCTTCAGACAGGTAGCAGCACCTCCCACCTTACAGTCCCTTCAGACAGGTAGCAGCACCTCCCACCTTACAGTCCCTTCAGACAGGTAGCAGCACCTCCCACCTTACAGTCCCTTCAGACAGGTAGCAGCACCTCCCACCTTACAGTCCCTTCAGACAGGTAGCAGCACCTCCCACCATACAGTCCCTTCAGACAGGTAGCAGCACCTCTCAGTGGCGTTTTCTCCCGGAGGCCAAGGGAAGCCAGGCTTCCCCTGTTTTTTTGGATTGTAGTTATAATTTTAATACATTTTTTAAATTAAAATAAAAAAAATTCGGTAATTCTCCTTTGCTGTGTGTTGCTGCTGGACAGTCTCTCCCCCATTCTCATTGAGTATTTTACAAAGAGTGAAACAACAGCGCCCCCTAGATGTTATGGTGAAACTGAGGAGGCCAGCCGAATGAGCTTCCCTTGGTGAAAAAAAAAATGGAGGGATTGTCCCGGATTGACCAATCAGATGAGGCCCACGTCATGTCCCCCTGCCAACCTGTGATTGGTCAGGGCCATGCCAAGGGATGCCAGCCGTCTCTGGCCTCCCTTCAAGGGAATGGGATCCCTTGATCCCATTGGATCGATTTGAAGGGAATCCCTTGACTCACAATCCAATCAAATCACATCAACATCAGTACGTAGTACTGTAACTGTCATCCTCGCCGTTTGATAGTATTAAGCATTATGGAGGGTGGAGATTTGGCGTACTTAATAAAATACAACTTTACTAAACTTCCGCTACAGCAGCAACTAAAAATTTAATCAGATGACAGGCCCACACTCGAGCTGTGTGCACAGAGGAAAAAGGGAGCGAATCGGACGTTCAATGAGGACAATTATGTCCGCACGGAGTGGCTAACTGGAAGCGCTGAACTTCAGCGTCTATTTTGCTGGCCATGTCTTCTTTTTGACAAGGATTCGTGCTCCCTGAACAATCCTTGGGCAACTTCAGGATTCATCGACCTTGCCAACCTGTCACGGGCAATTGAGAGGCACGGTAAATCAAAAAATCACATAGATTGTGCTGTGAAATTGAAGCTTTTTTATTCATTACCGAATCTGCACTGCGCATTGAGCGGCTGGTTATGCATTTTGGGGGGGGGGGGGGGAATGCTTAAATTAATAAGACGAGAGAGTTTTGGCTGGAGAGTGCGTGCGGACCTGTCGGTTAGATAACAGGCGTGTGCAAGTCCTGCATCTGTATGATACAACTGTGTAAAATGATACCGGGCGCTGTAATCACTCATCTGGTTACGTTATTGACCCAAAAAAACTGGCTTCCCCTAAAATTTTCCCCACGCCACGCTACTGGCACCTCTTACCTTACAGTCCCATGTTATGCTGGCTTTTTCTTGGCTTGTTTGAAGGTGAGTGGAGATGAACAAATGACAAAGCTGCCAGTGCCTCGAGTTTACAGCTAATTAGCCAAAAGACTAAAACAAATATAGTTAACCAACTAATGGATAAGTTAGCTCAAAGTTTAGCTAAGGCAATTTATCATGGGCATACAGGCTAATGTACTGTACTTAAGGGGAGACACTACAGGTGAATACAGTAAAATGTGTATATAAAAACGTCATCACAATCGCCATTGATATGCAAATGAGGCGTTAACTTGGCCTAATTAAAATGCATTAATTTGCATGCATTTACCAAGGCATTGCAGGTGAAAAGACAAACATATCACCTCACAACTTCCCCACATAGTTACTTATGCAGATTAGCTTTAAATCTATAGATTAATTCAGACAGGGTAGTAAAACGAACACTCCATTAGAGTGAAAGAAAACGCCTTAAACAGTAACTTCATAATTTTGATTGTTGGCTGCTCATTTAATAACTATTAATTTGACTAGTTTGTTGTATGCTGATAGATCTGAATCATTACATGATACAGCGACACACCCTCACATGTGAAAGGAGGGAATTGTAGTTACACTGAAACTAACTTACCGTTACACAACGGTAAGTGTAATAATTATGATAATAATAATAATAATAATTATTAATGTTATTAATAATAATAATAATAATAATAATAATGTATTGGATCATTAATGTATTCAGGCAATTCAGGCAATTCAGTATTCTATTGCTTGGCTTAACTTTTTGTTTTAAAACATTGTTTTAGAAATGATTACGGGAAGTGCCCTTTTTCTCACTTGAGCTCCTGCCCCGAACATGTCTGTGCACGTCCCTGCTATCTGGTAAAGCATCCGTGTTGCACTGAGCGCGCCCAGAAGCCGTCGCTTCGGCTGTTGAAATGTCCAATGCCTTTGTCATATTCTCTCTGGTAGCCCCGCATCTTGTTGCTTTAATACCGACATCAAACCTTTCATCACAGTTATTGTATTACCGTATTTACTTGTGTGTGTTGTGTACCGCGTAATGGCGATGCCCTCTTGGAGTGTGGTGTATTTGTCTATATGTGAGGTTGTGTGATTGTGCTCATGGGTGACAACCCAGTCCCCCCTTGGGGATGAATAAAGTGTATCAAATTAAATCAAATGTAAGCATCGCACAGAATGTTAACCATGTAGGCCAGACATCGTCCGTTAGACCAAAACGCGAACATAACTTCAGATCTGGCAACGTTGACCATTCCTATGACTTTTTTTTTTTATCAAGTGAATAAAAGCACTTTATTTCTTCTTTATATTATTTCATCAAATGTTTGTACTCACCTTATGATGTTTTCCAGTTGTCAAACTATTTAGTTTAAAAACTTTTTCCCAAGAAAGAGAGAACAGCCTCTCCATGTTGTGTAAAAAGGGTGTAACGAGTAACTTTTGTTTCCCGGACTTTCGGCTACTCTCTTCTCCGCAGGGTTGCCAACTTTGTGACGTCATCGCCCAATCCTTTGCATAACGCTTAGTCGCGACAAAAGACAAGGTAGATAGAGCAATCTCTATGAATCTCTATTTCCTTAATTTCCCTCGGGATAAATAAAGTCTCTTGAATCTTGAATCTTGAAAGAAACATAGGATTGTATACTGTGTATGTATACATGAGAGCAGGCACGTGCACACATAGACATCAAAGGGGGCCCTGCCCTTTTTCTTCCTCCAGAGAAAGTGCCTTTTTTATGGGATGCTTTTTAATTTTTATTATTATTATTTTTTTTAGAAATTAATATATATCTACTCCTGTTTGCCCACAGTTTCCCTTTCCAAAAAATATATAGATTGAATAAAAGATAAAAATATCAGGTCGGAAGATCAAGTCAGGTCAAGTTCCCAGGCTCTCTCTACCCTCCCTCCCTCCCTCCCTCCCTCCCTCCCTCCCTCCCTCCCTCCCTCCCTCCCTCACTCCCATCGGCAGTCCCTTCAGACAGGTAGCAGCACCTCCCACCTTACAGGCCCTTCAGACAGGTAGCAGCACCTCCCACCTTACAGTCCCATATATTTTCTTGGCTTGTTTGAAGGTGAGTGGTGATGAACAAATGACTAAGCTGCCAGTGCCTCGAGTTTACAGCTAATTAGCCAAAAGACTAAAACAAATATAGTTAACCAACTAATGGATAAGTTAGCTCAAAGTTTTGCTAAGGCAATTTATCATGGGCATACAGGCTAATGTACTGTACTTAAGGGGAGACACTACAGGTGAATACAGTAAAATGTGTATCTAATAACGTCATCACAATCGCCATTGATATGCAAATTAGGCGTTAACTAGGCTAATTTGCATGCATTTACCAAGGCATTGCAGGTGAAAAGACAAAACATATCACCTCACAACTTCCCCACACAGTTACTTACAGCAAGTCAGTATTTTCCCCTGAAATGTTATGTTTAAACATGCAGATTAGCTTTAAATCTATAGATGAATTCAGACAGGACAGGTAGTAAAACGAACACCATATCGTTTTTTGGAAGTTTTCTTTCCATTAGAGTGAAAGAAAATATGGAAGCAAAATAGACCAAAATAACACAATTTACAAGTACATGAAAAAACTATCTTTTTGCCTGTAATGTCCTGCCTTAAACAGTAACTTCATAATTTTGATTGTTGGCTGCTCATTTAATAACTATTAATTGTACTAGTTTGTTGTATGCTGATAGATCTTAATCATTACAGCGACCCACCCTCACATGTGAAAGGAGGGAATTGTAGTTACACTGAACACTGAAGTTACACTAACTCCTTGTCAACAGCAGTTATTTTATGTTATGTGTGCGGTAAGTGTAATAATAATAATAATAATAATAATAATAATAATAATAATAATAATAATAATAATAATAATAATAATAATAATAATAATAATAATAATGTATTGGATCATTCATGTATTCAGGCAATTCAGGCAATTCAGTATTCTATTGCTTGGCTTAACATTTTGTTTGTTTTATAAATGATTACGGGAAGTGTCCTTTTTCTCACTTGAGCTCCTGCCCCGAACATGTCTGTGCACGTCCCTGCATGAGAGCATGAGTGGTGCATATAAAAGTGTACCAACTTGTTCTGTTCCTTCCCCATGCGCCACACTTAACGACAACATGTCGACGTGTCCTTTAACCACATGATAGCAACTGGATTTGTTTGTTCTTGATTTATTTGTCTTCGCCAACACACATAGTTACCAGTGGCGGCTGGTGCATTTTTCACCAGGGGGGGCTATACCATTTTGCCCCCCCCCCCCTTGTACTTCACGATCGCGACCCCCCCCCCCCCGTTGGACTTCACGATTGCGACATCCATATATATATATATACCTGCTTGTTTAAATCACTCACGAAAACTATATCAATCACTCAACAAAAATATATATATATCGGGGCACACTGACAAAAAACACTGACATATATTTGTAAGTGTGTGTGTGTGTGTGTGTTTTTGCGTATGTGTTTGTGCGTGTGTCTGTGTGTGAGTGTGCGTCTGTGCGTGTGCGTCTGTGTGTGTGTGTGTGTGTGTGTGTGTGTGTGTGTGTGTGTGTGCGTGTGTGTGCCCGCAGAGACAGAGCATAATATGCTTTTCCTAGTAGTACACTGTGACGCACACAAATGACGTCTTCCGTGGGGCGATTTGAAAAGCGCCCCACGGGAAGACGTTTTGAGGACGCTGATTGGCTACATTTTATGTCACTCGTTTATATCTAGAATCAGCAATCGGCTAAACTGCTACAGAGACCCGCCTCCGTGGGGCGATTTGAAAAGCGCTCCAGCAGCATCGTCATACAAATGTGCCCTTAAGGCTGCAGTGTACTAGGCATATGTGTACTAGGAAAAGCATATTATGTTGCGCAAATTATTTTAAAATCATATTTTACACATATTTCTGGGTGCATTCCATATTTTAAACACACACATATTGACAATTTATATATATATAATTTTTTTTTTTTTTTTTGTGCGTGTGGTTTAGGGGGGGCGGCGCCCCATCGCCCCCTATGGGCCAGCCGCCACTGCTCCCGAGCCTGGTGGAGGGAGAGAACTGAAGCAACTAAACAGGCACGTGGATTATCTCTCTCTCTCTCTTGCTCTCTCTCCTGCCTGGTACTTTACTATCCTCGCTAGATTTAGTGACCTTTCGGAATCTCTTTGTGACTTTATCCCTAAAAAGCGGTCCACATATACTCCTACTTTGTTAGAACCAGGGAGGGTTGGATGTATGTCTGTTCTGTTACGGTACAACCTGAGACTCTAGTCGATTTCTCCGTGAATACCCTTTTTGCAATCTCTGCAAACTTTGTTTTTCTCTGTTGGACTATTTTTCTTGTTTATTACTTATGTTGGATTTTCGTGTTTCGATGTTTTTGTGATCTGTTTTGGACTCCAGCCTTTCCCCCCCGCATCACATTCTACAACACCCCCTTGGATTTCCATTTCGCACACAAGTAAGTCGCCTTACACATGGTATTATTACTTCCGTAATTTACACACACATAGTTCACAGTTCACACCTCATATCAGTTTATTCCTTGGTGCACCATACACACAGTTTTCTACCCGAGACAATATAGAAACCTACGGGTTTTAAACTCCTTCTTGCCCCCGACTTTGTCTGTACTACCAAGGGGTTCCGCCAGCTACAATCTGTGTGTGGCATAACATGCTGCCCTGTGTCATATGAAAATGTGAAAGTAAAAATGCAAGGAAAGTGTTATACTAGCAGGTTCATGTAGGGCAAGTGTTGACGTTAAGGATGGCAGCTTCCTCATACGTTGCACTCGGAGAGAGATAGTTGGAGGATGACTGTTTAGCCCTTGGTCATGGTGTATTTCCCTCTGCACCACTGGTACATCCTTTCGCTCAGCAGAGCTAACGTAGAACACACACACACACACACACACACACACACACACACACACACACACACACACACACACACACACACACACACACACACACACACACACACACACACACACACACACACACACACACACACACCATCTGAACATGTGCGTCAGGTGAACACCCCCTCATTAACATACGACGCAAGCATGCGTCCTTACTTAACGCTTCAGTGCCTCACAGTGGTACAATAATAACACTGCATCCCTTTGTGAACTTGGGTACAGAATAACATAATCTATATAAAAACTGAGGACATATGTAGACATTTTACTTAACAGCAAGGCTGCCCTGCCCCCCAAAGAGAGGGGGCGTGGCGTGTGTTTGTGGGAGCGCGAGGTGAAGGAGCGAGCGTCTGTGTGTCTGGGAAGTGAACGGGAGTAGTAGCAATGTACATCTGTCTAGAATAAGTTGTCAATAAATCCAACCCTCTCGGAAGTAAACCCTGCCTGTCTGTTCATTAAGTGGGTTATTGAACCCGAAGCCTGTGCTTCGGCCCTGGATGAATATCCCCTGTATTCCTCGACTACAGTCTGGGAGCTAGTCAGGAAAGATCAACAAAATGAAGATCCTTGAATCAACAGATTCAGGTGTTGAATCAACAGATTCAGGTGTTCGTCAAAAGAGGAGTAAAGATTGTAGCTTCTGGGCACACGTCTAAAACCTTCATGACGGTGTTCCAAAGGTCTCCATTTGGGCTGGGCTTGCCCCAGAACGCCCAACTATCACTGTATGACATGATAAGATAAAATAGAGCAAAGGTTTGATCAGTGTGCGAACTATACCACGGTCTCCGGGGGTATAGTTGCTGTAATGCTGATCCGTGCATTAATAGCAACAGCACAGACATAGGCCTATTATAAAGAGAACATCTGTTGCACACGGGGTGGTGCCACAGGTCTACATTGACATGAAACGTCCCGATGGATCATGTTCATGTCAACAGATTGCCCGAGCATGTATGGGCTACGCAAACTTCAATCAACTTGATAATAAATAATCCACGGACCACCAATGTAACGTTTGACTGTTTAATTAAATCAACTTAAAATGACTCAAAAACAGGCTACATTGTTTCACATGGGCTATAGCCTATTATGGCTGTAGCCCACACAGAGCCGAACACACGCGATAAGAGCAGCCAGCGGCACCAACCATCAACAATATTAATATTAATAATACAGCTATAGCACAACACAACCCTCTCACTGCCTGGAGAGACGCGACGCGACGCCACACACACAACACAACGATGCACATAGTACTCATCATATCAGTATTTTAGAGAGCTCCCCCCAAATTTCACAAACCATGTTCCCAGGGGAGCTCATGTCACCACTAGGGGAGCTATAGCGTCCCCTGCTCCCCTCCAGTTCGCACCCTGGGTTTGATGATGTTGTAGTGTAAAACACTGTCTTTTGTTCCTCTATACATTGCAGCAGATGGCTACAGCATAATCTGCTGGTGGATCCCAAGGCCCATTAGGTCATAGAGATGTGTTGTTGTGTTCCAGACCTATTATCGGCTGATGTCCCTTTAGGCCCTTACAAGGGTACTGTAACAGTCTGGGGAAGGCTGTGATTGGGGGGGGGCCCGAGGGGAGTGGTTCCGTTTGGGCGGGAGTTTAGGGGTTGTTGTTCCGAGTGAAGTGTGTGTGTGTGTGTGAAATCTAGCTTGTTAGCTGACGGCTAAGGGCAATAAACATTGTGTTCACTATACTCCTTGTCCTACGGCTCATTTCGCTACATTGGTGTCAGAAGGGACTAAGGACATACGCTACAATCCTGGAGTAATGGAACCGAAGAGGAAGTTGGAGTACCCTAGAGAGGGGAGAGTGAAGAGCGAGGAGAGCGACGACGAGCAGTACGGCGCGTGCGGCTGGTCGGCGGACGTGGACGAGGAGACGGAGAGAGCGCCGCGAGAGAAAGTCGTCGCCTCATAAGAGCAACAGGTGAGAAGGCCAAGGACGGAGTCAGGACCCCTCCAGCGGTGGCTCGCAACGTTCCTTTTCCCCCCAGAAGGGACCCGCCGGTCGAGCCTCGGGAGCGGGCGAGGTACGGAGGCCGTCACCGTCCCGCTACCGGGGCGCCACTGAAGTCCCGCATAGAGGGGGATATGCGGAACCCACAACCGGCCCAACGTCCGGCTTGGACTTCCCCGGCATTTCCCTCTGCGAGAGGGGCCCAGGGGGGCAGCCAAGGAAGCCGTGCATCGCCGTCCCCAGAAGTTGAGGGAGACCAGGCCCGGGGGCCTATAGTGACCGTGGGAGGGGAGGGCCTCGATTGGGGACTCATGTTTTATAGTGGTCAACGTGGACGGTAAACCATGCACAGCCCTAGTTGAGCAAAGTCGACAGTGACTTTGCTACGGGCAGACTTGGTGCCGAGCGATACGCAGCTAGAGTCCACGACGGTACAGCTACGCACCGTTACGGGGGAGCTGGCGCCGTTAAAGGGGAAGGTCACTATAAAGTTTTCAGTAGGAGGGTGGGCAGTTTGTAATCGGGTGTGGGTAGCAGTAGTACCGGAACCCTTTATTCTGGCCCTGGACTTTTTGAAGGCTGCCAGCTGTAGCCTTTGGAGCGGGGGTCGTAAGCTTCAGGGATGGCCCGGCGATGGCCCCCACAAACACCCCGGGAGGCCCCCAATCAGGCTGCGGGCGGCAGAGGTGAGGAATACGGAGACGAGGGCCAGCCGCGCCTCCTCCGGGCCAGGAGACACCCGGTCCGAAGGGTTCCCCCAACCACACCCCCACCGAGAACCCTCCTGCCCCCAGCCAGTTACCGGGACCCCAGCCTGGGGGAGATGGAGTACGCCTGGCCTTAAATGCAATATGGACTGGGAACTCCTGTCACCTCACCGCCTCGCATTAAGAGAAGCTGTGGGAGCTGCTCCGAGAGTTCAAGGACAGCTTTGCCTTGGGGGAGGAGGAGGTGGGGATAACCCACCTGGTGCAGCACGTGATCGAAACCGAGAACGCACGGCTGATTAAGTGTCGGCCTTGGCACACAACATGTACCCTGCCTCCGGCCCCCGGCCCGGAGTATGCCAGCAGACATCAGGATCGCCTGGAGTCGGCCCACGGGCTGGAGTGGGCAGAAAATAAACTATGACATGCGGGCAAAGGGGCGTCACTTTGAGGTGTGGGTTTACGACCCCAGCGGAAAAAGGGCCGTTGCCCGAAGCTGGACAGCCCTTGGATGGGGCCGTGCCGCGTCCTGGAGAGGTTGGGGGAGGTATACCGGGTACAGCTGCTGATCGTAGTCTCCGGGGAGAGGGAAGCCCCACCTTCCCGGGCACCTTCCCCGGGTTCCACACCCGACTGGGCGGGCCCGCCGTTTCGGCCGGGAACTCGGTCTACCAGGCACCAGCGGCCGCCGGAGAGGTTTCGGGAATTTACGGGTTTTGGGGCGGAGGGGTACTAGGTAGAGGGGAGACCACAGGGTTAGAGGACAAGAATGCGCCCTGGTCTGACGGGAAGAGAAGGTGGTCCACCCTACTCTTCTTAAAAAAAATAAAAATAAGTTCCAGCAGCTAAAGGCTGAACTTGTTTGGGGAGTCCGCTCCAGTTGGGGTGTGATCATTGGTGTGATCGTAACCTGGGGTTCGTCCCGGGTCCCTCGGGGGTGAGGTCCTTATTTGTGGGGGGGGATTGTAACGGCCTGGGGAAGGCTGTGATTGGGGTTGGGCCCGAGAGGAGTGGTTCCTATGGGGACGGGAGTTTAGGGGTTGTTGTTCCGGGTTAGAGTGAAGTGTGTGTGTGTGAAATCTAGCTTGTTAGCTGACGGCTAAGGGCAATAAACATTGTGTTCACTATACTTTGTGTCCTTCGGCTCATTTCGCTACAGTACCTTTAGGGTGCCTTCAACGGTGTCCTATAGATGTAACATGAGCCATAGCCGTAGGGAGTAGTGCCGTGGCGAACGTTTGACCAATAAGAATGAAGTGATGTACAAGCCACTGAATGTGTGAAAAAGTATATAACTGGGTAATAAGGAAAGGCATCTTCAGTCTACAAATTGGCACGGTAGACTCCATCTTGCTGCAGTCGATGTGTTTGATGTGTTGTTCAATAAAGACTTGAACTTAGTATCCGGACCTCTGCAATTGATTCTTATCCATCCGAGTAGAATTCATACTACAATGTCAAAGAAGCTATACATCCACCAGGTTTCGGCCAGAGTGTCACGGTTACGGTGGTTGACAGGGGGCGTTGCCAGGCCGCGTGCGCTAGAGGCGCACACACACACGCACCTGCCAACCATTACCGTGGCTAATTGCCATTGATCTCACCTGGGGGCTATTTATACAGCGGCGTCAGTGAGAGACGTCGCTCGTTCGTACTATGCGTAACTGGTACGCTACCAGTCCCCAGGTGACATTCATCCCTGGCTTGTGATCACCCTGCTACGGACTATCAGAGAGATAGCCCGCTCGTCTACTGTTCTAGCCCTTCGTCGGTCCAGACGATCGACGCACCACTTACTCGGCTCACCTCCACGCTCTCTCCGTTCTCCTGGACACCTGAGGCAGGTGCGGCGTTTGCGCAGCTGAAACGTCTGTTTACCTCGGCTCCGGTTCTGAGGCATCCGGATCCGGCATGCCAGTTTGTGGTGGAGGTGGACGCATCGGACTCCGGTGTGGGGGCCGTTCTTTCTCAACGTTCCACGGGGGATCGGAAGACTCACCCTTGTGCCTTTTTTTCGAGACAGTTGTCGCCCGCGGAGAGGAACTACGACGTGGGGAATCGGGAGCTCTTGGCAGTGGTTCTGGCCTTGGAGGAGTGGAGGCATTGGCTGGAGGGGGCCGAACAACCGTTCGTGGTCTGGACAGACCACAAGAACTTGGCCTACCTCCGCACCGCCAGACGGCTCAACTCTCGACAGGCGCGGTGGGCGTTGTTCCTGGGGAGGTTCAACTTCACACTCACTTACCGGCCTGGATGTCGGAATGTGAAACCAGACTCTCTCTCTCGTCAGTGGGACGCCGAGAGGGATCTCGTCGAGCCAGAGACCATCCTGCCTCCGGTGTGCGTGATTGGGGCAGTCACATGGGAGATCGAGGGTCTCGTCCGGTCGGCTCAGCTTACTCATCCAGATCCAGGTAATGGTCCCGCTAACCGGCTGTTTGTACCCGATCCAGTTAGGTCTCGGGTGCTGCAGTGGGCTCATTCCTCCCGTCTGACCTGCCATCCCGGCTTTGCACGGACCCTGTCCTTCCTCAGACGGAGCTTCTGGTGGCCTTCCATCTCCCGGGACACCCAGGCCTTTGTCACGGCCTGCACCGTCTGTGCACGCAGCAAGGCCTCACATCGACCTCCTGCGGGGTTGCTGCAGCCGCTGCCTATCCCTCGTCGGCCTTGGTCGCACATCGCCGTGGACTTCGTCACCGGTCTTCCGCCGTCGTCTGGTAACTCCACCATCCTCACCATCGTCGACCGGTTTTCGAAGGCGGTCCATCTTGTGCCGTTGCCCAAGCTTCCCTCGGCCAAGCGGCGTCAGTGAGAGACGTCGCTCGTTCGTACTATGCGTAACCGGTACGCTACCAGTCCCCAGGTGACATTCATCCCTGGCTTGTGATCACCCTGCTACGGACTATCAGAGAGATAGCCCGCTCGTCTACTGTTCCAGCCCTTCGTCGATCCAGACGATCGACGCACCTCGACGCACCACCTCAACGCACCTTGACTTCCCGGTAACCCGACCCATCGCCTGTCCCAACTATCCCTACGTCTGCTACCTGTCGGATCGACGCACCTCGACGCACCACCTCAACCCACCTTGACTTCCCGGTAACCCGACCCATCGCCTGTCCCAACTATCCCTACGTCTTCTACCTGTCGGCTTGACGCACCTCGATCTCCCGGTCCCAGACCCCTCGTCGGTCCTGGAGATAACAATCTATTGTGTTTTGTGCCATAATAAAACCCCTGTTCTTCCTTTCCTGGTCTCCGCCTGCGTTCTGGGTCCAACCTCACCACACACCTTTGTGACACAGAGTCCACTGTGAAACTAATGAGTTACCTTAAGGGTATAAAAGTACTGCTGTTCTTTGTGGGGAACTCATGCGACAAAGCATCAACATACCACTGGAAGGAAAGCAAAGGAAACACTTTCATTTTGAATAACAATAAAACTACTGCTAAAGACTTTTCAGAGTTAAAGAAACCTAAAAGTCAACAAATACCAAAACTGAAAAGAATCATTCAAACAAGGAAACCGAGCAGGGACTCAGTAAGGGCTGTCTGTGAAAGTCATTCAAATAATAAATAATTGACCAACAACATGATTATTGGTTTGTCAGGACTACTGTTGGCTGTGCATCGCTACATCCGTACTCCACACTCCAACATCATGTGTCTCCCTCGCCCCAACCATGTTGGCCAGAAGATGAACTGAATGGGGGGGGGGGGGGTCGTCGCCCCCTAGTGGTTCCACAAGCAATAACAGATATTAATAAAACATGGCTTTGATAAACAGCCCAATACGGTATCTTACTATTTAGTCATTTATTAGCAATTCAATGCTACTTATAGTAATTATAGGTATATATGTGTGATTAAGGAGCAGATAGGGGTTAATGACATCTTGCTGTATAGGATACTACAGGTTAGGCTGCATAGATTGGGGATCGAACCAAGCACTTTTCAGCAGTGAGTTGAACTAATATCCTCCTTCCACACAATGATGAAGAGGTCAACGGAGACTCCACTGCTGTGTGTGTTGTGACGTGTTGGAGGAAATGTCTTCAGAAGACTGAGCTCATGGGTCCCCAAGCCACCAGTAAGTTGAGGAAGAGCCAACGTCAAGGGGACAGGACACCATAGAGACCTGCTGGGATCCAAGGGGCTAGAATGACAGTCCAGGTGTGCTGCTAGGTAACTGAAGCTAACTGAAGAAATTAGGATTTCAACTGAAGAACCAAGAAGAAAAAAAATCATAAAAAGACAACATTCAGTTGGATCCAGAGTTGTTTATTATTAAGATTATGCTTTATTAACAAATACAACAGGAAAAATAGTCAATTTAATAAACAGTAAACAGAATGAAAAAAAAGATTAGAACGAAGCAGGCATTAAAAATCATACACATGTATTAATATTAAGTATTAATTAGTATTAATAGTATTAATATTCAGTTTAAAATCATTCACAACAAAATGCTGTAAATCATGTTGCATGATCTAAATATAAACTGATATCATACAAAGTCTGAAAATACACACAATATTGTAGTACAACCATTTTCTTTATTTACCATCAAGTAACACAGCCCAACTGTTAGAGAGATGACTTAGAAATTAACTACTGAGAGATACTAAAAGTACCTGCTGCCTTATTACCTGCATACATACATGTGTGTGTGTGTGTGTGTGTGTGTGTGTGTGTGTGTGTGTGTGTATGTGTGTGTGTTACACAACCGACTACAACCGACACAGAGACACTGAGGAACCAGAGTTTGTCAACTGAAACCCAAATGCAGGGTAGAGGTCCTGGGTGAATGAGGACTGGAAGGTGTGGATGAGTGTCAGTGTGTCTGAGGTCCCTTCTCCAGTTAGGTTAACTCTGTAGAAGGACAGAGTGCCAGCAAGCCGGTCCACATACACTCCTATTCTGTAAGAGCCAGAGGGGGGGAGACGTATGACTGTTTCTCTACCGTTGTACCAGGCAGTGTAGCGAGCACCAGCACCATCATGATCAGATTGAACATCACCCTTATAAGCAACACCATCATAAGAATCATCATCACGATCATCATAATAATCATCATTACGATCATCATAATAATCATCATAACGATCATCATTATAATAATCATCATTACGATCATCATAATAATCATCATAACGATCATCATCATAATAATCATCATTACGATCATCATAATAATCATCATAACGATCATCATTATAATAATCATCATTACGATCATCATAATAATCATCATTACGATCATCATAATAATCATCACGATCATAAGAATCATCATAACGATCATCATTATAATAATCATCACGATCATCATAATAATCATCACGATCATAAGAATCATCATAACGATCATCATTATAATAATCATCACGATCATCATAATAATCATCACGATCATCATCATCATTATGACAACAACAACAACAACCACCACGACCACCACCACCACCACCACCACCACCACCAAGACCACCACGACCACCACCAAGACCACCACCACCACCACCACCAAGACCACCACCACCACCACCACCACCACCAAGACCACCACCACCACCCCCAAGACCACCACCATCACCACCTTCATCTTTACCACCACCACCACCATCTTCACCACCACCATCCCCATCATTACCATCACCATCATCTTCACCACCATCACCATCATCACCACCACCATCTCCACCACCACCACCATCTCCACCACAACCCCTACCACCATCATCTTCACCACCACCACCACCACCATCGTCTCCACAACCACCATCCTCTTCACCACCCCCACCACCACTAAGACAACCACCACCATCACCACCAAGACCACCACCACCA
This sequence comes from Muraenolepis orangiensis, assembly GCA_027704905.1. Taxonomy (NCBI): domain Eukaryota; kingdom Metazoa; phylum Chordata; class Actinopteri; order Gadiformes; family Muraenolepididae; genus Muraenolepis; species Muraenolepis orangiensis. Next base: position 4,030,506 of record CM051009.1, read on the forward strand.
CCACCACCATCATCTTTACCACCACCACCACCATCCCCATCATTAAGATCACCATCATCTTCACCACCATCACCATCATCACCACCACCATCTCCACCACCACCACCATCTCCACCACAACCCCTACCACCATCATCTTCACCACCACCACCACCATCGTCTCCACAACCACCATCCTCTTCACCACCACCACCACCACCTCCACATCCACCACCACCTCCACATCCACCACCACCATCTCCACCACCACCACCATCTCCACCACAACCCCTACCACCATCATCTTCACCACCACCACCACCACCATCGTCTCCACAACCACCATCCTCTTCACCACCACCACCATCATGACCACCACCACTACCTCCACATCCACCACCACCACCACCCCCACCACCACTAAGACAACCACCACCATCACCACCAAGACCACCACCACCACCACCATCATCTTTACCACCACCACCACCACCATCCCCATCATTAAGATCACCATCATCTTCACCACCATCACCATCATCACCACCACCATCTCCACCACCACCACAACCCCTACCACCATCATCTTCACCACCACCACCACCACCATCGTCTCCACAACCACCATCCTCTTCACCACCACCACCACCACCTCCACATCCACCACCACCACCACCCCCCCCACCACCACCACCACCACCACTAAGACAACCACCACCATCACCACCAAGACCACCACCACCCCCACCACCACCACCACTAAGACAACCACCACCATCACCACCAAGACCACCACCATCATCTTCACCACCATCACCATCATCACCACCACCACCTCCACATCCACCACCACCACCACCCCCACCACCATCATCTTCACCACCACCCACATCACCATCATCACCACCACCACCTCCACATCCACCCCCACCACCATCATCTTCACCACCACCCACACCACCATCATCACCATCATCACCAATACCACCACCACCACCATCATCATCATTGTCAGCACCGCCATTACCACAACCACCACTACCAGCACCAGCACCACCACTACCATCACCCGCACCACCACCACCACTGCCACCACCATCACCCCCATCAGAAGCAGAGGGCTGGAGACACTTGTCTGTATCTTTATCACTGTCACAATCATCATGAAACTCAAGACTCCAGGACTTGTTGTTCCTTCCAAGCCTGCTGTCATCACCCCTTCCTCTCCTCTTGATTCCTCTGTATGTCACTCCTATAGCAACACGTCCTTTCCACTCCACCTCCCAGTAACAGCGGTCAGTCAGAGCCTCTCTACACAACACCTGTCTATAGGAGTCAAATCTCTCTGGGTGATCAGGGTACGACTGCTTCTCTCTAAGCAGCGTCACTTTTCTGTTGTCCTCAGACAGAGAGAGTTGTTGGTTGGCTGTGTTGGGGTCCAGTGTGAGTTCAGAGGCATCTGACAGGAGAAAAGGCATGATAAGGCTGCTGAACCAGCATAGCAGAGATACACTGATGAGATACACAGATATTTCCATTTAAAAAGTGCTGTAGGTAAGATTCAAGAGTTGTAAAGAGAGAGGGGCCCAACAGTGGAAGACAGAAGATTTTGAAACTCTCCCTACATTTCCCTCCGTACATTTCTCCATGATTGAGAAGTGTTACATCAGGGAAGACATGCACTGGTTGGTCAGATATTAGCCAGGAGGAGTCTAACAGCTATTCAGCGAAACAGCTATTCTCACAGTGCATTTCTCTCACTAATAGCTGACGGGCAGCTGTGGCATTTTCCGAACAAACTGCACTCAAAGCTTGTACTTGCACATTTAAATGTAAGTGATATATATTAGTTATGTTAGTATGCAGTATATACACCTCCACCATGAAACAAATGATTGGTTTACTATTATAAAAGGAATTGACATCATATGAATGTACATGTTCACACAACAGACAGATCCCCACCCACAACCACTCGATATTTGATTAGTTGTGATATTGATCTTTGACTGATTACTCATCGTTAACAATAAAATTAACATGTCTACAGTTTGATGATGATACATGATGTTAACAATCATATTCATTCTCAGTAGGAGTATGGCACCTACTGCTGTGTGGATGGACTTTCCATCTAAATAGTAATGGTGTGTTGTGATGAATAAAACTAAACAGACACTCACACTTCTTCAGAGATGGTTTCAGCCTCCACACCCCACAGTGCTCCACACTGGGAAGTAAACAAAGAGAAAGCAGCATGTTGTCTTTAAACATGGACAATTTTACATTCATAATCTGCTGCATCTTTGTACACAACATGAGTTCCAGTTGTGTTTTTAAACCACTTCATCTAAGCAGGTAGTTGAATCTTTGTAGGAGACATTTTCACTGAGAGGTGAGCTGTCCTCTCCATACCTGAGAGTGTCCAGTCTCCAGCTTGGATCCTCCAGTCCAGCAGAGAGCAGCGTAACTCCTGAGTCTTCTGGGTGATTGTAGCTCAGGTCCAGCTCTCTCAGATGGGAGGGGTTGGAGCTCAGAGCTGAGGCCAGAGAAGTACAGCCTTCCTGTGTGACCAGGCAGCCAGACAACCTGTGAAACAAAGTGTGGTCTGAAGGGGGTGAAGCTTATCGTGCTGCAGGGGTGGGGGGCTATTTCCCGGGATTGACGCGGCTGTGGGTGATGAGCGTGATGACTATATATTCATGAACATTTGCTCTCCCCCACAGTGAAACTGGATCCTGAATCCCACCATTAGGTTCTTCATGTAATACAAATACTTGTGAGGTCTCTCCTAGTGGAGCAGGTGGCTCCGGAGAGCTTTCTCCGGAGCCCACTCCCCCCACTTGAAACAACAGGAAATGGGCTATGTACCGGACCGCAACCCTCGCCTGGCGCTGGGGCCAACGCAAGGTCAGGGGGAAACGGCTGGACCCGGCCTCTACTCCTGCCCAGCCCTGGCTTTCCACCCACATCCAGCGGATGCATGCCGATCCCCCCACAACTTTGGGGTGGACCCCAATGGTGCCCACGACTACCCTGTTGCCCAGCCCTTCACAAACCCTCCCAGTTTCACCAGAGTTCCACAGGATCTCGCTCCCAAGGTTTCCACAGTAGTCGATAGGGCAGAAGTGCTGGTGCTGCAGTGGGGTCAGACACTTGGAGGGCTAGTGTTCTGCCATGGAAGTGGGGCAGGGGGTCCGGGTCCCCACTGCGCCAGTCTCCTCCCCCGGACAGGAGGGTAAATACCAGGTCCCGGTAAGGATGCAAGGGGGTATACATCAGACATTGCTGTACTCTCGAAGTTCTCAAACCCTGACCCACCAAAGCCTGTTTTACCTGGGGCTTAATTGGAGACATCTTGGGTGGATATTGCATGCGTGCATTGGGACGCACATATGTATCCAGTTGTGACCATTGAAATTAGGCACCGGAGAAAAAAGCATGAGGTAATGGTTGTGGTTAGCTCTCGCATGTCGCATCCTCTCTAATAAAGAAAAAAACACAGATCAGCCAGGCTTTGATAGGGTAGTTTCCGACGAGAAGGGTGCACGTGCAAGAAAGCACAGGACATAAGCACACATATGCACTTTGCTCAGTGGTGATGCAACCTTGTCTGATGCTGCTCTGCTCACTTATGAATCATCAGGGACAGACTATATAGGGTCAGTCGCGACACACAGTCAGGGGAAGGCGCGAGAGCCAGTTGCTCGTTCAGAAATGCCGCCAGGAAATGGTTTTCCATGCTTTATCACAGGCTTTATCGTCGACTGCTACACGTGCACCTGAACAGGGAGCTCAAAACTGTCACGATTACGGTGGTTGGCAGGGGGCGTGGCCTAGCCACGTGCGCTGGTGGCGCACACACCCCTGTCAACAATCACGTTGGTTGGCAGGGGGCGTGGCCTAGCCACGTGCGCTGGCCACACACACACACACACACACACACACACACCTGGACTCAATTTCCCCCGGTGTCATTTGTTGATCACCTCACCTGGGGTATATATACGTTGCCTTTCCTTTACCCCAGCGTGAGGTCGTTACTTACTCTACGTTCACGTAGTCCTCCCCATGCACCCTTGTGTTTTTGTGTGTGCTTGTGTATTTGGAAATAAAGCCGTTCGTATCACTCTCCACTTGTCGGCGTCTGAGTTCGGTGTCCAACCCACTCCCTCTCTCGTGACAGAACGACCTCACCACTATGGACCCCGGCGACCTCGACGAGTGGCGCCAAATATGCCGGGTGATGCGGGACGACCGGGATGCTTGCCTGGACCCCGGCCTTCTCGAGCGTGCGAAGCGCGGGCTCGATGCTCAGATGGTCGGGTTCAGAGCACAGATCCAGGCGCTGCGGGAGCAGGAGGAAGCGTGGGCGGCCCGGTTGGCCAACATGGGCCCCGCTGTCCGTGACCAGTGTCAGCTCGTTGTTGAGTCCCTGATCGCCAGTCACGGACAGGCGGGTCGGAAAATACAGACGACGTTGGACCAGTGCGGGAACATGGCAGCCTTCATTGCTTCCCTCATCGGAAGGACCTCTGACGTCACGCTTCTCCCCCGTCTGATCGCTCCGCACCCGGCTGACGACGCCGCCCCGCACCCGGCTGACGACGCCGCCCCGCACCCGGCTGACGACGTCGCTCCGCACCCGGCTGACGACGTCGCTCCGCACCCGGCTGACGACATCGCTCCGCACCCGGCTGACGACGCCGCTCCGCACCCGGCTGACGACGCCGCTCCGCACCCGGCTGACGACGCCGCTCCGCACCCGGCTGACGACGCCGCTCCGCACCCGGCTGACGATGTCGCTCCGCACCCGCTTGAGGACGTCGCTCCACATTCGCCGGCGGACGTCGCTCCGCACCCGCTTGAGGACGTCGCTCCGCACCCGCTTGAGGACGTCGCTCCGCATTCGCCGGAGGACGTCGCTCCGCACCCAGCTGACGACGTCGCTCCGCACCCGACTGAGGACGTCGCTCCGCACCCGTCTGAGGACGTCAAGCGGCCCCCGTCTGCTGACGCCGCGCCGGATCCGCCCGACGACGTTACGCAGTCCCCGTCTGCTGACGCCGCGCCATACCGGCCTGATGACGTCAAGCGGCCCCCGTCTGCTGACGCCGCGCCGTACCTGCCTGACGACGTCACGCAGCCCCCGTCTGCTGACGCCGCGCCGGATCCGCCCGACGATGTCACGCAGCCCCCGTCTGCTGATGCCACGCCGGACCCGCCCGACGACGTCACGCAGCCCCCTGTCTGCGGACGCTACGTCGTACCCGCCTGACGACGTCACGCAGCCCCCGTCTGCTGACGCCGCGCCGGATCCGCCCGACGACGTCACGCAGTCCCCGTCTGCTGACGCCGCGCCGTACCCGCCCGAAGACGTCACGCAGCCCCCGTCTGCTGACGCCGCGCCGGATCCGCCCGACGACGTCACGCAGCCCCCGTCTGCGGACGCTACGTTGTACCCGCCAGACGATGTCACGCAGCCTCCGTCTGCTGACGTCAAGCGGCCCCCGTCTGCTGACGCCGCGCCGTACTCGCCCGACGACGTCACGCAGCCCCCGTCTGCTGCGCCGTACCCGCCTGACGATGTCACGCGGCCCCCGTCTGCTGTCGCCGCGCCGTACCCGCCTGACGACGTCACGCAGCCCCCGTCTGCTGACGCCGCGCCGGATCCGCCCGACGACGTCACGCAGCCCCCGTCTGCTGACGCCGCGCCGTACCCGCCTGACGACGTCACGCAGTCCCCGTCTGCTGACGCCGCGCCGGATCCGCCCGACGACGTCACGCAGTCCCCGTCTGCTGACGCCGCGCCGTACCCGCCCGACGACGTCACGCAGCCCCCGTCTGCTGTCGCCGCGCCGGATCCGCCCGACGACGTCACGCAGTCCCCGTCTGCTGACGCCGCGCCGGATCCGCCCGACGACGTCACGCAGCCCCCGTCTGCGGACGCTACGCCGTACCCGCCCGACGATGTCACGCAGCCTCCGTCTGCTGACGTCACGCAGCCCCCGTCTGCTGACGCCGCACCGTATCCGCCCGACGACGTCACGCGGTCCCCGGCTGTCGACTACAGAGGGGGTTCAGAGCAGACCCCTGAGGAGACTCCAGAGGAGGTCCCGAAGGGGACCCCTAGAGAAGACCCCTGGAGGAGGGTCCGGAGGAGACCTCCAGAGAGGACTCCCACCGACCTGGGCAGAAGGGGTGGCTCTCTTCCCGGGCCCCACCCGCCCACCAAATCTCCTCCACCGATCATCGACTGGGACGCAGACGGTCCAGAGGGGCGGGGTTGGCCCCCGCGCCGCTACAGTCGGGATCTGTTCTTTTCCCTCAACTGCCACCGGGAACACCCCTTCAAGCCGGGTTGGACGCCAGGAGGCGCCCGTTGAGGGGGGGGTACTGTCACGATTACGGTGGTTGGCAGGGGGCGTGGCCTAGCCACGTGCGCTGGTGGCGCACACACCCCTGTCAACAATCACGTTGGTTGGCAGGGGGCGTGGCCTAGCCACGTGCGCTGGCCACACACACACACACACACACACACACACCTGGACTCAATTTCCCCCGGTGTCATTTGTTGATCACCTCACCTGGGGTATATATACGTTGCCTTTCCTTTACCCCAGCGTGAGGTCGTTACTTACTCTACGTTCACGTAGTCCTCCCCATGCACCCTTGTGTTTTTGTGTGTGCTTGTGTATTTGGAAATAAAGCCGTTCGTATCACTCTCCACTTGTCGGCGTCTGCGTTCGGGGTCCAACCCACTCCCTCTCTCGTGACAAAAACCGTCTAATGGCCCACTCCTATTGGCCAGGCATTTAAGCGGACGTACGTCGGTGGTGTGCGTTCTGTTGTGAATGTCAGTTGGTAAACCCACCGGCCACCCCAAAAGCGGCAGATTTGTTGCACAGGCACTGTTTCAACTTTATGGGTACAAACATTATGGGTTACTTAGGGTTAAATCCATTTGTACCAGCGTGTACCATGTCCGGACCAATTGTCTGGTGGAGCAGTTCAATAAATGTTAAAGTCCATTGTAGAGTGTGTTTGGTTGGTGGCTGGTTTAAGCAGCCTCATCTGGCCAGCCATTGATTACTCTGTGGCTGGGTGAGGCTGTACAAAGGCTCAAAGGTGAGACTCCTTGTTCATCAAGGCCCACAGCTTAAACCAGCCACCACCACACACACTAGAGGAGAGAGCTGTAGCATTTTCCATCTGCTCTGTCCTCCATTACCAGTCAAACTCATTCACCCTGTGTCCTTGTCTTCGGGAGGAGCCCTCCAGCAGCTATTTTAATAGCTTGTTGCAGTGTCGACTGCTACACAGGCGCCTGAACAGGGAGCTTGCCTACCAGGACAAGGCACAGCCACCTCCAGGTACCAACCCTTTCCCAACCAGCATCGATGGCAACTGCGGGGCCCAGCAGAGGACATGGGTTGCAGCGCAGCAACACCTATGAGCAACTGTCTGTGGCTATTTGCTCGCATATCTATTATTGTATGTGTATTATGTATTGAATCTTGTTTTTGATAGTGCTTGGACCTTCCTCCCAGACACCACGAGGATGCCTAACAAACAATAACTTAAAGGGAGAGATTCTGTGGAGGCCTGAAGAACCGCCAGAACTGTGAACAGAGGGTCGAGCCATTTATCTGAATGCTGAAGAAGGCACACACAAGCAGAATAGGCCAATGGTGGCTAGTGAACTTCTACCACTATGTGTCACTATGTGGTACGGCAACACCACTGCACAGGACAATAAAGCCATCCAAAGGGTCGTGAGGACGGCAGAAAAGATCATTGGGTGTGCACTTGCATTGAGACTCCTCAATCACTCCTCAATGCACACCATGCATTGAGGAGATCTTTAGGACCATGTGCATCATAAAGGACTGCAACCACCCTGGGCACCATCTCTTATCCCCCCTACAGTCCAGTCGCTGATAACGCAGAATCCAGGACTAGCAGGACAGTTTTTATCAACGAGTTCTGCCACTATCATAACATTATTATAAACATTACACTTTTATACTTTGCTGGACTTTCTGGACTCATCATAGTTGCTGCACTGTATTCATGATGCTGCTACACTACTGGCGCTTTTAAATATTGTTTCACAATTCAACACATGTTCATATCATCTAGTAGTCACTTTTCTGTCTTTTTTTTATTGTATATATATTACTTTTATGGTATTGGTTTGGAGATTCATAATTCAAGTAAGCATTCCAATGTACTTGTTACAATTGGCCAATAAACAAATATCTTGTATTAACTTGTACTTTGCTGGACTCATATTCATTACTCTTTACAGTTACTGCACTGTTCTGCACTGTACTGCACTGAATTCATAATGCTGCTGCACTACTGTACTGCACTGTAAAATGCTTTAAATGCTTTTTGCACAATATAACACATGTACATATCACCCATCAATCACTTTATTGTTATTTTTATTGTTCTACAATTTCATACCTCGGGATGAAATGGGGAGTAAGCGTTCCATTGTACTTTTGTTGCAAATGGCAAATACAATTCTTGAATATTGAATCACGAATTTCAACAATACTATACTAAACTATACAATACTATACTATACTAAACACAACTATACTGTAAACAACACAATATACTACCCTTGATATGCTATACGTATGTACTATAAACAACACTATATACTATACTATGTACTACACAACACTATACTATAAGAATACTGTAAACAATCCACAGAACCATAAAGTGACTGATGGATGATATATACACATGGTGAATTGTGAAGAATAGTCAATTGGGAATTGTTCAAAAAGCATTCAAATGGCTGCTTGAGGGCTCCTCCAGAAGATAATGATTCATGGAGAATCAGGAATCCAGTTAATTGGAAAGTTTGACTGGTAATGGTGGATAGAGCAGATGGTAAATGCTAGAGCTCTTCCTCAAGTGTGTGTGGTGATGGCTGGTTTTACCTGTGGGCCTTGATTAACAAGGACCCACAAGTGTGCAGCCTCACCCAGCCACAGAGTCTGACTCAGGCCAGGTGAGGCTCCTTAAACCAGCCACCAACCACACACACTCCACATACACCCAACGACACGACAGTGATGGGTCTGATCGCGGCGACGACGAGACAGCCTACAAGGAGGAGGTTGGATCACTGGAGCAGTGGTGCCAGGAGAACAGCCTCGCCCTCAACGTCAAGAAGACCAAGGAGCTGATCGTGGACTACAGACTACAGCTGATCGTGGGCCCCCCGCATCCTGAGAACATTCTACACCGGGACAATCGAGAGTGTTCTTACAGGGTGTATCACTGCCTGGTACGGGAACTGCACCGCACTCGAGCGCAGAGCGCTTCAAAGGGTGGTGCGTACGGCCCAGTATATCGTTGGAGGTGAGCTCCCCTCCCTCCTGGATATATACAACCAGCGGTGCATGGCCATGGCCAAACGCATCATAAAAGACAATGCCCACCCCAGCCACAAACTGTATTCACTTTTACCGTCAGGTCAGGCGATACCTCAGTATCAAGTGCCGCACAAATAGGCTTAGAGATAGCTTCCACAGTCAGGCCATCAGGCTGCTGAACAAGGGCGTATAGCATATAACAATGTATATTTTATTACATTGATTTATATATACATATTACAAATTTTATGTGCTCAATTTATTAATTGCATTTTTACTTTTATATATTTAACTTTATACAGTTTTGTACTTTTTTACTTATTTTTTTCTATTCTGTTTTTATTTTATCTTATTTTTATAACTGCTGTCTGTCGTCGGGTATTTCACATAAGATTTTCACTCACTGCTTTATACTTGTGTAAACTGTGAAGTGACAATAAACTTGACTTGACTTGACTTGACTGTTTGCCCATTGAGTGGAACTGACCTGAGAGTTTCCAGTGTACAGTGTGGACTCCCCAGTCCAGCAGAGAGTAGCTTCACTCCCGAATCCTGCAGGTCATTGTTACTCAGGTCCAGCTCTCTCAGACCAGAGGACTTAGAGCTGAGAACTGAGGCCAGAGCTTCACAGCATCTCTCTGACAGATGACAGCCATTCAACCTTCACACAAAATAAACAGGAACATGTTTAAATGTTTTATTAGAATTAAGACAGCTTTTTACATTGTGAATGTTAATAAACTGCACATTTAAATGTGAATATAGATTGATGATACATAGATTTTAAACAGAACTCCAACTTATGCAAGACTACATGGTGGGTAGTATAATAATGTAATACAAAATACACCATATACCATCATGAACAAACTAAGATTATAATGTAGACCATATACTGTTATGGCAGCAGAAAATAGAATAGAATATTTTACGAAGAATAACTCTAAATATGTGTTTTTATGAATTTAGACTTTTTGTAATGGATGCTTTTATATAGCACTTTTATCAAAAGCACTTTACAAGTCATGCCTCACATTCACCCATTCAACCACCGATGGTGGAGTCAGCCATGCAAGGAGCAGTTAGGGTTAGGGTGTCTTGCTCAAGGACACCTCGACAGTTTCTGCTAGGAGGAGCTAGGGAACGAACTAGCAACCTTCTGGTTGTGAGGCGACCGCTCTACCTCCTGAGCTATACACCCGCCCTTGTAAACTTCAAATGTCTTTGTCACGGGGTAGTGATGGTAAGGACCCAGAACGCAGACCAACAACAGAGTGAAACGATAACGTTGGAGCCTTGGAACGGTTGCATCGAGAGAGAACAAAGTACGAACTAGCAATCGTGTTAGGGGAAGCCAGGGTATATATACACACAGGTGAGGTGATTGTCATTAGCGGCAATCGCCGACAAGTGTGTAGGTGCGCAGCCAAGACCTGAGCCGTGGCCACGCACCCTGTCACACACCGCAACCGTGACAGTCTTTCTGATATGGAACCTTATGGTTTAACTGTTTTGAGTAGTAATTGAGTAGAACTGACCTGAGGGTTTCCAGTGTACAGTGTGGACTCCCCAGTCCAGCAGAGAGCAGCTCCACTCCTGAATCCTGCAGATCATTGGTACTCAGGTCAAGCTCTCTCAGACCAGAGGAGTTGGAGCTGAGAACTGAGGCCAGAGCTTCACAGCATCTCTCTGACAGATTACAGCCAGTCAGCCTTCATACAAAATAATGAGAAAAATTGTATGTTAGAATGTTGAATTTAAGATAAAATTAGACAGACTGAAACAGAATTATTGAAATTAGAAACAGAATTTCAGAAAATACAGAAATTATACACCACTATGACTAAACTAAATTGAGTATTCAGGCTCTAAAAGACTTCACATTCGTATTTCATGTTCAAAATGTAAATGCGATGCTCCCACGTTAGTATGTGCCTGACACCAGCACTATGCTACTTTTCTATTGCAGCTATTGACTCCAGAAAATATGTCAATGTCAATAAAAAATAAACAACAACAACAACAACAATAAAATACGTTCTTGTAAGAAAACAATGTCTCCAGAATATGACCTCAAAACCTTGTTTTTTTTCAAATTGGTCTGCAAGCCTCTGACATTCCAGCTATTTAATGTTTTACTGCCTCCTCTTGTCGAAGTGGGAGAAGTGTTGGTGGCCATGACAAGAAGATTTGAAGATTTTGAAGATTATAGATAATAAAAGCATTGGTGACAAAATAGAAAGCAGAACATGTATGAATAATAGGCCTATGTTACACTTCCTGCTTCTGGAACTTTAAAAATTGCAGCAGTGCACTCCTACTTCCGATAGTTACCCCAGCTACGTGACAAACTATGGCCGCCTCCTCTTGTCGCTGTTAGACAGCCGTAACTCAGTTTCCACGATTTCCTGAAAGACAAACTCCTCCGCAAGTCTTGGGTGAGGCTGATAAGGAGGGATGAAGGTCCCTCGTTTCATGTTCTCAGGGGTAGAACGTATGTCTGCTGTTTGCATTTTGACAAGGAGAGCATATACGTCTCGAAATGTGGGCGGAATAGGCTAATAATGTCTATGTGTATGATTAAAAGCACTGGTCCTGACCCCCACACACACTCCATCTCTCATCCAAATAGAGCCACACAATGTCAGGTAAGTGTGTGATTAAAAGCACTGGTCCTGACCTCCACACACACAGCATCTCTCATCCGAATAGAGACACACAATGTTGGGTAAGTGTATGATTAAAAGCACTGGTCCTGACCTCCACACACACACAGCATCTCTCATCCAGATAGAGCCACACAATGTTGGGGAATTGTATGATTCGGATTTAGACTTCTTCACTGTAGAGTGTTCATTCACTAGTTGAACCACATCGTCTTGACCGACTTTTGGGAGGTTATGCAGCGATGTTGTCCAGCGACAACTGTCTGCCATGGTGAATGCCAAGGTGAATGCATTAACCGGAACTTGGGACACGTGACTTCCGCGATTTTTAACGGGTACTTCCAGCTTTCAACTGTTACGTGATATAGGCCTATTGGCCTACATTCCATCACAAACATTGAGAAACAACTACCAGGAGATAACTAGACTTCCTCGGCTAGTAGCTAGTCGTACCTTATGGGGGTCCACTGAGCATCCCCACTCATTCTTGATGTCCATGGTCTTAGCTATTTAATTTGAGCAAAAACTGGTCCAACTGATAGCAATAGTAATTTATCTGAAAGAGAAATGCAAGCTGTGGACCGGAGCCTTGCTATATGGCGTGTCACAGCTGGGATTGTAGACGGGCAAACTTCTGAATATTCTCCTTCTCTGTGGAAAGTGGTGGATCTTGGCGATCATGGTTTGCGCATCAATGCAATGCGCTCAGTTCACTTTGAAGCCGTAGGGGAAGTTATTTGGACATAGGAGATCTGCTACGAATTGTGTCGGCCTGACTTTGTCTATCTTTTCAGGTAAGCCAATGATTTTAATTTTTGAACACCTTGATCGACCTTCAAGGTCTATTAACTTACACTTTGTAGTGTTATTGGTTTCCATCAGCTCCTTACACTTTTTCTCAATATCGGTAATGCATATTGTGTATGTTTGCATATTGAGTTAAACTGACCTGAGAGTTTCCAATGCACAGTATGGACTCCCAAGTCCAGCAGAGAGCCACTTCACTCCTGAATCCTGTAGATCATTGGTACTCAGGTCCAGCTCCCTCAGACTAGAGGAGTTGGAGCTGAGAACTGAGGCCAGAGCTTCACAGCATCTCTCTGACAGCTTAGAGCCATTCAGCCTTGACACAAAATAAACAGTAACATGCATGTTTAATTTTAAATGAACATTCACAGCTATTCTAGTTTAATTTCAATTGCGTTTTAATACATGCCATCAGTGCACCTACAGGTATGTTTTGGAGTATTTAAATGCTGGCAGAAGCTTCAGAAGGCCCTCCTCTGAAGCAGAGTATTTCTTCAGGTCAAACACGTCCAGCTCCTCTTCTGATGACATTAAGATGAAGACCAGAGCTGTCCACTGAGCAGGGGAGAGAGATTCTCTAGAGAGACTTCCTGATGTCAGGTACTGTTGGATCTCCTCCACGAGAGAACAGTCATTCAGCTCATTCAGACAGTGGAACAGATTGATGCTTCTTTCTGGAGAGAGGTTCCCACTTATTTTCTCCTTGATGTAACTGACTATACTCTGATTGGTTTGTGGGCTACTTCTTGTTTTTCGCAGTAGACCTCGTAAAAGAACCTGATTTGTCATAAGAGAGAGGCCTAGGAGGAAGCGTAAGAACAAGTCCAGGTGTCCGTTCTCACTCTGCAAGGCCTTGTCCACAGCACTATGGTAGAGCGGAAGGAGTTTGTCTTCCCTGGAGGTTGGTTTTTCATCTGAGAGCCAATTGACACCAGTGTCGATGAAGGACAAGAAGACATACAGGGCCGCCAGAAACTCTTGGATGCTCAGATGGACAAAGCAGAACACCTTTTCCTGGTACAGCCCACACTCCTCTTTGAAAATCTGGGTGAACACACCTGAGTACACTGAGGCTGATCTGATATCGATGCCACACTCTGCCAGGTCTGCCTCGTAGAAGATAAGGTTGCCTTTCTCCAGCTGGTTAAAAGACAGTTGTCCCAGAGAAAGAATGATCTTCCTGCTCTCTGGACTCCAGTGTAGATCTGTTTCAGCTCTGCCATGATACTTCCTGCCCCCCTGAATGGACTGGACCCTCAGGAAGTGGATGTACAACTGAGTCAGAGTCCTGGGCATTGTTTCTCCTTTCTGGGATGTCAATAATTCCTCCAGAACGGAAGCAGTAATCCAACAGAAGACTGGGATATGACACATGATTTGGAGGCTTCGTGATGTCCTGACGTGGGAGATGATTTTGCAGGCTAGTTTCTCCTCTTTGGATCTCTTCCTAAAGTACTCCTCCTTCTGTCGGTCGGTGAACCCTCTCACCTCTGTCACCATGCCAACACACTCAGCAGGGATCTGATTGGCTGCAGCAGGGCGCGTGGTTATCCAGATGCGAGCAGAGGGAAGCAGGTCGCCCCTGATGAGGTTTGTCAGAAGCACATCCACTGAGGTGGACTCTGTGACATCAGTCCAGATTTGGTTGTTCTGGAAGTCCAGAGGAAGTCGACACTCATCCAGACCATCCAAGATGAAGACAACTTGGAACTGGTCAAATCTGCA
>CM051009.1:4046083-4208739 GCA_027704905.1 Muraenolepis orangiensis
AGCCACCATTGGCCTATTCTGCTTGTGTGTGCCTTCTTCAGCATTCAGATAAATGGCTCGACCCTCTGTTCACAGTTCTGGCGGTTCTTCAGGCCTCCACAGAATCTCTCCCTTTAAGTTATTGTTTGTTAGGCATCCTCGTGGTGTCTGGGAGGAAGGTCCAAGCACTATCAAAAACAAGATTCAATACATAATACACATACAATAATAGATATGCGAGCAAATAGCCACAGACAGTTGCTCATAGGTGTTGCTGCGCTGCAACCCATGTCCTCTGCTGGGCCCCGCAGTTGCCATCGATGCTGGTTGGGAAAGGGTTGGTACCTGGAGGTGGCTGTGCCTTGTCCTGGTAGGCAAGCTCCCTGTTCAGGCGCCTGTGTAGCAGTCGACACTGCAACAAGCTATTAAAATAGCTGCTGGAGGGCTCCTCCCGAAGACAAGGACACAGGGTGAATGAGTTTGACTGGTAATGGAGGACAGAGCAGATGGAAAATGCTACAGCTCTCTCCTCTAGTGTGTGTGGTGGTGGCTGGTTTAAGCTGTGGGCCTTGATGAACAAGGAGTCTCACCTTTGAGCCTTTGTACAGCCTCACCCAGCCACAGAGTAATCAATGGCTGGCCAGATGAGGCTGCTTAAACCAGCCACCAACCAAACACACTCTACAATGGACTTTAACATTTATTGAACTGCTCCACCAGACAATTGGTCCAGACATGGTACACACTGGTACAAATGGATTTAACCCTAAGTAACCCATAATGCACTTTCTGGATTCCAGATGAGTTGAAACATTGCCTGTGCACAGTGCCTGTGCCAGTGCCTGTAATGGCTGTAATTCACAACAGAACGCACACCACCGACGTACGTCCGCTTAAATGCCTGGCCAATAGGAGTGGGCCATTAGACGGTTTTGAGCTCCCTGTTCAGGTGCACGTGTAGCAGTCGACGATAAAGCCTGTGATAAAGCATGGAAAACCATTTCCTGGCAGCATTTCTGAACGAGCAACTGGCTCTCGCGCCTTCCCCTGACTGTGTGTCGCGACTGACCCTATATAGTCTGTCCCTGATGATTCATAAGTGAGCAGAGCAGCATCGGACAAGGTTGCATCACCACTGAGCAAAGTGCATATGTGTGCTTATGTCCTGTGCTTTCTTGCACGTGCGCCCTTCTCGTCGGAAACTACCCTATCAAAGCCTGGCAGATCTGTGTTTTTTTCTTAATTAGAGAGGATGCGACATGCGAGAGCTAACCACAACCATTACCTCATGCATTTTTCTCCGGTGCCTAATTTCAATGGTCACAACTGGATACATATGTGCGTCCCAATGCACGCATGCAATATCCACCCACAATGTCTCCAATTAAGCCCCAGGTAAAACAGGCTTTGGTGGATCAGGGGTTGAGAACTTCGAGAGTACAGCAATGTCGGATGTATACCCGCTTGCATCCTTACCGGGACCTGGTATTTACCCTCCCATCCGGGGGAGGAGACTGGCGCAGTGGGGACCCGGACCCCCTGCCCCACTTCCATGGCAGAACACTAGCCCTCCAAGTGTCTGACCCCACTGCAGCACCAGCACTCCTGCCCTATCGACTACCATGGAAACCTTGGGAGCGAGATCCTGTGGAACTCTGGTGAAACTGGGAGGGTTTGTGAAGGGCTGGGCAACAGGGTAGTCGTGGGCACCATTGGGGTCCACCCCAAAGTTGTGGGGGGATCGGCATGCATCCGCTGGATGTGGGTGGAAAGCCAGGGCTGGGCAGGAGTAGAGGCCGGGTCCAGCCGTTTCCCCCTGACCTTGCGTTGGCCCCAGCGCCAGGCGAGGGTTGCGGTCCGGTACATGGCCCATTTCCCGTCGTTTCAAGTGGGGGAGTGGGCTCCGGATAACGCTCTCCGGAGCCACCTGCTCCACTAGGAGAGACCTCGCAAGTATTTTTATTACATGAAGAAACTAATGGTGGGATTCAGGATCCATTTTCACTGTGGGGGAGAGCAAATGTTCATGAATATATAGTCATCACGCTCATCACCCACAGCCGCGTCAATCCCGGAAAATAGCCCCCCACCCCTGCAGCCCGATAAGCTTCACCCCCTTCAGACCACACTTTGTTTCACAGGTTGTCTGGCTGCCTGGTCACACAGGAAGGCTGTACTTCTCTGGCCTCAGCTCTGAGCTCCAACCCCTCCCATCTGAGAGAGCTGGACCTGAGCTACAATCACCCAGAAGACTCAGGAGTTACGCTGCTCTCTGCTGGACTGGAGGATCCAAGCTGGAGACTGGACACTCTCAGGTATGGAGAGGACAGCTCACCTCTCAGTGAAAATGTCTCCTCCAAAGATTCAACTACCTGCTTAGATGAAGTGGTTTAAAAACACAACTGGAACTCATGTTGTGTACAAAGATGCAGCAGATTATGAATGTAAAATTCTCCATGTTTAAAGACAACATGCTGCTTTCTCTTTGTTTACTTCCCAGTGTGGAGCACTGTGGGGTGTGGAGGCTGAAACCATCTCTGAAGAAGTGTGAGTGTCTGTTTAGTTTTATTCATCACAACACACCATTACTATTTAGATGGAAAGTCCATCCACACAGCAGTAGTTCCATACTCCTACTGAGAATGAATATGATTGTTAACATCATGTATCATCATCAAACTGTAGACATGTTCATTTTATTGTTAAAGATGAGTAATCAGTCAAAGATCAATATAACTAATCACAACTAATCAAATATCCAGAGTGGTTGTGGGTGGGGATCTGTCTCTTGTGTGAACATGTACATTCATATGATGTCAATTCCTTTTATAATAGTAAACCAATCATTTGCTTCATGGTGGAGGTGTATATACTGCATACTAACATAACTAATATATGTCACTTACATTTAAATATGCAAGTACTGTCACAACGATGTGTGGTGAGGTTGGACCCAGAACGCAGACGGAGACCAGAAAAGGGAGAACAGGGGTTTTATTTCGGCACAGAACACAATCGATTGTTATCTCCAGGACAAACGAGGGATCTGGAACCGGGAGGTCGAGGTGCGTCAAGCCGACAGGTAGTAGACGTAGGGATAGATGGGACAGGCGATGGGTCGGGTTACCGGGAAGTCGAGGTGCGTCGAGCCGACAGGTAGTAGACAAAGGATAGTTGGGGACAGGCGATGGGTCGGGTTACCGGGAAGTCGAGGTGCGTCGAGGTGCGCCGTTGTTCTGGACCGACGAGGGGCTGGAACAGCAGACGAGCGGGCTATCTCTCTGATAGTCCGTAGCAGGGTGATCAAAAGCCAGGGATGAATGTCACCTGGGGACTGGTAGCGTACCGGTTACACATAGTACAAACGAGCGACGTCTCTCAATGACGGCGCGGTATAAATAGCCCCCAGGTGAGATCAATGGCAATTAGCCACGGTAATGGTTGGCAGGTACGTGTGTGTGCGCCTCTAGCGCACGCGGCCTGGCAACGCCCCCTGTCAACCACCGTAACCGTGACAAGTACAAGCTTTGAGCGCAGTTTGTAAGGAAAATGCCACAACTACCCGTCAGCTATTAGTGAGAGAAATGCACTGTGAGAATAGCTGTTTCGCCTGCTGTCTGTATGAGACAATTTTCGATTTTAGACTGCTCCTGGCTAATATCTGACCAACCAGTGCATGTCTTCCCTGATGCAACACATCATCTGTCTTTCACTGTTGGGCCCCTCTCTCTTTACAACTCTTGAATCTTACCCCTCACTTTTTAAATGGAAAGATCTGTGTATCCCATCAGTGTATCTCTCTATTTCTGTGGTTCAGCAGCCTTATCATGCCTTTTCTCCTGTCAGATGCCTGTGAACTCACACTGGACACCAACACAGCCAACCAACAACTCTCTCTGTCTGAGGACAACAGAAAAGTGACGCTGCTTAGAGAGAAGCAGTCGTACCCTGATCACCCAGACAGATTTTACTCCTATAGACAGGTGTTGTGTAGAGAGGCTCTGACTGACCACTGTTACTGGGAGGTGGAGTGGAAAGGACGTGTTGCTATAGGAGTGACATACAGAGGAATCACAAGGAGAGGAAGGGGTGATGACAGCAGGCTTGGAAGGAACAACAAGTCCTGGAGTCTTGAGTTTCAAGATGATTGTGACAGTGATAAAGGTGGTGGTGGTGGTTGTCATAATGATGATGATGATCGTGATGCTTATAATGATGATCGTAATGATGATGATTATGATGATCGTGATGATGATTATAATGATGATCGTAATGATGATGATTATGATGATCGTGATGATGATTATAATGATGATCGTAATGATGATGATTATGATGATCGTGATGATGATTATGATGATCGTAATGATGCTGTTTATGTTCGTGATGCTTATGCTGATGATTTTTATGATGATCGTGATGATGATTTTTATGATGATAATGACGATGGTCATTATGATCGTGATGATGATCTTGATGATGATTATGAGCCTCATGTTGCTGCTTGTGTTGGTGTTGCTGGTGCTCGCTACACTGCCTGGTACAACGGTAGAAAAACAGTCATACGTCTCCCCCCATCTGGCTCTTACAGAGTAGGAGTGTATGTGGACCGGCTTGCTGGCACTCTGTCCTTCTACAGAGTTAACCTAACTGGAGAAGGGACCTCAGACACACTGACACTCATCCACACCTTCCAGTCCACATTCACCCAGGACCTCTACCCTGCATTTGGGTTTCAGTTGACAAACTCTGGTTCCTCAGTGTCTCTGTGTCGGTTGTAATCTGATGTGTAACACACACACACACACACACACACCACACCACACACACACACTGTATGTATGCAGGTAATAAGGCAGCAGGTACTTTTAGTATCTCTCTGTAGTTAATTTCTAAGTCATCTCTGTAACAGCTGGGCTGTGTTACTTGGTGGCGCGGTCACATTAAAGGGGACCTGCCACTTGAGTCTGGGGGTGTTTTCAAATGATGTTGTTGGGGTGACCAGTTGTTACCTGGAGGTACATTTATAATATATGTATTTGGATTGTGTTGTTTTAATTGCAGCTGTTGATCTATGATCTCAGGACAAACGTTTATACTCTTTTTAATTTGAATACATATTCAACTATACTCCAAATACTACATTTCGTTGGGCTTCTGAAAGGTTTAGCATGATAAATCATGAAAGGAAGTGACATCCTCCACAGGGTTAACTAAGCAGGTTTTACAAAGATGCAATTTCTCATTTTAAATGTATTTTAAATATAAATTGATGGTAAATAAAGAAAATGGTTGTACTACAATATTGTGTGTATTTTCAGACTTTGTATGATATCAGTTTATATTTAGATCATGCAACATGATTTAGAGCAGATTTTGTTGTGAATGATTTTAAACTGAATATTAATACTTGTTTTCTGGGAAATGTTCAGAAAATGTTCAGTGATGAAAGATATGTGCACACATGTGTATGATTTTGAATGCCTGCTTCTTTCTATTCTTTTTTTTCATTCTGTTTACATTAAAGTGACAATTTTTCCTGTTGTATTTGTTAATAAAGCATAATCTTAATAATAAACAACTCAGTGGATCCAACTGAATGTTGTCTTTTTATGATTTTTTTTCTTCTTGGTTCTTCAGTTGAAATCCTAATTTCTTCAGTTAGCTTCAGTTACCTAGCAGCACACCTGGACTGTCATTCTAGCCCCTTGGATCCCAGCAGGTCTCTATGGTGTCCTGTCCCCTTGACGTTGGCTCTTCCTCAACTTACTGGTGGCTTGGGGACCCATGAGCTCAGTCTTCTGAAGACATTTCCTCCAACACGTCATAACACACACAGCAGTGGAGTCTCCGTTGACCTCTTCATCATTGTGTGGAAGGAGGATATTAGTTCAACTCACTGCTGAAAAGTGCTTGGTTCGATCCCCAATCTATGCAGCCTAACCTGTAGTATCCTATAAAGCAAGATGTCATCTAACCCAATCTGCTCCTTAATCACACATATCTATTTACTATAAGTAGCGTTGAATAGCTGATAAATGACTAAATAGTAAGATACCGTATTGGGCTGTTTATCAAAGCCATGTTTTATTAATATCTGTTTTGCTTGTGGAACCACTAGGGGGCGACGAATCCCCCTCGGTGCAGTTCATCTTCTGGCCAACATGGTTGGGGCGAGGGAGACACATGATGTTTGAGTGTGGAGTACGGATGTAGCGATGCACAGCCAACAGTAGTCCTGACAAACCAATAATCATGTTGTTGGTCAATTATTTATTATTTGAATGACTTTCACAGACAGCCCTTACTGAGTCCCTGCTCTGTTTCCTTGTTTGACAGATTATTTTCTGTTTTGGTATTTGTTGACTTTTAGGTTTCTTTAACTCTGAAAAGTCTTTAGTAGTAGTTTTATTGTTATTCGAAATGAAAGTGTTTCCTTTGCTTTCCTTCCAGTGGTATGTTGATGCTTTGTCGCATGAGTTCCCCACAAAGTACAGCAGTACTTTTATACCCTTAAGGTAACTCATTAGTTTCACAGTGGACTCTGGCCGAAACCTGGTGGATGTATAGCTTCTTTGACATTATAGTATAAATTCTACTCTGATGGATAAGAATCAATTGCAGAGGTCCGGATACTAAGTTCGTCTTTATTGAACAATGCATCAAACACATCGACTGCAGCAAGATGGAGTTTACCGTGCCAATTTGTAGACTGAAGATGCCTTTCCTTATTACCCAGTTATATACTTTTTCACACATTCCGTCGCTTGTACATCACTTAATTCTTATTGGTCAAACGTTCCCCACGGCACTACTCCCTACGGCTATGGCTCATGTTACATCCATAGGACACCGTTGAAGGCACCCTAAAGGTACTGTAGCGAAATGAGCCGAAGGACACAGCCGTCAGCTAACAAGCTAGATTTCACACACACACACTTCACTCTAACCCGGAACAACAACCCCTAAACTCCCGCCCAACCGGAAACCACTCCCCTCGGGCCCAACCCCAATCACAGCCTTCCCCAGGCCGTTACAATCCCCCCCACAAATAAGGACCTCACCCCCGAGGGACCCGGGACGAACCCCAGGTTACGATCACACCAATGATCACACCCCAACCGGAGCGGACTCCCCAAACAAGTTCAGCCTTTAGCTGCTGGAACTTATTTTTATTTTTTTTAAGAAGAGTAGGGTGGACCACCTTCTCTTCCCGTCAGACCAGGGCGCATTCTTGTCCTCTAACCCTGTGGTCTCCCCTCTACCTAGTACCCCTCCGCCCCAAAACCCGTAAAGTCCCGAAACCTCTCCGGCGGCCGCTGGTGCCTGGTAGACCGAAAACGGCGGGCCCGCCCAGTCGGGTGTGGAACCCGGGGAAGGTGCCCGGGAAGGTGGGGCTTCCCTCTCCCCGGAGACTAGGATCAGCAGCTGTACCCGGTATACCTCCCCCAACCTCTCCAGGACGCGGCACGGCCCCATCCAAGGGCTGTACAGCTTCGGGCAACGGCCCTTTTTCCGCTGGGGGTTGTAAACCCACACCTCAAAGTGACGCCCCTTTGCCCGCATGTCATAGTTTATTTTCTGCCTCACTCCAGCCCGTGGGCCGACTCCAGGCGATCCTGATGTCTGCTGGCATACTCCGGGCCGGGGGCCGGAGGCAGGGTACATGTTGTGCGCCAAGGCCTACACTTAATCAGCCGTGCGTTCTCGGTTTCGATCTCGGGCTGCACCAGGTGGGTTATACCCACCTCCTCCTCCCCCAAGGCAAAGCTGTCCTTGAACTCTCGGAGCAGCTCCCACAGCTTCTCTTAATGCGAGGCGGTGAGGTGACAGGAGTTCTCAGTCCATATTGCTTCATCACTTCTTCATTGAAACCAAAAAAGCAGGAATCTGCAGATTTGACCAGTTCCAAGTTGTCTTCATCTTGGATGGTCTGGATGAGTGTCGACTTCCTCTGGACTTCCAGAACAACCAAATCTGGACTGATGTCACAGAGTCCACCTCAGTGGATGTGCTTCTGACAAACCTCATCAGGGGCAACCTGCTTCCCTCTGCTCGCATCTGGATAACCACGCGCCCTGCTGCAGCCAATCAGATCCCTGCTGAGTGTGTTGGCATGGTGACAGAGGTGAGAGGGTTCACCGACCGACAGAAGGAGGAGTACTTTAGGAAGAGATCCAAAGAGGAGAAACTAGCCTGCAAAATCATCTCCCACGTCAGGACATCACGAAGCCTCCAAATCATGTGTCATATCCCAGTCTTCTGTTGGATTACTGCTTCCGTTCTGGAGGAATTATTGACATCCCAGAGAGGAGAAACAATGCCCAGGACTCTGACTCAGTTGTACATCCACTTCCTGAGGGTCCAGTCCATTCAGGGGGGCAGGAAGTATCATGGCAGAGCTGAAACAGATCTACACTGGAGTCCAGAGAGCAGGGAGATCATTCTTTCTCTGGGAAAACTGTCTTTTAACCAGCTGGAGAAAGGCAACCTTATCTTCTACGAGGCAGACCTGGCAGAGTGTGGCATCGATATCAGATCAGCCTCAGTGTACTCAGGTGTGTTCACCCAGATTTTCAAAGAGGAGTGTGGGCTGTACCAGGAGAAGGTGTTCTGCTTTGTCCATCTGAGCATCCAAGAGTTTCTGGCTGCCCTATATATCTTTTTGTCTTTCATCGACACTGGTGTCAATCAGCTCTCAGATGAAAAACCAACCTCCAGGGAAGACAAACTCCTTCTACTCTACCATAGTGCTGTGGACAAGGCCTTGCAGAGTGAGAACGGACACCTGGACTTGTTCTTACGCTTCCTCCTAGGCCTCTCTCTTGTGATAAATCAAGTTCTTCTACAAGATCTACTGCAAAAAACAAGAAGTAGCCCACAAACCAATCAGAGTATAGTCAGTTACATCAAGGAGAAAATAAGTGGGGACCTCTCTCCAGAAAGAAGCATCAATCTGTTCCACTGTCTGAATGAGCTGAATGACTGTTCTCTCGTGGAGGAGATCCAACAGTACCTGACATCAGGAAGTCTCTCTAGAGAATCTCTCTCCCCTGCTCAGTGGACAGCTCTGGTCTTCATCTTACAGTCATCAGAAGAGGAGCTGGACGTGTTTGACCTGAAGAAATACTCTGCTTCAGAGGAGGGTCTTCTGAAGCTTCTGCCAGTATTTAAAGACTCCAAAACATACCTGTAGGTGCAATGATGGCATGTATTAAAACGCAATTGAAATTAAACTAGAATAGCTGTGAATGTTCATTTAAAATTAAACATGCATGTTACTGTTTATTTTGTGTCTAGGCTGAATGGCTCTAAGCTGTCAGAGGGATGCTGTAAAACTCTGGCCTCAGTTCTCAGCTCCAACTCCTCTAGTCTGAGGGAGCTGGACCTGAGTACCAATGATCTGCAGGATTCAGGAGTGAAATGGCTCTCTGCTGGACTTGGGAGTCCACACTGTGCATTGGAAACTCTCAGGTCAGTTTAACTCAATATGCAAACATACACAATATGCATTACCGATATTGACAAAAAGTGTAAGGAGCTGATGGAAACCAATAACACTACAAAGTGTAAGTTAATAGACCTTGAAGGTCGATCAAGATGTTCAAACATTAAAATCATAGGCTTACCGGAAAAGATAGACAAAGTCAGGCCAAAACAATTCATAGCAGATCTCCTATGTCCAAATAACTTCCCCTACGGCTTCAAAGTGAACTGAGCGCATTGCATTGATAAGCAAACCATGATCGCCAAGATCCACCACTTTCCACAGAGAAGGAGAATATTCAGAAGTTTGCCCGTCTACAGTCCCCGCTGTGACCCGCCATATAGCAAGGCTCCAGTCCACAGCTTGCATTTCTCTTTCAGATATATTACTATTGCTATCAGTTGGACCAGTTTTTGCTCAAATTAAATAGACCATGGACATCAAGAATGAGTGGGGATGCTCAGTGGACCCACCTATAAGGTACGACTAGCTACTAGCCGAGGAAGTCTAGTTATCTCCTGGTAGTTGTTTCTCAATGTTTATGATGGAATATAGGCCAATAGGCCTATATCACGTCACAGTTGAAAGCCGGAAGTACCCGTTAAAAATCGCGGAAGCCGCGTGTCCCAAGTTCCGGTTAATGCATTCACCTTGGTATTCACCATGGCGGACAGTTGTCACTGGACAACATCGCTGCATAACCTCCCAAAAGTCGGTCAAGACGATGTGGTTCAACTAGTGAATGAACACTCTACAGTGAAGAAGTCTAAATCCGAATCATACAATTCCCTGACATTGTGTGGCTCTATCTGGATGAGAGATGGAGTGTGTGTGGAGCTTGGGACCAGTGCTTTTAATCATAGACTTACCCGACATTGTGTGCCTCTCTCTGGATGAGAGATGCTGTGTGTGTGTGGAGGTCAGGACCAGTGCTTTTAATCACACACTTACCCGACATTGTGTGGCTCTATTTGGATGAGAGATGGAGTGTGTGTGGGGGTCAGGACCAGTGCTTTTAATCACACACATACCCGACATTATTAGCCTATTCCGCCCACATTTCGAGACGTATATGCTCTCCTTGTCAAAATGCAAACTGCAGACATACTTGCTACCCCTGTGAACATGAAACGAGGGACCTTCATCCCTCCTTATCAGCCTCACCCAAGACTTGTGGAGGAGTTTGTCTTTCGGGAAATCGTGGAAACTGAGGTACGGCTGTCTAACAGCGACGAGAGGAGGCGGCCATAGTTTGTCACGTAGCTGGGGTAACTATCGGAAGTAGGAGTGCACTGCTCTGCGATTTTTAACGTTCCGGAAGCAGGAAGTGTGACTTACGCCTATTATCCTCTCCGTTTGGGGAAGTGGATGGGGTAGGGATTCATACATTTTCTGCTTTCTATTTTGTCACCAATGCTTTTATTATCTATAATATGCCACACTACTCCAAGTTAAATCTTCAATCTTCAAAATCCTCAAATCTTCTTGTCATGGCCACCAACACTTCTCCCACTTCGACAAGAGGAGGCAGTTAAACCTTAAATAGCTGGAATGTCAGAGGCTTGCAGACCAATTTGAAAAAAACAAGGTTTTGAGGTCATAATCTGGAGACATTGTTTTCTTACAAGAACGTATTTCATTGTTGTTGTTGTTTATTTATTTTATTTTTTTACTTAACATATTTTCTGGAGTCAATAGCTGCAATAGAAAAGTAGCATAGTGCTGGTGTCAGGCACATATTAACGTGGGAGCATTGTATTTACATTTTGAGCATGAAATACGAATGTGGAAATACGAAGTATTTTAGAGCCTGATTACTCAATTTAGTTTAGTCATAGTGGTGTATAATTTCTGTATTTTCTGAAATTCTGTTTCTGATTTCAATAATTCTGTTTCAATCTGTTAAAAGTTTCAAATAATTGTATCTAAAATTCAACATTCTAACATACAATTTTTCTCATTATTTTGTATGAAGGCTGACTGGCTGTAATCTGTCAGAGAGATGCTGTGAAGCTCTGGCCTCAGTTCTCAGCTCAGACTCCTCTGGTCTGAGAGAGCTGGACCTGAGTACCAATGATCTGCAGGATTCAGGAGTGGGGCTGCTCTCTGCTGGACTGGGGAGTCCACACTGTACACTGGAAACGCTCAGGTCAGTTCTACTCAATTACTACTCAAAACAGTTAAACCATAAGGTTCCATATCAGAAAGACTGTCACGGTTGCGGTGTGTGACAGGGTGCTTGGCCACGGCTCAGGTCTTGGCTGCGCACCTACACACTTGTCGGCGATTGCCGCTAATGACAATCACCTCACCTGTGTGTATATATACCCTGGCTTCCCCTAACACGATTGCTAGTTTGTACTTTGTTCTCTCTCGATGCAACCGTTCCAAGCTACTTCCATGTACCATGCAATAAAGCATCACGTTATCGTTTCACTCTGTCGTTGGTCTGCGTTCTGGGTCCTTACCATCACTACCCCGTGACAAAGACATTTGAAGTTTACAAGGGCGGGTGTATAGCTCAGGAGGTAGAGCCTCACAACCAGAAGGTTGCTGGTTCGTTCCCCAGCTCCTCCTAGCAAAAACTGTCGAGGTGTCCATGAGCAAGACACCCTAACCCTAACTGCTCCTTCCATGGCTGACTCCACCATCGGTGGTTGAATGGGTGAATGTGTGGCATGACTTGTAAAGTGCTTTTGATAAAAGTGCTATATTAAAGCATCCATTACAAAAAGTCTAAATAAAAACACATATTTTGAGTTATTCTTCGTAAAATCATCTATTTTCTGCTGCCATAACAGTATATGGTCTACATTATAATCTTAGTTTGTTCATGATGGTATATGGTGTATTTTGTATTACATTATTATACTACCCACCATGTAGTCTTGCATAAGTTGGAGTTCTGTTTAATATTTAAACATCTATGTATCATCAATCTATATTCACATTTAAATGTGCAGTTTATTAACATTCACAATGTAAAAAGCTGTCCAGACTTGTATTTTAATTCTAATAAAACATTTAAACATGTTCCTGTTTATTTTAAGTGAAGGTTGAATGGCTGTCATCTGTCAGAGAGATGCTGTGAAGCTCTGGCCTCAGTTCTCAGCTCTAAGTCCTCCAGTCTGAGAGAGCTGGACCTGAGTACCAATGACCTGCAGGATTCGGGAGTGAAGCTGCTCTCTGCTGGACTGGGGAGTCCACACTGTACACTGGAAACTCTCAGGTCAGTTCCACTCAATGGGCAAACAGTCAAGTCAAGTCAAGTCAAGTTTATTGTCACTTCACAGTTTACACAAGTATAAAGCAGTGAGTGAAAATCGTATGTGCAATACCCGACGACAGACAGCAGTTATAAAAATAAGATAAGATAAAAACAGAATAGAATAAAATAAGTAAAAAAGTACAAAACTGTATGAAGTTAAATATATATAAGTAAAAATGCAATTTATAAAATGCAATATATCGGCACAGAAAAAGAGCAATATGTATATATAAATCCACTGCTCCAGTGATCCAACCTCCTCCCTGTAGGCTGTCTCGTCGTCGCCGGCGATCAGACCCATCACTGTCGTGTCGTTGGCTGTATGTGGAGTGTGTTTGGTTGGTGGCTGGTTTAAGGAGCCTCACCTGGCCTGAGTCAGACTCTGTGGCTGGGTGAGGCTGCACACTTGTGGGTCCTTGTTAATCAAGGCCCACAGGTAAAACCAGCCATCACCACACACACTTGAGGAAGAGCTCTAGCATTTACCATCTGCTCTATCCACCATTACCAGTCAAACTTTCCAATTAACTGGATTCCTGATTCTCCATGAATCATTATCTTCTGGAGGAGCCCTCAAGCAGCCATTTGAATGCTTTTTGAACAATTCCCAATTGACTATTCTTCACAATTCACCATGTGTATATATCATCCATCAGTCACTTTATGGTTCTGTGGATTGTTTACAGTATTCTTATAGTATAGTGTTGTGTAGTACATAGTATAGTATATAGTGTTGTTTATAGTACATACGTATAGCATATCAAGGGTAGTATATTGTGTTGTTTACAGTATAGTTGTGTTTAGTATAGTATAGTATTGTATAGTTTAGTATAGTATTGTTGAAATTCGTGATTCAATATTCAAGAATTGTATTTGCCATTTGCAACAAAAGTACAATGGAACGCTTACTCCCCATTTCATCCCGAGGTATGAAATTGTAGAACAATAAAAATAACAATAAAGTGATTGATGGGTGATATGTACATGTGTTATATTGTGCAAAAAGCATTTAAAGCATTTTACAGTGCAGTACAGTAGTGCAGCAGCATTATGAATTCAGTGCAGTACAGTGCAGAACAGTGCAGTAACTGTAAAGAGTAATGAATATGAGTCCAGCAAAGTACAAGTTAATACAAGATATTTGTTTATTGGCCAATTGTAACAAGTACATTGGAATGCTTACTTGAATTATGAATCTCCAAACCAATACCATAAAAGTAATATATATACAATAAAAAAAAGACAGAAAAGTGACTACTAGATGATATGAACATGTGTTGAATTGTGAAACAATATTTAAAAGCGCCAGTAGTGTAGCAGCATCATGAATACAGTGCAGCAACTATGATGAGTCCAGAAAGTCCAGCAAAGTATAAAAGTGTAATGTTTATAATAATGTTATGATAGTGGCAGAACTCGTTGATAAAAACTGTCCTGCTAGTCCTGGATTCTGCGTTATCAGCGACTGGACTGTAGGGGGGATAAGAGATGGTGCCCAGGGTGGTTGCAGTCCTTTATGATGCACATGGTCCTAAAGATCTCCTCAATGCATGGTGTGCATTGAGGAGTGATTGAGGAGTCTCAATGCAAGTGCACACCCAATGATCTTTTCTGCCGTCCTCACGACCCTTTGGATGGCTTTATTGTCCTGTGCAGTGGTGTTGCCGTACCACATAGTGACACATAGTGGTAGAAGTTCACTAGCCACCATTGGCCTATTCTGCTTGTGTGTGCCTTCTTCAGCATTCAGATAAATGGCTCGACCCTCTGTTCACAGTTCTGGCGGTTCTTCAGGCCTCCACAGAATCTCTCCCTTTAAGTTATTGTTTGTTAGGCATCCTCGTGGTGTCTGGGAGGAAGGTCCAAGCACTATCAAAAACAAGATTCAATACATAATACACATACAATAATAGATATGCGAGCAAATAGCCACAGACAGTTGCTCATAGGTGTTGCTGCGCTGCAACCCATGTCCTCTGCTGGGCCCCGCAGTTGCCATCGATGCTGGTTGGGAAAGGGTTGGTACCTGGAGGTGGCTGTGCCTTGTCCTGGTAGGCAAGCTCCCTGTTCAGGCGCCTGTGTAGCAGTCGACACTGCAACAAGCTATTAAAATAGCTGCTGGAGGGCTCCTCCCGAAGACAAGGACACAGGGTGAATGAGTTTGACTGGTAATGGAGGACAGAGCAGATGGAAAATGCTACAGCTCTCTCCTCTAGTGTGTGTGGTGGTGGCTGGTTTAAGCTGTGGGCCTTGATGAACAAGGAGTCTCACCTTTGAGCCTTTGTACAGCCTCACCCAGCCACAGAGTAATCAATGGCTGGCCAGATGAGGCTGCTTAAACCAGCCACCAACCAAACACACTCTACAATGGACTTTAACATTTATTGAACTGCTCCACCAGACAATTGGTCCAGACATGGTACACACTGGTACAAATGGATTTAACCCTAAGTAACCCATAATGCACTTTCTGGATTCCAGATGAGTTGAAACATTGCCTGTGCACAGTGCCTGTGCCAGTGCCTGTAATGGCTGTAATTCACAACAGAACGCACACCACCGACGTACGTCCGCTTAAATGCCTGGCCAATAGGAGTGGGCCATTAGACGGTTTTGAGCTCCCTGTTCAGGTGCACGTGTAGCAGTCGACGATAAAGCCTGTGATAAAGCATGGAAAACCATTTCCTGGCAGCATTTCTGAACGAGCAACTGGCTCTCGCGCCTTCCCCTGACTGTGTGTCGCGACTGACCCTATATAGTCTGTCCCTGATGATTCATAAGTGAGCAGAGCAGCATCGGACAAGGTTGCATCACCACTGAGCAAAGTGCATATGTGTGCTTATGTCCTGTGCTTTCTTGCACGTGCGCCCTTCTCGTCGGAAACTACCCTATCAAAGCCTGGCAGATCTGTGTTTTTTTCTTAATTAGAGAGGATGCGACATGCGAGAGCTAACCACAACCATTACCTCATGCATTTTTCTCCGGTGCCTAATTTCAATGGTCACAACTGGATACATATGTGCGTCCCAATGCACGCATGCAATATCCACCCACAATGTCTCCAATTAAGCCCCAGGTAAAACAGGCTTTGGTGGATCAGGGGTTGAGAACTTCGAGAGTACAGCAATGTCGGATGTATACCCCCTTGCATCCTTACCGGGACCTGGTATTTACCCTCCCATCCGGGGGAGGAGACTGGCGCAGTGGGGACCCGGACCCCCTGCCCCACTTCCATGGCAGAACACTAGCCCTCCAAGTGTCTGACCCCACTGCAGCACCAGCACTCCTGCCCTATCGACTACCATGGAAACCTTGGGAGCGAGATCCTGTGGAACTCTGGTGAAACTGGGAGGGTTTGTGAAGGGCTGGGCAACAGGGTAGTCGTGGGCACCATTGGGGTCCACCCCAAAGTTGTGGGGGGATCGGCATGCATCCGCTGGATGTGGGTGGAAAGCCAGGGCTGGGCAGGAGTAGAGGCCGGGTCCAGCCGTTTCCCCCTGACCTTGCGTTGGCCCCAGCGCCAGGCGAGGGTTGCGGTCCGGTACATGGCCCATTTCCCGTCGTTTCAAGTGGGGGAGTGGGCTCCGGATAACGCTCTCCGGAGCCACCTGCTCCACTAGGAGAGACCTCGCAAGTATTTTTATTACATGAAGAAACTAATGGTGGGATTCAGGATCCATTTTCACTGTGGGGGAGAGCAAATGTTCATGAATATATAGTCATCACGCTCATCACCCACAGCCGCGTCAATCCCGGAAAATAGCCCCCCACCCCTGCAGCCCGATAAGCTTCACCCCCTTCAGACCACACTTTGTTTCACAGGTTGTCTGGCTGCCTGGTCACACAGGAAGGCTGTACTTCTCTGGCCTCAGCTCTGAGCTCCAACCCCTCCCATCTGAGAGAGCTGGACCTGAGCTACAATCACCCAGAAGACTCAGGAGTTACGCTGCTCTCTGCTGGACTGGAGGATCCAAGCTGGAGACTGGACACTCTCAGGTATGGAGAGGACAGCTCACCTCTCAGTGAAAATGTCTCCTCCAAAGATTCAACTACCTGCTTAGATGAAGTGGTTTAAAAACACAACTGGAACTCATGTTGTGTACAAAGATGCAGCAGATTATGAATGTAAAATTCTCCATGTTTAAAGACAACATGCTGCTTTCTCTTTGTTTACTTCCCAGTGTGGAGCACTGTGGGGTGTGGAGGCTGAAACCATCTCTGAAGAAGTGTGAGTGTCTGTTTAGTTTTATTCATCACAACACACCATTACTATTTAGAGAAGTCCATCCACACAGCAGTAGTTCCATACTCCTACTGAGAATGAATATGATTGTTAACATCATGTATCATCATCAAACTGTAGACATGTTCATTTTATTGTTAAAGATGAGTAATCAGTCAAAGATCAATATAACTAATCACAACTAATCAAATATCCAGAGTGGTTGTGGGTGGGGATCTGTCTGTTGTGTGAACATGTACATTCATATGATGTCAATTCCTTTTATAATAGTAAACCAATCATTTGCTTCATGGTGGAGGTGTATATACTGCATACTAACATAACTAATATATGTCACTTACATTTAAATATGCAAGTACTGTCACAACGATGTGTGGTGAGGTTGGACCCAGAACGCAGACGGAGACCAGAAAAGGGAGAACAGGGGTTTTATTTCGGCACAGAACACAATCGATTGTTATCTCCAGGACAAACGAGGGATCTGGAACCGGGAGGTCGAGGTGCGTCAAGCCGACAGGTAGTAGACGTAGGGATAGATGGGACAGGCGATGGGTCGGGTTACCGGGAAGTCGAGGTGCGTCGAGCCGACAGGTAGTAGACAAAGGATAGTTGGGGACAGGCGATGGGTCGGGTTACCGGGAAGTCGAGGTGCGTCGAGGTGCGCCGTTGTTCTGGACCGACGAGGGGCTGGAACAGCAGACGAGCGGGCTATCTCTCTGATAGTCCGTAGCAGGGTGATCAAAAGCCAGGGATGAATGTCACCTGGGGACTGGTAGCGTACCGGTTACACATAGTACAAACGAGCGACGTCTCTCAATGACGGCGCGGTATAAATAGCCCCCAGGTGAGATCAATGGCAATTAGCCACGGTAATGGTTGGCAGGTACGTGTGTGTGCGCCTCTAGCGCACGCGGCCTGGCAACGCCCCCTGTCAACCACCGTAACCGTGACAAGTACAAGCTTTGAGCGCAGTTTGTAAGGAAAATGCCACAACTACCCGTCAGCTATTAGTGAGAGAAATGCACTGTGAGAATAGCTGTTTCGCCTGCTGTCTGTATGAGACAATTTTCGATTTTAGACTGCTCCTGGCTAATATCTGACCAACCAGTGCATGTCTTCCCTGATGCAACACATCATCTGTCTTTCACTGTTGGGCCCCTCTCTCTTTACAACTCTTGAATCTTACCCCTCACTTTTTAAATGGAAAGATCTGTGTATCCCATCAGTGTATCTCTCTATTTCTGTGGTTCAGCAGCCTTATCATGCCTTTTCTCCTGTCAGATGCCTGTGAACTCACACTGGACCCCAACACAGCCAACCAACAACTCTCTCTGTCTGAGGACAACAGAAAAGTGACGCTGCTTAGAGAGAAGCAGTCGTACCCTGATCACCCAGACAGATTTTACTCCTATAGACAGGTGTTGTGTAGAGAGGCTCTGACTGACCACTGTTACTGGGAGGTGGAGTGGAAAGGACGTGTTGCTATAGGAGTGACATACAGAGGAATCAAGAGGAGAGGAAGGGGTGATGACAGCAGGCTTGGAAGGAACAACAAGTCCTGGAGTCTTGAGTTTCATGATGATTGTGACAGTGATAAAGGTGGTGGTGGTGGTTGTCATAATGATGATGATGATCGTGATGCGTATAATGATGATCGTAATGATGATGATTATGATGATCGTGATGATGATTATAATGATGATCGTAATGATGATGATTATGATGATCGTGATGATGATTATAATGATGATCGTAATGATGATGATTATGATGATCGTGATGATGTTTATGATGATCGTAATGATGCTGTTTATGTTCGTGATGCTTATGCTGATGATGATTATGATGATCGTAATGATGATTTTTATGATGATCGTGATGATGATTCCTATGATCGTGATGCTTATAATGACGATGGTCATTATGATCGTGATGATGATCTTGATGATTATTATGATCCTCATGTTGCTGCTTGTGTTGGTGTAGCTGGTGCTCGCTACACTGCCTGGTACAACGGTAGAAAAACAGTCATACGTCTCCCCCCATCTGGCTCTTACAGAGTAGGAGTGTATGTGGACCGGCTTGCTGGCACTCTGTCCTTCTACAGAGTTAACCTAATTGGAGAAGGGTCCTCAGACACACTGACACTCATCCACACCTTCCAGTCCACATTCACCCAGGACCTCTACCCTGCATTTGGGTTTCAGTTGACAAACTCTGGTTCCTCAGTGTCTCTGTCGGTTGTAATCTGATGTGTAACACACAAACACACACACACACACACACACACACATGTATGTATGCAGGTAATAAGGCAGCAGGTACTTTTAGTATCTCTCGGTAGTTAATTTCTAAGTCATCTCTGTAACAGCTGGGCTGTGTTACTTGGTGGCGCGGTCACATTAAAGGGGACCTGCCATTTGAGTCTGGGGGTGTTTTCAAATGATGTTGTTGGGGTGACCAGTTGTTACCTGGAGGTACATTTATAATATATGTATTTGGATTGTGTTGTTTTAATTGCAGCTGTTGATCTATGATCTCAGGACAAACGTTTATATTCTTTTTCATTTGAATACATATTCAACTATACTCCAAATACTACATTTCGTTGGGCTTCTGAAAGGTTTAGCATGATAAATCATGAAAGGAAGTGACATCCTCCACAGCGTTAACTAAGCAGGTTTTACAAAGATGCAATTTCTCATTTTAAATGTATTTTAAATATAAATTGATGGTAAATAAAGAAAATGGTTGTACTACAATATTGTGTGTATTTTCAGACTTTGTATGATATCAGTTTATATTTAGATCATGCAACATGATTTACAGCAGATTTTGTTGTGAATGATTTTAAACTGAATATTAATACTATTATATTAATATTAATATTAATACTAATAATTAATACTAATTAATTACGGTTGGGAAATGTTCAGAAAATGTTCAGTGATGAAAGATATGTGCACACATGTGTATGATTTTGAATGCCTGCTTCTTTCTATTCTTTTTTTTCATTCTGTTTACATTAAAGTGACAATTTTTCCTGTTGTATTTGTTAATAAAGCATAATCTTAATAATAAACAACTCTGGATCCAACTGAATGTTGTCTTTTTATGATTTTTTTTCTTCTTGGTTCTTCAGTTGAAATCCTAATTTCTTCAGTTAGCTTCAGTTACCTAGCAGCACACCTGGACTGTCATTCTAGCCCCTTGGATCCCAGCAGGTCTCTATGGTGTCCTGTCCCCTTGACGTTGGCTCTTCCTCAACTTACTGGTGGCTTGGGGACCCATGAGCTCAGTCTTCTGAAGACATTTCCTCCAACACGTCATAACACACACAGCAGTGGAGTCTCCGTTGACCTCTTCAACATTGTGTGGAAGGAGGATATTAGTTCAACTCACTGCTGAAAAGTGCTTGGTTCGATCCCCAATCTATGCAGCCTAACCTGTAGTATCCTATAAAGCAAGATGTCATCTAACCCCAATCTGCTCCTTAATCACACATATCTATTTACTATAAATAGCGTTGAATTGCTAATAAATGACTAAATAGTAAGATACCGTATTGGGCTGTTTATCAAAGCCATGTTTTATTAATATCAGTTTTTGCTTGTGGAACCACTAGGGGGCGACGAATCCCCCTCGGTGCAGTTCATCTTCTGGCCAACATGATTGGGGCGAGGGAGACACATGATGTTTGAGTGTGGAGTACGGATGTAGCGATGCACAGCCAACAGTAGTCCTGACAAACCAATAATCATGTTGTTGGTCAATTATTTATTATTTGAATGACTTTCACAGACAGCCCTTACTGAGTCCCTGCTCTGTTTCCTTGTTTGACAGATTATTTTCAGTTTTGGTATTTGTTGACGTTTAGGTTTCTTTAACTCTAAGTCTTTAGTAGTAGTTTTATTGTTATTCGAAATGAAAGTGTTTCCTTTGCTTTCCTTCCAGTGGTATGTTGATGCTTTGTCGCATGAGTTCCCCACAAAGAACAGCAGTACTTTTATACCCTTAAGGTAACTCATTAGTTTCACAGTGGACTCTGGCCGAAACCTGGTGGATGTATAGCTTCGTTGACATTGTAGTATGAATTCTACTCGGATGGATAAGAATCAATTGCAGAGGTCCGGATACTATGTTCAAGTCTTTATTGAACAACACATCAAACACATCGACTGCAGCAAGATGGAGTCTGCCGTGCCAATTTGTAGACTGAAGATGCCTTTCCTTATTACCCAGTTATATACTTTTTCACACATTCCGTGGCTTGTACATCACTTAATTCTTATTGGTCAAACGTTCCCCACGGCACTACTCCCTACGGCTATGGCTCATGTTACATCCATAGGACACCGTTGAAGGCACCCTAAAGGTACTGTAGCGAAATGAGCCGAAGGACACAGAGTATAGTGAACACAAGGTTTATTGCCCTTAGCTGTCAGCTAACAAGCTAGATTTCACACACACACACACACACACACACACACACACACACACACACACACACACACACACACACACACACACACACACACACACACACACACACACACACACACACACACACACACACACACACACACTTCACTCTAACCCGGAACAACCACCCCTAAACTCCCGCCCAACCGGAACCACTCCCCTCGGGCCCAACCCCAATCACAGCCTTCCCCAGGCCGTTACAATCCCCCCCCACAAATAAGGTCCTCACCCCCGAGGGACCCGGGACGAACCCCAGGTTACGATCACACCAATGATCACACCCCAACCAGAGCGGACTCCCCAAACAAGTTCAGCCTTTAGCTGCTGGAACTTATTATTTTTTTTTTAGGAAGAGTAGGGTGGACCACCTTCTCTTCCCGTCAGACCAGGGCGCATTCTTGTCCTCTAACCCTGTGGTCTCCCCTCTACCTAGTACCCCTCCGCCCCAAAACCCGTAAAGTCCCGAAACCTCTCCGGCGGCCGCTGGTGCCTGGTAGACCGAGTTCCCGGCCGAAACGGCGGGCCCGCCCAGTCGGGTGTGGAACCCGGGGAAGGTGCCCGGGAAGGTGGGGCTTCCCTCTCCCCGGAGACTAGGATCGGCAGCTGTACCCGGTATACCTCCCCCAACCTCTCCAGGACGCGGCACGGCCCCATCCAGGGGCTGTCCAGCTTCGGGCAACGGCCCTTTTTCCGCTGAGGGTTGTAAACCCACACCTCAAAGTGACGCCCCTTTGCCCGCATGTCATAGTTTATTTTCTGCCTCACTCCAGCCCGTGGGCCGACTCCAGGCGATCCTGATGTCTGCTGGCATACTCCGGGCCGGGGGCCGGAGGCAGGGTACATGTTGTGCGCCAAGGCCTACACTTAATCAGCCGTGCGTTCTTGGTTTCGATCTCGTGCTGCACCAGCTGGGTTATCCCCACCTCCTCCTCCCCCAAGGCAAAGCTGTCCTTGAACTCTCGGAGCAGCTCCCACAGCTGCTCTTGCTGCGAGGCGGTGAGGTGACAGGAGTTCTTAGTCCATATTGCTTTTAAGGCCAGGCGTACTCCATCTCCCCCAGGCTGGGGTCCCGGTAACTGGCTGGGGGCAGGAGGGTTCCCGGTGGGGGTGTGGTTGGGGGGACCCTTCGGACCGGGTGTCTCCTGGGCGAGGGGTCCGGCTGGCCCTCGTCTCCGTATTCCTCACCTCTGCTGCCCGCAGCCTGAGTGGGGGCCCTCCCGGGGTGTTTGTGGGGGCCATCGTCAAAGCCGGGCCATCCCTGAAGCTTACGACCCCCGCTCCAAAGTCTAGGCTACAGCTGGCAGCCTTCAAAAAGTCCAGGGCCAGAATGCAGGGTTCCGGTACTACCGCTACCCACACCCGATTACAAACTGCCCACCCTCCTACCGAAAACTTTACAGTGACCTTCCCCTTTAACGGTGCCAGCTCCCCCGTAACGGTGCGTAGCTGTACTGTCGTGGACTCTAGCTGCGTATTGCTCGGCACCAAGTTTGCCCGTAGCAAAGTCACTGTCGACCCCGAGTCAACTAGGGCTGTGCATGGTTTACCATCCACGTTGACCACTATAAAACATGAGTCCCCAATCGAGGCCCTCCCAACCCACGGTCACTATAGGCCCCCGGGCCTGGTCTCCCTCAACTTCTGGGGACGCCGACGCACGGCTTCCTTGGCTGCCCCCCTGGGTCCCTCTCGCAGAGGGTAATGCCGGGGAAGTCCAAGCCGGACGTTGGGCCGGTTGTGGGTTCTGCATATACCCCTGTATGCGGGACTTCAGTGGCGCCCCGGTAGCGGGACGGTGACGGCCTCCGTGCCTCGCCCGCTCCCGAGGCTCGACCAGCGGGTCCCTTCTGGGGGAAATGGAACGTTGCGAGCCACCGTTGGAGGGGTCCTGACTCCGTCCTTGGCCTTTTCACCTGTCGCTCTTATGAGGCGACGACTTTCTCTCGCGGCGCTCTCTCCGTCTCCTCGTCCACGTCCGCTGACCAGCCGCACGCGCCGTACTGCTCGTCGTCGCTCTCCTCGCTCTTCACTCTCCCCTCTCTAGTGTACTCAACTTCCTCTTCGGTTCCATTACTCCAGGATTGTAGCGTATGTCCTTAGTCCCTTCTGACACCAATGTAGCGAAACGAGCCGAAGGACACGGAGTATAGTGAACACAATGTTTATTGCCCTTAGCCGTCAGCTAACAAGCTAGATTTCACACACACACACACACACACACACACACACACACCCACCGCCAATCACAGCCTTCCCCAGGCCATTACAGTAAGGGCCTAAGGGACATCAGCCGATAATAGGTCTGGAACACAACAACACATCTCTATGACCTAATGGGCCTTGGGGTCCACCAGCAGATTATGCTGTAGCCATCTGCTGCAATGTATAGAGGAACAAAAGACAGTGTTTTAGATTATAATAAGGGTATAAAAATACACTACATCATCAAACCTTTGCTCTGTTTTATCTTATCATGTGTGAGTTGGGCGTTCTGGGGGAAGCCCAGCCCAAATGGAGACCTTTGGAACACCGTCATGAAGGTTTTAGACGTAGTTAGATATTGTCCTTCCTCATTTGGTCTGTCTACAACATTGATGTGCCCAGAAGCTACAATCTTTAGTCCTCTTTTGACGAACACCTGAATCTGTTGATTCAACACCTGAATCTGTTGATTCAAGGGATCTTCATTTTGTTGATCTTCCCTGACTAGTGTAGTGTATTTTTATACCCTTATTATAATCTAAAACACTGTCTTTGGATCCTCTATACATTGCAGTAGGTGGCTACAGCATAATCTGCTGGTGGACCCCAAGGCCCACTAGGACATAGAGATGTGTTAAGCAGTTCCAGATGTGTAGGTGTTGGTGTGCCTTCAGGCCCTTGTAATGGTGCCTTTAGGCTGGTTTTCAACGGTATCCTACAGGATGTTGTGCAAGCCAAATACGACCCCCTTGGGGGTTTGAGCCATAAACTTGGGACGTGACGATGAAGACACCGAGGAAGACACAGTGACCAACCAGAGTGCTGGTTGTACCTCTCAGACCAATAGTATTAAGTTGATGTTTGTTACTTTGACCACTAGGAGTAGTGGTTATTCTATGATGCTATTGTCTATATAATGTTTGGTGAAGGAGCGCGTCGCCAGTCTGCGAATTGGCACGGCAGGCTCCATCTCGTTGCAACTGATGAATTTGATGCTTTGTTCAATAAACACCTTGAACTTGGTATCCGGACCTCTGAGAAAGATTCTTATTCCACCGAGTAGAAATTATACTACATATTGGCGTCACGAACAGGATTTGGTTAAAACGATTGTTGACCAGCTGCTGTCGGTGAAGGAGCGCACGCGGGCACCGGTACTGGCCAGGCCGGGGTTTGAGGTAAGCTCTAAACATCTTCCTCAGAGCGCTTAAGTGCGTCTGCTTTTATTGACTATGATTAAGGCTATGGTTAACAGTTGACCAAATCGAAAAGGACCTCTTTTGGGGTTTATTGGATGGAATAGAGTAATTCACATGTCCGCTAAAAATTAAGAGTGAATGTACCACTTTAAGAGTACAAGAAAATCAGAAAATCAAATCTAATAAAAAATAAGTAAGTCACCACTTTAAGAGTATAAGAAAATCAGAAAATCAAATCTAATAAAAAATAAGTAAGTTACCACTTTAAGAGTATAAGAAAATCAGAAAATCTAATCTAATAAAAAAAAAAAAATAAGTTACCACTTTAAGAGTACAAGAAAATCAGAAAATCGAATAAAAATCAGTAAGTTACCACTTTAAGTATCATAAAAGTATCATCAAATCTAATCAAAATAAGTTACCGTTCTAAGCGTACCATAAGCGTGCCTTGGAAGATACTAAAGAACACATGTTATATGTTGGTAAATTGGGGC
Organism: Muraenolepis orangiensis; assembly: GCA_027704905.1. Taxonomy (NCBI): domain Eukaryota; kingdom Metazoa; phylum Chordata; class Actinopteri; order Gadiformes; family Muraenolepididae; genus Muraenolepis; species Muraenolepis orangiensis. Next base: position 4,071,438 of record CM051009.1, read on the forward strand.
CCTTTGTGGACCTCGTGGTTATTTCATGGTAGATGTGGTTCTTTGTGATACTGTAGGCCTTGGTAGCATGTTGGTAAATTGGGGCCCTTTGTGGACCCCGTGGTTATTTCGTGGACCATGGGGTGGTTCTTTGTGATACTGTAGGCCTTGGTAGCACACGTGGTAAATTGTGGGCCTTTGTGGACCTCGTGGTTATTTCATGGACCATGGGGTGGTTCTTTGTGATGTTGCAGGCCTTGTTAGCATACGTAGCCCTTTGTGGACCTCGTGGTTATTTCGTGGACCATGGGGTGGTTCTTTGTGATATTGCAGGCCTTGTTAGCATACGTAGCCCTTTGTGGACCTCATGGTTATTTCATGGACCACGTGGTTCTTTATGGTACTACAGGCATTGGGGGCACACGTGGCGTAGGACAAACGCAAGAGGCAAGAGTCTGAGTCGCCATGATCCCAATGTAAATCCAACCCGATGAGGAGGCTGTTAGTATGCAAATGAAGAGAGAAGCATGGTCTCTCCTTTGTTCTGTTCTTTGTATGGAACATATGGGTTGTTTCCACGTGATGCGAGTAAATAACCTACTCCACTAAACCAGAGGTAGAGCTCACCTTCTTGGTTTATCTTTCAGAAGTTTAATAACTTAAATCTAGTTTTCAGCGCGCTTTAGGCTGAATGTAGGCTATTAATCCTTTTTCTTTTTTCAAGTGTTTTCTGGGCCACCTATAATCGTTTCCCTATAAACATTTCATGTTCTTGTATGACTTAATTTCGGCTGGGTCATTCATACAGATTTCAATAAGAAAATAACTGTTTATATTTTATTTTAGTGAGATTCAAGAAAACAAGGCCAAACAACCAATTCCTTGGACAGCCAGTAGGGATCTGAGTGAGATTCAAGAAAACAAGGCCAAGGAACCAATTCCTTGGACAGCCAGTAGGGATCTGAGGTCAGAACCATACTCAGTTAAACCCCCTCTCTCACCCCCCCTCTCTCTCTCTCTCCCTCCCCCTCTCTCTCTCTCTCTCTCACCCTCCCCCTCTCTCTCTCTCTCCCTCCCCCTCTCTCACCCCCTCCCTCTCTCTCGCACGCGCACACGCGCACACACGCACACACACAGGTTTGAGCTGAGCCTGATACACACATACCTATTGATATACTGAAACATATAAGAAACAGTTGAGCTGGTATACAGCAATAAAGGGGTTGCAATCCCTAGTAGATTAACTTGATTCATTGATTGATTTTGTTTTATTTGATAATTCATTCATTGATTAATTTGATTTGTTGATTGATTTTGTTTTATTTGATAATTCATTCATTGATTAATTTGAGTTGTTGATTACTGGAAGTTGTTTTATTTGATTCATTCATTCATTGATTAATTTGATTCGTTGATTGTTTTTGTTTTATTTGATAATTCATTCATTGATTAATTTGAGTTGTTGATTATTGGAAGTTGTTTTATTTGATTCATTCATTCATTGATTAATTTGATTCGTTGATTGTTTTTGTTTTATTTGATAATTCATTCATTGATTAATTTGAGTTGTTGATTACTGGAAGTTGTTTTATTTGATTCATTCATTCATTGATTAATTTGATTCGTTGATTGTTTTTGTTTTATTTGATAATTCATTCATTGATTAATTTGAGTTGTTGATTATTGGAAGTTGTTTTATTTGATTCATTCATTCATTCATTAATTTGATTCGTTGATTGTTTTTGTTTTATTTGATAATTCATTCATTGATTAATTGGAGTTGTTGATTATTGGAAGTTGTTTTATTTGATTCATTCATTCATTGATTAATTTGATTCGTTGATTGATTTAGTTTTATTTGATAATTCATTCATTGATTCATTTGAGTTGTTGATTACTGGAAGTTGTTTAATTTGATTCATTCATTCATTGATTAATTTGATTCGTTGATTGATTTTGTTTTATTTGATAATTCATTCATTGATTAATTTGAGTTATTGATTACTGGAAGTTGTTTTATTTGATTAATTCATTCATTGATTAACTTGATTCGTTGATTGATTTTGTTTTATTTGATAATTCATTCATTGATTCATTTGATTTGTTGATTGATGTTGTTTTATTTGATTCATTCATTCGTTGATTCATTTGATTTGTTGATTGATTTTGTTTTATTTGATTGATTCATTCATTCATTCATTTGATTCGTTGATTGTTTTTGTTTTATTTGATTCATCCATTCATTCATTCATTTGATTTGTTGATTGATGTTGTTTTATTTGATTCATTCATTCGTTGATTCATTTGATTTGTTGATTGATTTTGTTTTATTTGATTGATTGATTCATTCATTCATTTGATTCGTAGATTGTTTTTGTTTTATTTGATTCATCCATTCATTCATTCATTTGATTCGTTGATTGTTTTTGTTTTATTTGATTCATTCATTCATTGATTCATTTGATTTGTTGATTGAGTTTGTTTTATTTGATTCATTCATTCATTGATTTGATTCATTTGATTAGTTTTGTTTGGTGTATTGTTTAGCCGACTCATTTAATTGATTGGTTTATGTATTTTGTGCATTTGTAAGATTACAGACAAGTGTGTTATTTAATGAACACATTGTTTTATAAATTGGTTTAAGGGTTAGTTTCATACATATTTGTAACCACTGGTAAAAACAACCATGACAATGGCTTCAGACAAGCCGTCTACTCTAGTGGCCATGATAGAGAAAAACAACCCATTGATAAAAGAAATTGGCAAAGTGTCCAAAAAATGGAGTAAGAGATGGGCTCACATCGATCAGCCCTGGCCAGAAGAAGGCACGTTTGATCCAGAGGTTATAATTCAAATGGAGGTGCTTATAAACACATATAAGTCCGAACAGAAGACATGGAGAAGGGGTTATAACCGAACGAACAAACGACAATTAGAAACAGCGGTTTTAGAACTATTCAAGAGGGAAGGACAGAAGATGCAAAAAGGTGCACAAAACAGAAGAGAGAAAGCCCTGGATAGGAACTATGAAGCGGAGAAACTTACGGACAAAATGAACACCCCATTTTCACACATGTCTCCAGTGGTAACTCCACCACCATACGAGGGAAAAGACACGCTCACTGGTCTGTATCCACAAATGCCAATCCTAATCTCTGATGGACGATACAGTATGGAGGACGATGACCGTAATACACTGGAGACTGGGAAAGCCACGACAAGAATAGTGTTTCAACCAGATCATACAAGTAAGAAACAGAGGTCAACATCCCCAAAGCAGAGGACCGTCAACCTTGCAAAGACATCAAAGAAGACGAGGATAAAACATGGAGAGAAGGAAAGGTCAACAGGCCATGGACAGAGCTCTAGTGACGAACACCAGTGCGCCGGAGGGTATGACCTACGAATCAGAAAGTTGCTGACGAAAGCTGAAAGAGAAGGGAGAAAAGTCAGCTGCAAAGATGAGACCGAAAGCAGTTCAAGTAGCAGTGGAGAAGACGAGGAAGAGGATATCGACGAATCAGAAGCTGGAGGTTCCTCTACAGTCTCACCCAGGAGAGAAATGATAGACGAGATGGATGAAGAAGTTACCAGAATTACCAATGAATTAAGATCTATCGGTGTATCAAAGGGAAAATTAGGAGCTGAAATAAGTGTGGCCCAAGCAGCCTGTGATAAAAGACAGCTGCGCTCCTTTGAGAGAAGGATGAAGGACCTTTGCCGACAGGAGGAAGGGATTAAGGAAAAACTCTTTCACATCCAAGAAGAAAAGCGAAAGGAACGCAAGAAATCAAAGCGCAGAATACCGAAGAACTGCCCAGTGTTGGTTAGAGGGCAGAATTTGGAATACAAACCATGGGCAAATACGGACATGTCTCAAATAATGGAAAAATTGCCCGTAATCCAGGAAGGAGGTCACCCATGGACTTCAAAAATGGATGAGGCCCTTATAGGGACACAGCTTGGCATGGGAGACATCAAAAAACTTTTGGCAACTCTGATGGGTGTGTCTACAATGGAAGAAATCCTGGTGTCAGCTGGGCTCCAAAGATTTGTCGACACAGCAGTATACGACCCAGAGCTCTTTGCAGCAAACAGAGGACGCGTGTGGAAAGCTTTGAGAGACGCATATCCTACCAATGTTCATCCAGACAATATTGACATTGAACCAATGAGAGAAGCTGAGAACCCTAGAGCCTATGTGAACCGCGCACATCAACGGTGGAGAGATATCACAGGGAAAGATGCAGACATAAGTTTCCTGGAACAATCTATTATGAGGGAAAAGATCCAGCAGGGACTGCCCTTGTCAGTCAGAAGCAAACTGGCAGAAGTAGTGGGACTGAGAAGCATGGCCAAGAATATCTACATGGACCACGTAGCACATCAGGTGGAACTGTATCGCAAAAAGGAACATACTCTGAAGGAGCAAGATCTGGAGACAATCAGGAAAATAAACCAAATACAATTAATGGATGGAAGAAGGGAGAAGAAACAGGCTGCAGTTCTGCAGAATCCACCTCAACCGCAACAAACACTGCCACCCCCAAGACAAGCTGCTCCTCTGCCCCCTTACCTACAGCCCAACTCTGGACAACAACAATATGGGGGGCAAGGAGGAAGAGGAGGTTTTGGACAACAAGGGTACAATCCAAGCTTCCCCCAAGTGTCTGGACCATGTTACACATGTGGAGAAATGGGACACCTGTCTCGCGACTGCGAAATGAGACCAGAAGTCAACAGGGGTGGACGAAGAAATGGAAGAGGAGGTTACCAGCAGCGACCACCCCAAAGACAGCAGTGGCAGCAGAGGCCACCCCAAGGACAGCAGTGGCAGCAGAGGCCACCCCAAGGACAGCAGTGGCAGCAGAGGCCACCCCAAGAACCGCAGTGGCAGCAACAGCAGCCCCAAGAACCGCAATGGCAGCAACAGCAGCCCCAAGAGTCGCAGTGGCAGCGAAAGCCACCCCAGGGACCGGTGAACCCATATAGGGGCCCGGAAGGGTTATAGGGGTGCCCGGAGAATCCGAAAGGGGGGTGTCAGCTGGTGGTGTATAGGCCGGAAGAGGAACCTACCATCTGTGTGAAGGTCAACGATCGTCCATTAGAACTAATGGTAGATAGTGGAGCTGCCTTTACCTGTATTCAGCCTAAAGACGCCACACACCTCCCTATGTCTGGAAAACATATAAGGACAGTCGGATTTGAGGGAATAAAACAGCTGATACCCACCACAAAACCGGTGGAACTCCGATACAAGAATCAAAGAGCTATTTTACCTATTCTTGTGTCAAAAAACACCCCTATTGGACTTCTTGGAAGAGATGCACTATGTAAATTGAACTGTACAGTGAAATGCACACCTGACGGCTGTCAGGTAGAAGTACCTTCTGAATATCATCAGTTATCCATGATGGTAGAAGAAGACGCTGCTATGGTATATTGGCTAGGGGACCTTAGCCAAGACCTCTTGGAACCAGCAAAGCTGTGGGAGAAGTTCATTTCTGCAAACATCCCCGGTGCTAAACCACCTGAATATCCATCACACTGTACGCTTCAGTACTTGAAGGATGCCACCAAATCTGACCCAGACGATTGGCTAAAACACCAACCTGAACAAACTCAACTCAGTTCCGGCTGCATAATCTTGGGACCACAAGGAGCGGCTATGAAGATAAACAGAGATGATTACCTGAACCAAGAGCATACAATTGAAGGAAGCATCCCACATGTGACCTTGATGATTGCTGAAGATTACAAACAGAAGCATATAGGGGCGATGATGGCTGACTCAGAGAGAGCCGTCTTTGTTGAAACAAAAGAAAACCCTGCTATCTGGTTAAGTAAAGATCGACAATTCATTAAGCTTATGATTTCTGCCCAGGGGTTGAGCCACCCACAGACTGTGAGACTGACAAACAACCAATGTTTCCTGTCCAGCCAGACAAAGATCCTAAAGAAGAAATGCTACAACAGGTGCCTGATTATTTGTGGGCCCAACACAGCACAGACATTGGACTTGTTAAATCAGCCCAGCCAGTGAGGGTTGAACTTCAGCCAGGAACTAAACCTCCTTGGAAGCCACAATACCCATTAAAAGAAGCAGCAATTCAAGGGATCGAGCCTGAGATTAATGGCCTTTTACAGGCAGGGGTCTTGAAGAAAACCCAAACTCCCCAGAGCAATACACCTTTGCTACCTGTAAAGAAACCGGATGGTTCGTACCGCATGGTGCATGATCTACGAGCTGTCAATGAAGTGGTTGTTAACTTCCCAGCAGAAGTACCAGACCCACATGTGTTACTGACACAAATCCCAGCAGAGGCAAAATTCTTTACCGTGGTCGATCTGTGCGGAGCGTTCTTTTCTGTCCCCCTGAGTACAGAAAGTGAAGGTTTATTTGGATTCACATACAAAGGTCAGGCTTTTGAATACACCAGGCTGCCCCAAGGGTTCAAGCACAGTCCACATGTATTTAATCAGGTTCTAAAAAACGATTTAGCAGGATTAGGGGAGGTGCTACAGAGTACTGTTATTCAGTATGTAGACGACATAATCCTGTGTGCCCCAGACGAGAAGACTTGCCAAGAAGACTCAATCAAGCTATTACAGATTTTAGCAGAAAAAGGGCATAAGGCTTCTCAGAAAAAGTTGCAATATTGCCAAGAGCGTGTCATTTATCTAGGGCAATCTATAACACACGGACACCGCAGTATCTCTGATGAACATTTGATGGCCATTCAAAAGGCTCCAAAACCAAGAACAGTGAGAGAAATGATGACCTTCCTGGGAATCACAGGGTATAGTTCTGCATGGATCGAGGATTACACCAAAATAACCGCACCTTTGAGGACCATGATTAAGGAAACAGGGAATGACAGCCTGCACTCAAATCTGACCTGGACAAAAGAAAGTCATCTGGCCTTTGACACAATCAAACACAAATTGCAGGAAGCACCAGCGTTAGCACTGCCGGATTATTCCAAGAAATTTGCGTTATACGTCGCTTCCTCCACAAACGGGAAGCATGCTTGTGCTGTCCTTACCCAACCAACGGGCATTGGAACCAGCCCTCAGCCCATTGCCTATTACTCTGTAGCCTATTCAGAAGTGGAGATGGGTTTTGCCCCATGCTACAGGGCAATGGCGGGAGTTTCTCTGATGTATGAAAAATCATCAGCCTTGACTATGGGTTACCCGGTAACTATTCTTTGTCACCATAGTCTTAGGAACCTCCTGAACCATGGCAAATACACTTTAACAATGCCAAGGATTAGAGACTATTACCGTCTATTTGAACAAGAAGATGTTACACTGGCTAGATGTCACACAGTTAATCCAGCAGAAACCTTGCCGACCCCTGACGATGGTGAACCGCACAATTGTGTAGAGGAAGCAGAAAAGTACTCTAAGCTCAGGTTGGACCTTCAGGCTCTCCCATTGCCTGAAGCTGACTTGGAGTACTGGACCGATGGCTCATGCTATCGAGTAGGAGAAACTTTGTCTGCAGGATATGCCGTTGTCAGAGCACAAGGTCCTGAATTTGTGGTAGAAAAAGCTGAGGCAATTCCACAGCCATGTTCAGCCCAGCTTGCCGAACTGGTCGCCCTCACGGAAGCGTGTAATTTAGCGTCGGGACAGCGCGTTACAATATACACTGATTCTGCGTATGCACACAATGTCTGCCATTTGTTTGGTGCCATATGGAAGGGCCGTGGATTCAAGAAGGCTGATGGCTCACCTGTACAACATCATGCCCAGATCGTGAAGCTGTTGCAGGCCATGATGAAGCCTAAAGAGATAGCAATAGCTAAATGCGCAGCACACAAGTCAGATTCATCACGTGTTACGCAAGGAAATAAGACAGCGGATGAGGCTGCAAAATATGCAACAGGTGCGGATCGACCGGGAAAAGTTCTCTTAGTTACCCATGAAGTGGAGCTAACTGAGAAAATCACACTACAAGACCTCCTCATGATGCAAGAGGAGGCCAATGCATTGGACAAAAACTTGTGGCTTGCCAGGGGAGCTAGCCAGGACAAAACAGGCATGTGGAGGAATCATGAAGGATTGATTGTTGCACCATCAGATCTGTTGGGTTTGTTGATCCAGGAAGCTCATGGGCTAGCCCATGTAGCAAGGGGGGAAGTGAGAAGGAAGATCACAAATGAATATGGATTTTGGGCTCCATATTTGTTGGAAAGAATTGACCATGTCATAGGAAGATGCATGGTCTGTTTGAAAAACAACATCAGGAGAGGAGTACCAACTCTACCAGGACACATCCCTACTCCAAACGGACCAATGAAACACTTGGTCATTGACTATGTAGACATGATTCGCCCCATTGCAGGACGGAGATATATGTTGGTCATAGTTGATCGATTTAGTAGATGGGTAGAAGCATGCCCTACTAAAAGAAAAGATGCCCAATCAGTTGCTAAATTCTTATGTCGAGAAGTGATACCGAGATTTGGAATTCCAGATCGAATCTCATCAGACAATGGAAAGGAATTTGTAGATAAGACAGTCAAGCTTATTCTACAAAAGTTGGGCATTAAACAACGTCTTGGATGCATTTATCACCCTCAGAGTCAAGGAATGGTGGAACGGATGAACGGAGTGCTCAAAAACCGCCTTACAAAAATTTGCCAACACACAGGGCTAAACTGGGTAGAGGGGCTGCCACTTGCACTGATGGCTTGCCGTTCCAGTGAGCTCCGTGAGCTCCACATGACCCCACATGAGCTTGTCATGGGGAGAGAGATGACAACGCCTTGCCTGCGCACTAGCGGGAAAGGACTGAGTCTATCGCTCCTGGAAGATGAAATGAAAGCTTATGTAAAGTATATGAGCAACATTCAAAAAACATATCTGTTTATGTCGCCCAGAAACAGGCACAGGAGGAGAAGGAGGACTTGAAGGAGCGAAAAGACGCCATTCAACCAGGCGACAAAGTGTTTGTCAAGATCTACCGGAGGAAGTGGCATGACGCCCGACGAGAGGGACCATTCGAAGTCATCCACAGGAACTGCAATTCAGATCAAGGGATCTCCGACTTGGTACCACCTACATCACTGCATTAAGGCACCAACAGACCGAGATGAGGAGGAGGTACCAAAAGGAGAAGAAAAGGAGGCACCACCTCAAAACAGAGGTACTGCTCCCGACTCGGATGATGACATTGAGAATATGGATGATCATATATCTCCTTTTCCAAGTGATGCCGAGTGCCAGTTCCCAGAAGATGCACAGCACGGAGGGTTCAATGCACTTGATTTACGGGATGTTCCAGAACAACCAGAGCCAAACCCAAGAGGCTGTGAGGCCTCCCCCACTGACTCCAGAGAACCAAAGAAATGCCCTGATCCAGTCCAGCCAAAACGCTCAAGGCCAGTCAGAACCTTGGTCAAACCTATTCGACTCAAAGACTACGACATTGGAGATGTCAACACGGCATAAGTCTCTGAGGAGAAACCGACGAGCAAGACAAGGAAATGAAGTCACAGGAATGAAAGGGAGCTCAGTCATACTCCCATGTAACATTGGACTCTATAAAGCAGACGCTGTATGGACAAAACAAAACAGGAAACTCAGCGAATTACATTCAAATTCCACACATGAAAACAGAATGAAACAATTTTGGAATTGTTCACTCCTCATCAAAGATGTCAAACAGGAAGATGAAGGACAATATGAATGCAGAGATCCGATTTTTCCTTTGTTGAACTATAATAATACAACCCTAACAGTACAAGAGAACAGTGAAAATCTAACACAACCATTAGCAACTTCAATGGAACCAGAAACTCTTATGACTCTAAGTCCACGCAGTACTTTGAAACCAGCTTCCTCAAACTCAAGTACAATCTTTGTCTCTACCATCATCAAAACACTGAGACCGGATTATCTGAACACAGAAGCCTCCACTGCGAGTATAGCCTTGACTATCGTAACCACAATCCCACAAGATCCAGAAGGACTCCAACAGAAGCAACACAACCAGGCGAATTGTTGTGATACTGACAATCAGTTGTGCTATTCCTATCATACGAGGAATGATAACGAGGGGTATTGGTAGAGCAATGAATATACAGGCAGTTCAGATGGCTATCATGCGAGCAGAAGAGTATGAAGGCCGATGTGTGTGTTCAATTCCTGAAGATCAGTACGCAGTACTTAAACATCAGAGTGTGTGAAGAGGTTATAGGTGTTTGAAGGGATGTGCCTAGGACAAGGACAATTATTCAAAATACTGTGAGAGACAATGAATTATGGACAGACCTAAGTTGGCAAATACTCATCCATTCATATTTCAACTGAATTTTTATTTTTTTGTTGTATTTGTTTTGAATTATGTTTTTGGATGCTTGGTCAGACTGCAGACTGACTGAGTTTTCCTTTGGAACCATGGTGACCACAAGATGAAGCTGATCTTGTGTTTCATTGGTGAATTTATTTGTGTTGTATTGAAGGATTTATTTTGCAAGTTTTATTGAGATTTGTTTGTGGTAACATTGTTACATTTAATTTATTTCCTTTATGTGTATTATTCTGTTCATTTTTAATTTTTTTTAATTTTTTGTTTGATCAATGTTGTTTTGCAGATTGACACTGGGGTTAGTCACTCTGCAAGGGGGGAGATGAAGGTTTTCATTGATAAACATTTTCATTGATAAACATCTCTAAATACATAATATGTTGTTGAGAACTACACAGTGATGGGTTACTTTCAAGTATAACCTATTCAAGCATGTTTACATTTATGTCATACAATAATCAAATACAATGTATTTTTTGGTCTATTATTCAGAGTCAACAGGACTAGTGGAAAGGGCTAATGGATTTGGCTAATGGAATTACATTGAATTTAAATAATATGAAGAGGCTTAACTAACATGTTTGTCCCTTATAGGATACTTGGACACAGTGAGGAACCATGTATAAAACCATGTATAAAATGCCTCACATCTGTCTATGAGTGTTTGTTTGAACAGGAGCAGGCAGCCGATCCAAGTCAAGTCAAGTCAAGTCAATTTTATTTGTATAGCCCTTAATCACAGTTATAGTCTCAAAGGGCTTCACATGCCACATGTTTACAACACCCCCCAAACCCTAGCCCCCCTAAGGGCAAGAAAAAACTCCCTTAATTACGTCGGAAGAAATCTTGAGAAGGAACACAGAGTAGAAGGGGATCCCTCCTTCCAGGGATGGTTCAGGAGTGCAATGGGTGCCATAAGTGACTTATAGTAATGTACAAAGTACAAAGATAATAATAATAATATACATATAATATACACAATATACAAATATTAAAATGAGAAGATGATTTGTGTGGTGCTGGCCGGTATCCTTCAGGTGGGGATCACAGCAGCACACTGAAAAACAGAAGCAGACTGCGGTCGGGTTAGATGGGGTAGGGTGGACATGGAACATGTAGAGAATCTCTAGTCTAGTACCTATCGGCAGCAGGGATAGGTTAGTGCTGACTAACGGGTCGATTTAGCTGTAATGAGAGCTGAGGGGCACTCCTAGGCACCAAACGACAATGTAAAAAGGTAGGTTTTATGTTTAGATTTAAATATTTCAACAGAGTCTGCTTCCCTTATTACAGGTGGCAGACTGTTCCACAAATAGGGCGCACGGTAGGAGAACGCTCTATTCCCTGCTGATTTCTTTATGACTTTTGGGATTGATAGAAGGCCGGCTCCTGAAGACCGGAGGGGCCGAGAAGGACAATAGGGAACAATAAGGTCCTTCAGGTATGAGGGTGCTAATCCGTGTAGGATTTTAAGTAAGTAGTAGCACCTTAAAGTAAGTAGTAGCACCTTAAAATCTGACCTCGCATTAACTGGAAGCCAGTGGAGCGAGGACAGAATTGGAGTAATGTGGTCAAACTTTCTGGTCCTAGTCAAAAGTCTAGCAGCAGCGTTCTGCACAAGCTGGAGGCTTTTGGTAGCAGAGTTCGGTAACCCAGAAAACAGTGCATTACAGTAATCTAGTCTAGACGATATAAACGCGTGGATGAGTGTCTCTGCATCCGCGGCAGACAGCATTGGTCGTATTCTAGCAATGTTTCTAAGATGGAAAAATGCAGTTCTGGTTATATATTTTACATGTTGACTGAAAGATAGCGTCGGGTCGAACAGGACACCAAGATTCTTCACACAAGAGCTTTGGGCCACAATAGAGCCCTCAAACAGCAGTGCGACATCTTCAAATAGTGGTCGTTGTTGCTTCGGACCGATGATTATCATCTCTGTTTTTCCTGTGTTAAGCTGCAGGTAGTTTTGGGACATCCATCTTTTAATTGCACTCAGGCAGGATTCAACTTTATGGATCTGGGAGGAGTCGTTTGACTTGATAGGAATATAGATTTGGGTGTCGTCAGCGTAGCAGTGAAAACTTATTCCATAACTGCGAATAATATCACCAAGAGGGAGCATGTAGATTGCAAAGAGCAGAGGACCAAGGACCGACCCTTGGGGAAGACCAAAGCTTAGGTTACAGTGATTCGATTGTGAATCATCACAAAGAACAAATTGCTTTCTATTTGTGAGGTAAGATCTAAACCAGAGAAGAGCCGAACCTTTAATGCCAACATAGTGTTGGAGACGATCAAGGAGAATGCTGTGGTCGATTGTGTCGAAAGCAGCACTAAGGTCGAGCAGCACCAGCAAGGAGCTTGCGTTGCTGTCCATTGTAAGGAGAAGATCATTAACTACTCGGGTCACAGCAGTTTCAGTGGAGTAGAAGGTTCTAAACCCAGACTGGAAGGGTTCAAATAAATTGTTCACCATCAGATGATTGATGGTTTGATCAGCTACAATTCTTTCCAGTACTTTCGAAAGGAAAGGAAGGTTAGAGATGGGCCGATAGTTGCTAAGTACTTCTGGGTCTAGGCCGGGCTTCTTCAGTAGAGGTTTTATCACAGCAGTCTTGAAGGTAGATGGAACTGTTCCAGTAGACAGGGATAGGTTCATGATGTTGAGCATAGTAGGCCCAACGACCGGGAAAAGTTCTTTAAGAACCTTGGTGGGGAGAGGGTCCAGCATACAGGTAGTGGGTTTAGAGGCCTGTGTTAGTTTAGCAAGTTCATCCAAGGAGATTGTGCTGAACTGCAGGAGGGTTTCTTCAGGAGGGACACATAGTGCCCCTCTTACATGATGTTCAGGATGATGGGTGGGGAAGGCATCAATGTCTTTTTTAATAGTCTCGATTTTGTGCTCAAAGAATTCCGAGAAGTTTCTAGCAGAGAGAGAGGAGCCAACTGTTTGAGGTTGTTTTTGCGTCAGGCTTCTTACTGTGTCAAACAGAAACTTAGGGTTGTTCTTGTTTAAGTTGATAACACTTGAAAAGTAGGCGTTCCTGGAAGTAGTTAATGCAGCTTTATAGCTGAGCAGGCTGTCATGCCATGCAAGATGAAAGACTTCAAGTTTTGTTGAACGCCATTTGCGTTCTAGTCTTCTGCAGCTTTGTTTGAGGGTGCGAGTCTCCTCATTGAACCAAGGCGCTGGCCGCTTTGTGGTTCGCTTTTTAACAATAAGAGGAGCAGCAGAGTCGATGGCTGCAGATAAGGCCGTGTTAAAGTCTTCAGTAAGACTACCCACAGAGCCACTAAAGTCAGAGAGAGGAGCGATCCAACCTCAGACAAACCATCACCCAGGGGACCATCACCCCAGGTTGAGGACTGGGTATACGTCCGTATCCTAAAACCAACGTGGGTCCAGTCAAACGTGAAGCGATCATACCAGATCCAAGTCACATCATCTGCCATCCTGATAGATGTGGACCTTGGATACGTCTCAGCGGTTGCAGTCCAACACAACCTACATATGGATTCCATTGCATAACATCACACCATGCAGATAACAGGGTTTTTTCTTCAACAGCAACATTAAGAAGATTTGCTAGGACCATAACATACCTGGTTTAGGGAATCATGGGCCCCCTAGGACGCATAACAATACCTGATTTAGGGACCACTAATCATACAATAGATATTTATAATGGATCATCCAGCTCAACTCATGGGTCAACTCATCCCATTGATTTTGATTAACTAAGATTTTATTTTTCAATATGTTTTTGATATAATGCAATCATACTATACATATATATATATATATATATAAATATATATATATATATATAATATATATATATATATATACAAGTGTGGTTTAATGGTTATGAAGCCTATTCGTATCAGATTAACAGATTTTGTGTTTGTTTTGATTGTGTTTAATGTTTTGTGCTTAATTCCCCCCAAGGAATGGTAAATCATAAATGAAGACCTTAAGGAATGTAATCTTGCATAAGAAAACATGGACATTGTTGTTTTTTTCTGAAAAGCAGAGTTTTCATTCTGTGCTCCATATATACATATTTACCAGAGAGTATATTTACTACTACAGAGAGTAATAATACTACATTATGCAATATTCACAGAAAGGGGTTTAATCAGAGTTGCAATGCTTGAACTAACGCATGCATGAACCTTGTGAACAATTAATTTTACAGGAAGTCCTGAAGGAGAACAGTGACTGTGGTTTTTCTTTGATGTTACAACACTGTATGCAGTACAATCGCATATGGTTTTTCAAATTGTCAGTTGAATTGTGCTATGATTCTTTATGTGAACAATATGTTAATTGCACTGTTAATTGTGAAACAGAATGATGATGCAATTGAAGGTATATGATGTTTTTTATTTGTGTAAACATTTTTGTGTTGGGACTTCTTTATAGAGTCCCAAAGGGGGGAATATGTAGTGTATTTTTATACCCTTATTATAATCTAAAACACTGTCTTTGGATCCTCTATACATTGCAGTAGGTGGCTACAGCATAATCTGCTGGTGGACCCCAAGGCCCACTAGGACATAGAGATGTGTTAAGCAGTTCCAGATGTGTAGGTGTTGTTGTGCCTTCAGGCCCTTGTAATGGTGCCTTTAGGCTGGTTTTCAACGGTATCCTACAGGATGTTGTGCAAGCCAAATACGACCCCCTTGGGGGTTTGAGCCATAAACTTGGGACGTGACGATGAAGACACCGAGGAAGACACCGTGACCAACCAGAGTGCTGGTTGTACCTCTCAGACCAATAGTATTAAGTTGATGTTTGTTACTTTGACCACTAGGAGTAGTGGTTGTTCTATGATGCTATTGTCTATATAATGTTTGGTGAAGGAGCGCGTCGCCAGTTCTGCGAATTGGCACGGCAGGCTCCATCTCGCTGCAGCAGATGCTTCATTTGATGCTTTGTTCAATAAACACCTTGAACTTAGTATCCGGACCTCTGAGAAAGATTCTTATTCCACCGAGTAGAAATTATACTACACTAGCTCCCAGACTGTAGTCGAGGAATACAGGGGATATTCATCCAGGGCCGAAGCACAGACTTCGGGTTCAATAACCCACTTAATGAACAGACAGGCAGGGTTCACTTCCGAGAGGGTTGGATTGATTGATAACTTATTGTAGACAGATGTACATTGCTACTACTCCCGGTCAGTGGCGGCTCGTCCATAGGGGCGCAGGGGCGCCGCCCCACCTGGTTGAGAGAGGAAAAAAAAAAAAAAAAAAAAAAAAGTTTATTTTTTTTGACCCCTAAAAATAAACTAAACATGTTTAAAATGAATAATAATTACTCATTTTATGTATGTTTGTGTTTAAAATGCACAATAACGTTAATATAGCAAATATAAATCATTGTTGTGCGTGCTATTCTCCCCCCTCGTTTGTCATTGACGTCACTCTCATAGAAATTTGGTACCTACGGTAGGTACCAAATTTGATAGGCAATGTAGCCTATCAAGGGTCAAGGTTTTGAGGTAGGTACCAAATTTGATAGGCAAATGTAGCCTATCAAGGGTCCTGAATACGATCTCTGGGAGCGCATTTCATTGCGCCCGAACAAGGAAACCAGTCACGCATGCGCCACTCAAATTGAGTGGCGCATGCGTGAGCAAATTGAGTGGCGCATGCGTGAATGCGTGAGCAAAGAAAACCAGTCACGCATGCGCAATTCATAGCCTAGTTGAACCTAGTTATTTGTAAAGCCTGTACTGCTCTGCTCTCAGTTCGCGTCTTGCTGTCTGAGGAAAGGTACGTTGTTGTTTGTTTTTGTCCCGATTATAGTTTTACATTTATTTTTATTGTGGACGATGTAAACGTAAAGTAAAGGGGATAAGAAATGTTGGTCTTGCTGTATAAACATGCAGCTTGTGTCATTTGTATGTAAACGGTGTGGATTGGGGTTTTGTAAGTTTATCGTGGACACGTGCTTCCCCAATGCTAGCTACAGGGTCCTCCGTGTGTTTGTCTGCTAATATAGGCTGTGGTCGAATGTATTAAGCATTTGTATTCTATTTAATTAGTTAAATTCAGAAGCATTTGTTAATGAGTCAGTTCTTGCTGCGTCTTGCTGTCTGAGGAGAGGAGATTGAGACCCGTGTGTGTGGGAGAGACCTCATGTTGCAAGTTTGTTCTTTTTTTGTTCTGTACAGGACACAGCCATTACACTAGCTACCATGGAGAATTCTGTCAAATCCCTCAAAGCAACACCATTTGAAAGACGAACACTGCAAGAAAAACTCAGAGTGAAAGAGTTTGGACCTCATCAGCCTGACATCAGCATTCAGCAACCAGCAACAGACAGAGGAAGGCTATATATTCAGTCGTTTTCCAGAACCTGGTTTGCTAAGTGGTTCTTGTATAGTTAGTATAGCATAGGTACATAGATTAAACTGTATATTGTATAGTAGTGTAGTGTACATAGGACCCAGTACCTTTTAATTTGTAAGCTTAACATTGTATTGCATTTTATCTCAGGACTTGTATCAGGTCTATTTTATTATCTTCTATTTTGTTCTAATTACTTTTGCACAATCGAATGTAAGACCATATTTAGGTATTATTTTTGATGGCACACTGGGTAGTCTTTCTAATATAAGACCATATTTTTTTCTTATGTTTATTTTCTACTAGGCACCATATAATAAATGTTCTTTCACCATAAGTTTCAAGTTTGTTTATTATTTGTCACAACAAAATACAGAATACTGATTGATTGTGCTACATACAGTAAAAATAAAGTAAGTAAAAAAGAAATTAAGCAGTAAGTAAAGGAATGTTCAGTCAATATACATATATACAATACAGAGTAGAATGAGTAACGGTGAGGTTTATATTATGTATAGTTTTTTATTTTTAATTAGCCCTGAAATGGCGCCACCGTCTGGGCAAATCCGGTATTGCACAGCAGATGATTAAAAAAAATCATCACCGGCCGCCACTGACTAGAGCGTATAACAGACCCCCCCCCCCACACACACACACACACACTATCACCGGAGGGACTGGAACATTAAAAACAACGTGTGCACAGATCTTCACCATCGAGAACATCGTGAAGTCCAAGGGGGGGGGGGGGGGGCTCCAACGTGAAGTCCAAGGGGGGGGGGGGGTCCAACGTGAAGTCCAAGGGGGGGGGGATCCAACGTGAAGTCCAAGGGGGGGGGGGTTCAACGTGAAGTCCAAGGGGGGGGGGGGTCCATCGTGAAGTCCAAATCGCGTGTGAAAAAAATTGTGTAGCTTTTTTTCAGCTGCAAATGATACTGTCGTGAATCTGTCGGAATCAGAATTCCTTTATTCGTCACCCTTACATATTAAACGGACTTACATAATAAAAATATCTATGCACAAGTTATTATTAATAATAATAATAATAATAATAATAATAATAATAATACAAATTATAATAAAAAATAAAAAATATTAAATAAAAACCTCATGGTCACATCAAGAGGATTCTGAAATCATCTCGCGACCCCCTCCCTCGGGGTCCCGCGACCCCCACTTTGGGAACCCCTGCTGTAGACCACTTGTCATTGGCACTTTCACCTGTCAAAATGTAAGTGAAAAGGTGAAAGTGCTAATGACAAGACATATGCAAATTTGGTGATTATTGATCGCGGTTTTGTAACTCTTAGTTACGTTAAGTCTTTTCACGTTAAGCGATGCAAAGAAAGATCAAGTCCAAACTCTCAATTTAAATGCACAACAATGCTAAACAAACCCAAGTCAGCCATTAACTAATCAGTCAACAAGTGTGTGGAAACAAAATGCAACAACCTGCTCAACGAGATGCAACACTGAGACAAAACCAGCAAAGACAAATGAGTCTCACTCACCAATGATGTTCACTTAAAGACCAAATCCATTCTCCTGTCCTTCTGGATGGTCCGACCACCATCAGGTCATAAAGCTGATCGCTTTTCAGATCCAAAATAAGTTGCCTTTCCAATTCCCTGCCCTCTGGTCGGTCCCAGCAGTAGAGCCTCTTGTGGCTAGTAGAGCCCGTTAGCCACGGGTATCTTTCCCAGTTGCTAGCCTGAAAATGGCGAACATAATCTGCTTTAACAACTTGATTCAGCTCAAGATTGTCAGGCGTTGGACGGCCTTTTTTTTATAATGTCCATCTTTACATTGAATCGTCGTTTTGAAAATGGTTGCCATTTTGACGTAAAATCCTACGTAGAAAAAACGTAGCACTACGCTAGATCCACTCTCGCTCCAGCCACCTTGCACCTTCTAGCTCCCTATTGAGCTGGGGGAAATCTGAAAGAATACGCCCATTGGCTACAAATCACTATATGATTGGTTGATCAAATTGTCAATCCAAACGTACGCTCTCATTCAGTCTAAGGGCCAAAGTATGCGGGAGTACTTTGGTTGAAGGATATTCTTCCCAGCAACCCAGAAAAATATCTGATTGGTTGCATTGTTTTTCCAACACAAAACCACTCAAATGCGTCGTGCATGGACCGAGAAAGACAAACAAACCAACGTAACTGTAATATAACAGATAACAACACAGATATGATTCTCATTTATTCAAATTGTATTACATTTTATTAAATTGTATTACATTTTATTAATACAATTAATTCGATTTTTTTGGTTTCATCTGAGAGTTCCAGGGTCTTCTCTGAATACCTTGAAGGCCCTGACGCTTCACCACTGATACATACACAGTATACAATCCTATGTTTCTTTCATAGAGATTGCTCTATCTACCTTGTCTTTTGTCACGACTAGGCGGTATACAAAGGATTGGGCGATGACGTCACAAAGTTGGCAACCCTGCGGAGAAGAGATTAGCCGAAAGTCTGGATAAAGGAAAGTCACTCGTTACACCCTTTTTACACGACATGGAGGCTGTTCTCTCTTTCTTGGGAAAAACATTTTCAAATGAAATAGTTCGACAGCTGGAAAACATCATAAGGTGAGTACAAACATTTGATGAAATAATATAAAGAAGAAATAAAGTGCTTTTATTCACTTGATAAAAAAAATAGTCATAGGAATGGCCAACGTTGCCAGATCTGAAGTTATGTTCGGGTTTTGGTCTAACAGACTATGTCTGGCCTACATGGTTAACATTCTGTGCGATGCTTACATTTGATTTAATTTTACACTTTATTCATCCCCAAGGGGGGACTGGGTTGTCACCCATGAGCACAATCACACAACCTCACATATAGACAAATACACCACACTCCAAGAGGGCATCGCCATTGCGCGTTACACAACACACACGAGTAAATACGGTAATACAATAACTGATGAAAGGTTTGATGTCGGTATTAAAGCAACAAGATGCGGGGCTACCAGAGAGAATATGACAAAGGCATTGGACATTTCAACAGCCGAAGCGACGGCTTCTAGGCGCGCTCAGTGCAACACGGATGCTTTACCAGATAGCCGGGACGTGCACAGACATGTTCGGGGCAGGAGCTCAAGTGAGAAAAAGGGCACTTCCCGTAATCATTTATAAAACAATGTTTTAAAACGAAAAGTTAAGCCAAGCAACAGAATACTGAATTGCCTGAATACATTAATGATCCAATACATTATAATTATTATTATCATTATTATTATTATTATTATTATTATTATTATTATTATTATTATTATTATTATTATTACACTTACCGCACACATAACATAAAATAACTGCTGTTGACAAGGAGTTAGTTTCAGTGTAACTACAATTCCCTCCTTTCACATGTGAGGGTGTGTCGCTGTATCATGTAATGATTACGATCTATCAGCATACAACAAACTAGTCAAATTAATAGTTATTAAATGAGCAGCCAACTATAAAAATTATGAAGTTACTGTTTAAGGCGTTTTCTTTCACTCTAATGGAATGAAAACTTCCAAAAAACTAAATGGTGTTCGTTTTACTACCCTGTCTGAATTAATCTATAGATTTAAAGATAATCTGCATAAGTAACTATGTGGGGAAGTTGTGAGGTGATATGTTTCACCTGCAATGCCTTGGTAAATGCATGCAAATTAGCGCATTTTAATTAGGCCTAGTCAACACCTCATTTGCATATCAATGGCGATTATGATGACGTTATTAGATACACATTTTACTGTATTCACCTGTAGTGTCTCCCCTTAAGTACAGTACATTAGCCTGTATGCCCATGATAAATTGCCTTAGCTAAACTTTGAGCTAACTTATCCATTAGTTGGTTAACTATATTTGTTTTAGTCTTTTGGCTAATTAGCTGTAAACTCGAGGCACTGGCAGCTTAGTCATTTGTTCATCACCACTCACCTTCAAACAAGCCAAGAAAAGCAGGCATCACATGGGACTGTAAGGTGGGAGGTGCTGCTACCTGTCTGAAGGGACTGTAAGGTGGGAGGTGCTGCTACCTGTCTGAAGGGACTGTAAGGTGGGAGGTGCTGCTACCTGTCTGAAGGGACTGTAAGGTGGGAGGTGCTGCTACCTGTCTGAAGGGACTGTAAGGTGGGAGGTGCTGCTACCTGTCTGAAGGGACTGTAAGGTGGGAGGTGCTGCTACCTGTCTGAAGGGACTGTAAGGTGGGAGGTGCTGCTACCTGTCTGAAGGGACTGCCGATGACTGTCCGCACCGCTGAGCAGCAGACGTGGAGGGAGGGAGGGAGGGAGGGAGGGAGGGAGGCTAGAGAGATTCTGGGAACATTTATTTTTAGGAAAGGAAAACTGTGCACAAACAGGAGTAGATATATATACATTTATTTAAAGAAAATCATTTAAAAATAAAATTAAAAAGCATCCCATAAAAAGGGCACTTTCTCTGGAGGAAGAAAAAGGGCAGGGGCTCAAGCCCCCTTTGATGTCTATGTGTGCACGTGCCTGCCAGATAGTATACTGTTATAATATATAATAATTATCATTATAGCACAATATTAAACTTCATTGTGTTTATGATTTAGTTTTTGGTTCAGACGGAGTGCAATATTATTGCGCGTCAACTCGTTACGCAGCTGGTGCGTGTTGGTTTTACAGGTGTTGATGATTCAATGATTTGGTCTGGGGTCTGTTCTAAGATCCCAGGTTCATTGTTGGTCTTTGTGATTTCATGTTCAGCATTCAAATATATTGTACAGAAACAATATGTAGATGTGCGTGTGTCCAGGTCTCCAGTTTACTATGAATGAGGAGAGAGGGGAGGGGGGTCCTACCTCTATAACCCCTCTGTCTGAGGAGCATGGCCAAGCTGAGAGGTAATAAGAGGATCTCTCACTGTCTGTGACTGTTGTCCATCTCAGATGTCAGCAGTGATCTCAACACCATCACTAGTCTGAGTAAAAGCTCTGTGTGTGTGTTGTGTTGAAGCCCAGAGCAGCAGGAGAGGGCAGACTCCCCTGGACCCAGCTGTGTCTCCATCAAGAGTGACTGGTCTATGGATCACCCTGTCCAGTTTAAAGATGGATGCCCCTCCAGAAAAGAGAGGTAGGAGTTTCAAATGTACTTTGACGCTGGTAAGGAACCTCAGCTTTGCCTCAGCCGCAAAACCATTATTTTCATACATCATTTTCCATTAACGGGACAGCCTGTTATGGTTCATGTAAAAATGCATCATCTATCAAACATCCATAAATCCTGGTTCTTGTTTTTATAGAATAGTCCAGCAGGAGAGAGCAGACTCCCCTGGACCCAGCTGTGTCTCCGTGAAGAGTGACTGGTCTATGGATCATCCTGTCCAGTTTAAAGATGGAAATAATTCAACTGAGAAAAGGTGAGGATGCATCAGAGATTATAACAATTCTGCTCTAGCAATCTACCCTGCCACATGCCAATACAGTGGCTTCTTTGGGCTTCTCCTGCCGACAAAGACACAGGGTAATGATGGGTTTACCGGTTTATTGCAAGGTTTGAGGCGTTTGAACTAACAGAGTAGATAGTACATGCTAGTGCTCTCCTGGAGTGTGTGGTGATGGCTGGTTTAACCTGTGGGCCCAGATACCAGCCTCACCCAGCCCCAGAGTCTAATCAGTCTGATTCAAGTTTATTGTCACATCAAAGTTATACAAGTATAAGCAATGGGTGAAAATCGTATGTGCAATACCCGACGACAGACAGCTGTTATACAAATAAAAAGAATCGAATAAAAAATAAGTAAAAAGTACAAACTGTATAAAGTAAAATATATAAAAATATAAAAGTGCAAATATATTAGCACAGAAAAACAGCAATATATATATATATAAATCAATGTAATAAAATATACTTTGTTATATGCTATACACCCTTGTTCAGCAGCCTGATGGCCTGACTGTGGAAGATGTCTCTAAATCTATTTGTGCGGCACTTGATACTGCGGTATCGCCTGCCTGACGGTAAAAGTGAGTTTGTGGCTGGGGTGGGCATTGTCTTTTATGATGTGTTTGGCCTTGGCCACGTACCGCTGGTTGTATATATCCAGGAGGGAGGGGAGCTCACCTCCAACGATATACTGGGCCGTCCGCACCACCCTTTGAAGCGCACTGCGCTCAAGTGCGGTGCAGTTCCCCTACCAGGCGGTGATATACCCTATAAGAACACTCTCAATTGTGCCGGTGTAGAATGTTCTCAGGATGCGGGGGCCCATGCTGAATTTCCTCAGACGTCTGAGGAAATTCAGGCGTTGTTGGGCCCTTTTCACGGCCCAGGTTTCAGGCCAGGTGAGGCTTCTTAGCCAACAGCCACACACTCCTCAACAACAGCATCAATGATCATAAGTCCTGGCTATTGTTCTTATAGAAGAGGCCAGCAGGAAAGAGCAGACTCCCCTGTACCCAGCTGTGTCTCCATGAAGAGTGACTGGTCTATGGATCATCCCGTCCAGTTTGAAGAAAGACGCCCCTCCAAAGAAGACAGGTAGGAGTTTAAAATGTGTTTTACCACTGGTAAGGAACATCGGTTTCACCTCAACCGCATCACCACTCCCGTCATACATTATTTTCCAATAACGGGACAACCTGTCAAGGTCGAACATCCATAAATCCTGGTTCTTGTTTTTCTAGAAGCAAAACCCAGGAGAGTGCAGACTCCCCTGGACCCAGCTGTGTCTCCATGATGAGTGACTGGTCTATGGATCACCCAGTCCAGTTTAAAGATTGGCGACCCTCCAAAGAGAAGAGGTAGAAGTTTCAAGTGTAATCCATCTGACTCTGGCCAGATGAGGCTGTTTAAACCAGCCACCAACCACACACTTCACACAACAGCCTCTATGGAACATCAATAAATCATGCTTATTGTTATTTTAGAAGAGTCCAGCAGGAGAGAGCAGACTCCCCTGGGCCCAGCTGTGTCTCCATGAAGAGTGACTGGTCTATGGATCACCCCGTCCAATTTAAACGCCCCTCCAGAGAGGAGAGGTAGGAGTTGCAAACGGAGGATAAAAACAGACCAGTTGGATGTTATCGGACTCTGCTGGTGCTGATATTTAGAAGTCAAGAGAAAATCAAAAGGATCCTTTGTGTGTGTGTGTGTGTGTGTGTGTGTGTGTGTGTGTGTGTGTGTGTGTTTGTTCTCTGCACAGACGACAGCAAGACAGGTCAAAGGTTGCCAGTGGCCAGTCTGTACAGCAGCATCCAACAGAGGAGATGCTCAAGGTGTGTAAATGTCAAGTGACACTTCTGCATCCAGCACATATGCGAAGATGCACAAAGATCTCAACAGACCTGTACGTACACAAAGACTGGCAGTTCTCCCAGATGTTTGCAACACAGTTGGCCCTGGCTGAGGTTTGCATTAAATGACCACAGATTGGTCCAGCAGGGCACATGCGTATTGTTTGGGGACTACGAACAAAACTAAAAATGTCATGGAATTAGCGAGTGTTGCACTGTTGACTCGCTACAAACAATGTCTAGATTCCAGTTATGCATCCATCATTTATTCCAAAACACCTAAAAATAATCTTTCTCCATCCATCCAAACACATAAAAAAAGAAAGACTAGCAAGGGAAGCAATGATCTTTCAAATAAAAAATCTCCCTACTCACCCCCTTCTACACCGCCATACCGGTTCACAGGTGCATCTATTCATTCATTTCCCACCTTCACCGACACCCACGTGACATGCATGACTAAACCCAGACGCTATTGCGCAATAGAGAATGCATTCATAGGACATGGCGTATGGCCCCTACACCTAGTGTTTGGTTTTTGACAGCCAGACACGAGAAAAAATGAATGCACCCAGCCAAATCAAAACAGCCGGTTTGTGGCAGTGAGTGTCACTGCTACATTTTTACTTTGCAAACATGTTGTATGCAGCTGTATGCAACTGTAAATGTAGATTTAATGTACAGCAATACATTTGACTTAAGCTCTACATGAGCATTAAAGGATAACTTTGCAGATTTTAAACCGCATCTCTATCTATCCACAATCGGGATATAAACCTTTTTTTTTTTTAACGGCAGTTGTCGCCGGTGTTCTATGTGTCTCTGGAGCTCAGCGGATATGAAAAATCTTGGGGAGTTCCCCAACAAGATTGTAAATTGACATATACTACCCACATTAAAATGATACAAAGCCATCTGAACATCGACAAAGTTCCCCTGTAATACGCGTCTCCTGTGTTGCAATAGTTGCCAGACTCTCCAGACCATTCTATTCTGTTTTTATTTTATCTTATTTTTATAACTGTCTGTGGTCGGGTATTGCACATAAGACTTTCACTCACTGCTTTATACTTGTGTAAACTGTGAAGTGACAATAAACTTGACTTGACTTGACCATGTCCTAGAATCAGATGTTAGTCCAGATGCGGCTGATGTCCTCAGTTAGTTCAGAGTAAAGTTCTCATTGATGTTTGTTCTGTTCCAGAGGGCTGAGGAGAAGGCGCAAGGTTTTGTAGAGAAAGAGCAGAAGAAGCTCTGGAGGGTTTCCTTCCCACATTACCCACAATGCTCAGAGAGTCAGAGGGAGGAGGTGGTGGTGGATGGTAAGAAAGAGGAGCAGAGGAAGAGCGCCATACAGGGAGTGATAGACATCACAAAGTTCTGTCTGATGGATATGAACCAGGAGGAACTGGCCAACACACTGAGGATGGGTAAGAGACTGCTATTTTGAAAAATAAATGTAAAACGTTTTAACCATGTGAGGATATCTTAAAGTTAAATGGTTTAATCCATATATGTAGGGTTATTGTAGGGGTAACAGGTTAAATGGGTTGATCCAGATATGAAGGGTTAGTGTGGGGGTATCAAGTTAAATGGTTTTATCCAGACATGTATGATTATTGTGGGGGTATCAAGTTAAATGGTTTGATCAACATATGTAGGGTTATTGTGGGGGTGTCATGTCACATGTTTTTTAATCTACCCCTCTGTGACATCACAAGTGGGATTGTCCTCCAGCTGGACGGAAGGGACAGATTGACAGTACCAACTGGTTGGCTGGAGTTGATCTGTCCATCATACATCTGACTGGACACTCACACTTTTGATGTCACAACATGGAGAGTTTTAAGACACATCATAACTATAATTTTAAATAAAGTACTTTTGCCATAATACCAATCATATTGTGGAAATATCAAAATGATCCTGAAATATTTTGTTAATAACAGGGAGTTCTATTCACGACCAGCTCCTCCAACTACATCCAACCACAAGTAAGGAAGCCACTAGATGCACATGTTCCACTGATTACCATTGGTTTACCATCCATTAACTGATTTCTTCTGATTTGTCATTTAGAAACTGCTGTTGAGTGGCTCAAGTCTCATCTGAAGGAGAAGTTCATGCTTACATTTGATTTAATTTGATACACTTTATTCATCCCCAAGGGGGGACTGGGTTGTCACCCATGAGCACAATCACACAACCTCACATATAGACAAATACACCACACTCCAAGAGGGCATCGCCATTGCGCGGTACACAACACACACGAGTAAATACGGTAATACAATAACTGTGATGAAAGGTTTGATGCGGTATTAAAGCAACAAGATGCGGGGCTACCAGAGAGAATATGACAAAGGCATTGGACATTTCAACAGCCGAAGCGACGGCTTCTAGGCGCGCTCAGTGCAACACGGATGCTTCACCAGATAGCCGGGACGTGCACAGACATGTTCGGGGCAGGAGCTCAAGTGAGAAAAAGGGCACTTCCCGTAATCATTTATAAAACAATGTTTTAAAACGAAAAGTTAAGCCAAGCAACAGAATACTGAATTGCCTGAATACATTAATGATCCAATACATTATAATTATTATTATCATTATTATTATTATTATTATTATTATTATTATTATTATTATTATTATTATTACACTTACCGCACACATAACATAAAATAACTGCTGTTGACAAGGAGTTAGTTTCAGTGTAACTACAATTCCCTCCTTTCACATGTGAGGGTGGGTCGCTGTATCATGTAATGATTAAGATCTATCAGCATACAACAAACTAGTACAATTAATAGTTATTAAATGAGCAGCCAACTATAAAAATTATGAAGTTACTGTTTAAGGTGTTTTCTTTCACTCTAATGGAATGAAAACTTCCAAAAAACTAAATGGTGTTCATTTTACTACCCTGTCTGAATTAATCTATAGATTTAAAGATAATCTGCATAAGTAACTATGTGGGGAAGTTGTGAGGTGATATGTTTCACCTGCAATGCCTTGGTAAATGCATGCAAATTAGCGTATTTTAATTAGGCCTAGTCAACGCCTCATTTGCATATCAATGGCGATTATGATGACGTTATTAGATACACATTTTACTGTATTCACCTGTAGTGTCTCCCCTTAAGTACAGTACATTAGCCTGTATGCCCATGATAAATTGCCTTAGCTAAACTTTGAGCTAACTTATCCATTAGTTGGTTAACTATATTTGTTTTAGTCTTTTGGCTAATTAGCTGTAAACTCGAGGCACTGGCAGCTTAGTCATTTGTTCATCACCACTCACCTTCAAACAAGCCAAGAAAAGCAGGCATCACATGGGACTGTAAGGTGGGAGGTGCTGCTACCTGTCTGAAGGGACTGTAAGGTGGGAGGTGCTGCTACCTGTCTGAAGGGACTGTAAGGTGTGAGGTGCTGCTACCTGTCTGAAGGGACTGTAAGGTGGGAGGTGCTGCTACCTGTCTGAAGGGACTGTAAGGTGGGAGGTGCTGCTACCTGTCTGAAGGGACTGTAAGGTGGGAGGTGCTGCTACCTGTCTGAAGGGACTGTAAGGTGGGAGGTGCTGCTACCTGTCTGAAGGGACTGTAAGGTGGGAGGTGCTGCTACCTGTCTGAAAGGACTGTAAGGTGGGAGGTGCTGCTACCTGTCTGAAGGGACTGCCGATGACTGTCCGCACCGCTGAGCAGCAGACGTGGAGGGAGGGAGGGAGGGAGGGAGGGAGGGAGGGAGGGAGGGAGGGAGGGAGGGAGGGAGGGAGGGAGGGAGGGAGGCTAGAGAGATTCTGGGAACATTTATTTTTAGGAAAGGAAAACTGTGCGCAAACAGGAGTAGATATATATAAATTTATTTAAAGAAAATCATTTAAAAATAAAATAAAAAAGCATCCCATAAAAAGGGCACTTTCTCTGGAGGAAGAAAAAGGGCAGGGGCTCAAGCCCCCTTTGATGTCTATGTGTGCACGTGCCTGCCAGATTGTATACTGTTATAATATATAATAATTATCATTATAGCACAATATTAAACTTCATTGTGTTTATGATTTAGTTTTTGGTTCAGACGGAGTGCAATATTATTGCGCGTCAACTCGTTACGCAGCTGGTGCGTGTTGGTTTTACAGGTGTTGATGATTCAATGATTTGGTCTGGGGTCTGTTCTAAGATCCCAGGTTCATTGTTGGTCTTTGTGATTTCATGTTCAGCATTCAAATATATTGTACAGAAACAATATGTAGATGTGCGTGTGTCCAGGTCTCCAGTTTACTATGAATGAGGAGAGAGGGGAGGGGGGTCCTACCTCTATAACCCCTCTGTCTGAGGAGCATGGCCAAGCTGAGAGGTAATAAGAGGATCTCTCACTGTCTGTGACTGTTGTCCATCTCAGATGTCAGCAGTGATCTCAACACCATCACTAGTCTGAGTAAAAGCTCTGTGTGTGTGTTGTGTTGAAGCCCAGAGCAGCAGGAGAGGGCAGACTCCCCTGGACCCAGCTGTGTCTCCATCAAGAGTGACTGGTCTATGGATCACCCTGTCCAGTTTAAAGATGGATGCCCCTCCAGAAAAGAGAGGTAGGAGTTTCAAATGTACTTTGACGCTGGTAAGGAACCTCAGCTTTGCCTCAGCCGCAAAACCATTATTTTCATACATCATTTTCCATTAACGGGACAGCCTGTTATGGTTCATGTAAAAATGCATCATCTATCAAACATCCATAAATCCTGGTTCTTGTTTTTGTAGAATAGTCCAGCAGGAGAGAGCAGACTCCCCTGGACCCAGCTGTGTCTCCGTGAAGAGTGACTGGTCTATGGATCATCCTGTCCAGTTTAAAGATGGAAATAATTCAACTGACAAAAGGTGAGGATGCATCAGAGATTTTAACAATTCTGCTTTAGCAATCTACCCTGCCACATGCCAATACAGTGGCTTCTTTGGGCTTCTCCTGCCGACAAAGACACAGGGTAATGATGGGTTTACCGGTTTATTGCAAGGTTTGAGGCGTTTGAACTAACAGAGTAGATAGTACAGATACCAGCCTCACCCAGCCCCAGAGTCTAATCAGTCTGATTCAAGTTTATTGTCACATCAAAGTTATACAAGTATAAGCAATGGGTGAAAATCGTATGTGCAATACCCGACGACAGACAGCTGTTATACAAATAAAAATAATCGAATAAAAAATAAGTAAAAAGTACAAAATGTATAAAGTAAAATATATAAAAATATAAAAGTGCAAATATATTAGCACAGAAAAACAGCAATATATATATATAAATCAATGTAATAAAATATACTTTGTTATATGCTATACACCCTTGTTCAGCAGCCTGATGGCCTGACTGTGGAAGATGTCTCTAAATCTATTTGTGCGGCACTTGATACTGCGGTATCGCCTCCCTGACGGTAAAAGTGAGTTTGTGGCTGGGGTGGGCATTGTCTTTTATGATGTGTTTGGCCTTGGCCACGTACCGCTGGTTGTATATATCCAGGAGGGAGGGGAGCTCACCTCCAACGATATACTGGGCCGTCCGCACCACCCTTTGAAGCGCACTGCGCTCAAGTGCGGTGCAGTTCCCCTACCAGGCGGTGATATACCCTATAAGAACACTCTCAATTGTGCCGGTGTAGAATGTTCTCAGGATGCGGGGGCCCATGCTGAATTTCCTCAGACGTCTGAGGAAATTCAGGCGTTGTTGGGCCCTTTTCACGGCCCAGGTTTCAGGCCAGGTGAGGCTGCTTAGCCAACAGCCACACACTCCTCAACAACAGCATCAATGATCATAAGTCCTGGCTATTGTTCTTATAGAAGAGGCCAGCAGGAAAGAGCAGACTCCCCTGTACCCAGCTGTGTCTCCATGAAGAGTGACTGGTCTATGGATCATCCCGTCCAGTTTGAAGAAAGACGCCCCTCCAAAGAAGACAGGTAGGAGTTTA
This sequence comes from Muraenolepis orangiensis, assembly GCA_027704905.1. Taxonomy (NCBI): domain Eukaryota; kingdom Metazoa; phylum Chordata; class Actinopteri; order Gadiformes; family Muraenolepididae; genus Muraenolepis; species Muraenolepis orangiensis. Next base: position 4,101,320 of record CM051009.1, read on the forward strand.
AAATGTGTTTTACCACTGGTAAGGAACATCGGTTTCACCTCAACCGCATCACCACTCCCGTCATACATTATTTTCCAATAACGGGAAAACCTGTCAAGGTCGAACATCCATAAATCCTGGTTCTTGTTTTTCTAGAAGCAAAACCCAGGAGAGTGCAGACTCCCCTGGACCCAGCTGTGTCTCCATGAAGAGTGACTGGTCTATGGATCACCCAGTCCAGTTTAAAGATTGGCGACCCTCCAAAGAGAAGAGGTAGAAGTTTCAAGTGTAATCCATCTGACTCTGGCCAGATGAGGCTGTTTAAACCAGCCACCAACCACACACTTCACACAACAGCCTCTATGGAACATCAATAATTCATGCTTATTGTTATTTTAGAAGAGTCCAGCAGGAGAGAGCAGACTCCCCTGGGCCCAGCTGTGTCTCCATGAAGAGTGACTGGTCTATGGATCACCCCGTCCAATTTAAACGCCCCTCCAGAGAAGAGAGGTAGGAGTTGCAAACGGAGGATAAAAACAGACCAGTTGGATGTTATCGGACTCTGCTGGTGCTGATATTTAGAAGTCAAGAGAAAATCAAAAGGATCCTTTGTGTGTGTGTGTGTGTGTGTGTGTTTGTTCTCTGCACAGACGACAGCAAGACAGGTCAAAGGTTGCCAGTGGCCAGTCTGTACAGCAGGATCCAACAGAGGAGATGCTCAAGGTGTGTAAATGTCAAATGACACTTCTGCATCCAGCACATATGCGAAGATGCACAAAGATCTCAACAGACCTGTACGTACACAAAGACTGGCAGTTCTCCCAGATGTTTGCAACACAGTTGGCCCTGGCTGAGGTTTGCATTAAATAACCACAGATTGGTCCGGCAGGGCACATGCGTATTGTTTGGGGACTACGAACAAAACTAAAAATGTCACGGAATTAGCGAGTGTTGCACTGTTGACTCGCTACAAACAATGTCTAGATTCCAGTTATGCATCCATAATTTATTCCAAAACACGTAAAAATAATCTTTCTCCATCCATCCAAACACATAAAAAAAGAAAGACTAGCAAGGGAAGCAATGATACACCGCCATACCGGTTCACAGGTGCATCTATTCATTAATTTCCCACCTTCACCGACACCCACGTGACATGCATGACTAAACCCAGACGCTATTGCGCAATAGAGAATGCATTCATAGGACATGGCGTATGGCCCCTACACCTAGTGTTTGGTTTTTGACAGCCAGACACGAGAAAAAAATGAATGCACCCAGCCAAATCCAAACAGCCGGTTTGTGGCAGTGAGTGTCACTGCTACATTTTTACTTTGCAAACATGTTGTATGCAGCTGTATGCAACTGTAATTGCAGCTTTAATGTACAGCAATACATTTGACTTAAGCTCTACATGAGCATTAAAGGATAACTTTGCAGATTTTAAACCGCATCTCTATCTATCCACAATCGGGATATAAACCTTTTTTTTTTAACGGCAGTTGTCGCCGGTGTTCTATGTGTCTCTGGAGCTCAGCGGATATGAAAAATCTTGGGGAGTTCCCCAACAAGATTGTAAATTTACATATACTACCCACATTAAAATGATACAAAGCCATCTGAACATCGACAAAGTTCCCCTGTAATACGCGTCTCCTGTGTTGCAATAGTTGCCAGACTCTCCAGACCATTCTATTCTGTTTTTATTTTATCTTATTTTTATAACTGTCTGTGGTCGGGTATTGCACATAAGACTTTCACTCACTGCTTTATACTTGTGTAAACTGTGAAGTGACAATAAACTTGACTTGACTTGACCATGTCCTAGAATCAGATGTTAGTCCAGATGCGGCTGATGTCCTCAGTTAGTTCAGAGTAAAGTTCTCATTGATGTTTGTTCTGTTCCAGAGGGCTGAGGAGAAGGCGCAAGGTTTTCTAGAGAAAGAGCAGAAGAAGCTCTGGAGGGTTTCCTTCCCACATTACCCACAATGCTCAGAGAGTCAGATGGAGGAGGTGGTGGTGGATGGTAAGAAAGAGGAGCAGAGGAAGAGCGCCATACAGGGAGTGATAGACATCACAAAGTTCTGTCTGATGGAGATGAACCAGGAGGAACTGGCCGACACACTGAGGATGGGTAAGAGACTGCTATTTTGAAAAATAAATTTAAAACGTTTTAACCATGTGAGGATATCTTAAAGTTAAATGGTTTAATCCATATATGTAGGGTTATTGTAGGGGTAACAGGTTAAATGGGTTGATCAACATATGTAGGGTTATTGTGGGGGTGTCATGTCACATGTTTTTTAATCTACCCCTCTGTGACATCACAAGTGGGATTGTCCTCCATCTGGAAGGAAGGGACAGATGGACAGTACCAACTGGTTGGCTGGAGTTGATCTGTCCATCATACATCTGACTGGACACTCACACTTTTGATGTCACAAACATGGAGAGTTTTAAGACACATCATAAGTATAATTTTAAATAAAGTACTGTTGCCATAATACCAATCATATTGTGGAAATATCAAAATGATCCTGAAATATTTTGTTAATAACAGGGAGTTCTATTCACGACCAGCTCCTCCAACTACATCCAACCACAAGTAAGGAAGCCACTAGATGCACATGTTCCACTGATTACCATTGGTTTACCATCCATTAACTGATTTCTTCTGTTTTGTCATTTAGAAACTGCTGTTGAGTGGCTCAAGTCTCATCTGAAGGAGAAGTTCAGGTGTATGTTTGAGGGAATCGCTAAAGCAGGACAGCCAACAAGACTGAATGACTTCTACATAGAGCTCTTGATTACCGAGGGAGACAGTGGTGAGATCAACAAGGAACATGAGGTCAGACTGATTGAAAAAGCGTCCAGGAAAAAAGCCAAGGAGGAGACGCCAATCACATGTGAAGACATCGTTAAACCATTACCTGGACAAGATCAACCAAGCAGAACAATAATGACGACTGGAGTGGCCGGCATTGGTAAAACCGTTTTGACAAACAAGTTCACTCTGGACTGGGCTGAAGGCAAAGCAAACCATGACATACACTTCATATTTCCCTTCACTTTCAGAGAGCTAAATTTACTGAAAGGGAAAGAGTTTAGCTTAGTGGAACTTCTTCATCACTTCTTTATTGAAATCAAAGAAGCAGGAATCTGCAGATTTGACCAGTTCCAAGTTATCTTCATCTTGGATGGTCTAGATGAGTGTCGACTTCCTCTAGACTTCCAGAACAACCTAATCTGGACTGATGTCACAGAGTCCACCTCAGTGGATGTGCTTCTGACAAACCTCATCAGGGGCAACCTGCTTCCCTCTGCTCGCATCTGGATAACCACACGCCCTGCAGCAGCCAATCAGATCCCTGCTGAGTGTGTTGGCAGGGTGACAGAGGTGAGAGGGTTCACCGACCCACAGAAGGAAGAATACTTCAGGAAGAGATTTAGAGAAGAGGCCAGCAAAATCATCTCCTACGTTAAAACATCACGAAGCCTCCACATCATGTGTCACATCCCAGTCTTCTGTTGGATCAGTTCTACAGTTCTGGAGGACTTTTTCAAAACATCCCAGAGATTAAAAGAAATGCCCAAGACCGTAACTCAGATGTATATCCACTTCCTGAGGGTTCAGTCCATACAGGGGGATAGGAAGTATCATGGGAGAGCTGAAACAGATCCAAACTGGAGTCCAGAGAGCAGGAAGATAATTGTTTCTCTGGGAAAACTTGCTTTTAACCAGCTGGAGAAAGGCAACCTGATCTTCTACCAGGCAGACCTGGCAGAGTGTGGCATCGATATCAGAGCAGCCTCAGTGTACTCAGGTGTATTTACCCAGATATTTAAAGAGGAGTGTGGGCTGTACCAGGAGAAGGTGTTCTGCTTTGTTCATCTGAGCATCCAGGAGTTTTTGGCTGCCCTGTATGTCTTTATGTCCTTCATCGACACTGGTGTCAATCTGCTGTCAGAAGAAAAACCAACCTCCACGGAAGATGAAATCCTCCTCTTCCAGAGTGCTGTGGACAAGGCCCTAAAGAGTGACAATGGACACCTGGACTTGTTCCTCCGCTTCCTTCTGGGCCTCTCTCTAAAGACCAATCAGGTTCTCCTACGAGGTCTGCTGGGAAAGACAAAAAGTAGCTCACAGACCAATCAGAGAACAGTCAGTTACATCAAGGAGACGATAAGTAGAGATCTCTCAGCAGAGAGAAATATCAATCTGTTCCACTGTCTGAATGAGCTGAATGACCATTCTCTAGTGGAGGAGATCCAACAGTACCTGACATCAGGAAGACTCTCCAGAGAATCTCTTTCCCCTGCTCAGTGGTCAGCTCTGGTCTTCATCTTACGGTCATCAGAAGAGGAGCTGGACGTGTTTGACCTGAAGAAATACACAGCTTCAGAGGAGGGTCTTCTTAAGCTGCTGCCAGTATTTAAAGACTCCAAAACACATCTGTAGGTGCACTAATGGAATGTTTTAAAACACAATTGACATTCAACTAGAATAGTTTAATGAAATTTATAATTCAATATAATTAAATACACATGTTCCTGTTATTTAGGCTCAATGGATGTAATCTGTCAGAGAAATGCTGTGAAGCTCTGGCCTCAGTTCTCAGCTCAGATCCTCTGGTCTGAGAGAGCTGGACCTGAGTACCAATGATCTGCAGGATTCAGGAGTGAAGCTGCTCTCTGCTGGACTGGGGAGTCCACACTGTACACTGGAAACTCTCAGGTCAGTTTAACTCAATATGCAAACATACACAATGTGTATTACCGATATTGAGAAAAAGTGTAAGGAGCTGATGGAAACCAATAACACTACAAAGTGTAAGTTAATAGACCTTGAAGGTCGATCAAGATGTTCAATCATTAAAATCATAGGCTTACCGGAATAGATAGACAAAGTCAGGCCGACACAGTTCATAGCAGATCTCCTATGTCCAAATAAATTACCCTACTGCTTAAAAGTGAACTGAGCGCATTGTATTGATGCGCAAACCATGATCGCCAAGATCAACCACTTTCCACAGAGAAGGAGAAGATTCAGAAGTTTGCCCGTCTACAGTCCCCGCTGTGACCCGCCATATAGCAAGGCTCCAGTCCACAGCTTGCATTTCTCTTTCAGATATATTACTATTGCTATCAGTTGGACCAGTTTTTGTTCAAATTAAATATCTAAGGCCATGGACATCAAGAATGAGTGGGGATGCTCAGTGGACCCACCCATAAGGCACGACTAGCTACTAGCCGAGGAAGTCTAGTTATCTCCTGGTAGTTGTTTCTCAATGTTTATGATGAAATGAAGGCCAATAGGCCTATATTACGTCACAGTTGAAAGCCGGAAGTACCTGTTAAAAAATGTGTCCCAAGTTCTGCTTAGTGCATTCACCTTGGCATTCACCATGGCGGACAGTTGTCGCTGGACAACATCGCTGCATAAACTCCCAAAAGTCGGTATAGACGATGTGGTTCAAATAGTGAATGAACACTCTACAGTGAAGAAGTCTAAATCCGAATCATATAATTCCCCAACATTGTGTGGCTCTATCTGGATGAGAGATGGAGTGTGTGTGGAACTTGGGACCAGTGCTTTTAATCATAGACTTACCCGACATTGTGTGGCTCTATTTGGATGAGAGATGGAGTGTGTGTGTGGGGGTCAGGACCAGTGCTTTTAATCATACACATACCCGACATTATGTGGCTCTATTCGGATGAGAGATGGAGTGTGTGTGGAGGTCAGGACCAGTGCTTTTAATCATACACTTACCTGACATTGTGTGGCTCTATTTGGATGAGAGATGGAGTGTGTGTGTGGGGGTCAGGACCAGTGCTTTTAATCATACACATACCCAACATTATTAGCCTATTCAGCCCACATTTCGAGACTTATATGCCCTCCTTGTCAAAATGCAAACTGCAGACATACGTGCTACCCCTAAGAACATGAAACGAGGGACCTTCATTCCTCCTTATCAGCCTCACCCAAGACTTGCAGAGGAGTTTGTCTTTCGGGAAATCGTGGAAACTGAGTTACGGCTGTCTAACAGCGACGAGAGGAGGCGGCCATAGTTTGTCACGTAGCTGAGGTAACTATTGGAAGTAGGAGTGCACTGCTCTGCGATTTTTACGTTCCGGAAGCAGGAAGTGTGTCATAGGCCTATTATCCTCTCCGTTGGGGAAGTGGATGGGGTAGGGATTCATACATGTTCTGCTTTCTATTTTATCACCAATGCTTTTATTATCTATAATATGCCACACTACTCCAAGTTAAATCTTCAATCTTCAAAATCTTCAAATCTTCTTGTCATGGCCACCAACACTTCTCCCACTTTGACAAGAGGAGGCAGTAAACCTTAAATAGCTGGAATGTCAGAGGCTTGCAGACCAATTTGAAAAAAAACAAGGTTTTGAGGTCATAATCTGGAGACATTGTTTTCGTACAAGAACGTATTGTATTGTTGTTTATTTTTTATTTTTTTTACTTAACATATTTTCTGGAGTCAATAGCTGCAATCGAAAAGTAGCATAGTGCTGGTGTCAGGCACATATTAACGTGGGAGAATTGTATTTACGTATTGAACATGAAATACGAATGTGAAGTCTTTTAGAGCCTGAATACTCAATTTAGTTTAGTCATAGTGGTGTATCATTTCTGTATTTTCTGAAATTCTGTTTCTAATTTCAGTAATTCTGTTTCAGTCTGTTAAAAGTTTCAAATGATTTAATCTAAAATTCAACATTCTAACATACTATTTTTCTCATTATTTTGTATGAAGGCTGACTGGCTGTAATCTGTCAGAGAGATGCTGTGAAGCTCTGGCCTCAGTTCTCAGCTCCAACTCCTCTGGTCTGAGAGAGCTTGACCTGAGTACCAATGATCTGCAGGATTCAGGAGTGGAGCTGCTCTCTGCTGGACTGGGGAGTCCACACTGTACACTGGAAACCCTCAGGTCAGTTCTACTCAATTACTACTCAAAACAAATAAACCATAAGGTTCCATATCAGAAAGACTGTCACGGTTGCGGTGTGTGACAGGGTGCGTGGCCACGGCTCGGGTCTTGGCTGCGCACCTACACACCTGTAGGCGATTGCCGCTAATAACAATCACCTCACCTGGGTGTATATATACCCTTGCTTCCCCTAACACGATTGCTAGTTCGTACTTTGTTCTCTCTCGATGCAACCGTTCCAAGCTACTTCCATGTACCATGCAATAAAGCATCACGTTATCGTTTCACTCTGTCGTTGGTCTGCGTTCTGGGTCCTTACCATCACTACCCCGTGACAAAGACATTTGAAGTTTACAAGGGCGGGTGTATAGCTCAGGAGGTAGAGCGGTCGCCTCAAAGGGTTCCCCAGCTCCTCCTAGCAAAAACTGTCGAGGTGTCCTTGAGCAAGACACCCTAACCCTAATTGCTCCTTGCATGGCTGACTCCGCCATCGGTGGTTGAATGGGTGAATGTGAGGCATGACTTGTAAAGCGCTTTGGATAAAAGTGCTATATAAAAGCATCCGTTACAAAAAGTCTAAATTCATAAAAACACATATTGAGTTATTCTTCTATTCGTCTATTTTCTGCTGCCATAACAGTATATGGTCTACATTATAATCTTAGTTTGTTCATGATGGTATATGGTGTATTTTGTATTACATTATTATATTACCCACCATGTAGTCTTGCATAAGTTGGAGTTCTGTTTAATATTTTAACATCTATGTATCATCAATCTATATTCACATTTTAATGTGCAGTTTATTAACATTCACAATGTAAAAAGCTGTCCAGACTTGTATTTGAATTCTAATAAAACATTTAAACATGTTCCTGTTTATTTTGTGTGAAGGTTGAATGGCTGTCATCTGTCAGAGAGATGCTGTGAAGCTCTGGCCTCAGTTCTCAGCTCTAAGTCCTCTGGTCTGAGAGAGCTGGACCTGAGTAACAATGACCTGCAGGATTCGGGAGTGAAGCTGCTCTCTGCTGGACTGGGGAGTCCACACTGTACACTGGAGACTCTCAGGTCAGTTCCACTCAATGGGCAAACAGTCAAGTCAAGTCAAGTCAAGTTTATTGTCACTTCACAGTTTACACAAGTATAAAGCAGTGAGTGAAAATCTTATGTGCAATACCCGACGACAGACAGCAGTTATAAAAATAAGATAAGATAAAAACAGAATAGAATCAAATTAGTTAAATATATAAAAGTAAAAGTTCAATATATAAAAATGCAATATAATCGGCACAGAAAAAGAGCAATATGTATATATAAATCAATGTAATAAAATATACATTGTTATATGCTATATGCCCTTGTTCAGCAGCATGATGGCCTGACTGTGGAAGCTGTCTCTAAGCCTATTTGTGCGGCACTTGATACTGCGGTATCGCCTGCCTGACGGTAAAAGTGAATACAGTTCGTGGCTGGGGTGGGCATTGTCTTTTATGATGCGTTTGGCCTTGGCCACGCACCTCTGGTTGTATATATCCAGGAGGGAGGGGAGCTCACCTCCAACGATATACTGGGCCGTACGCACCACCCTTTGAAGCGCTCTGCGCTCGAGTGCGGTGCAGTTCCCGTACCAGGCGGTGATACACCCTGTAAGAACACTCTCGATTGTCCCGGTGTAGAATGTTCTCAGGATGCGGGGAGCCCACGATCAGCTGTAGTCTGTAGTCCACGATCAGCTCCTTGGTCTTCTTGACGTTGAGGGCGAGGCTGTTCTCCTGGCACCACTGCTCCAGTGATCCAACCTCCTCCTCCCGTCCTCACTGTCGTGTCGTTGGGTGTATGTGGAGTGTGTGTGGTTGGTGGCTGGTTTAAGGAGCCTCACCTGGCCTGAGTCAGACTCTGTGGCTGGGTGAGGCTGCACACTTGTGGGTCCTTGTTAATCAAGGCCCACAGGTAAAACCAGCCATCACCACACACACTTGAGGAAGAGCTCTAGCATTTACCATCTGCTCTATCCACCATTACCAGTCAAACTTTCCAATTAACTGGATTCCTGATTCCCATGAATCATTATCTTCTGGAGGAGCCCTCAAGCAGCCAATTGAATGCTTTTTGAACAATTCCCAATTGACAATTTTTCACAATTCACCATGTGTATATATCATCCATCAGTCACTTTATGGTTCTGTTACTGTTTACTGTTTACAGTATTCTTATAGTATAGTGTTGTGCAGTACATAGTATAGTATATAGTGTTGTTTATAGTACATACGTATAGCATATCAAGGGTAGTATATTGTGTTGTTTACAGTATAGTTGTTGTAGAGCCTTTACCTATAATTCTACTGCGAGGGGCAAGTGGGTTGAGTTGAGTAGACGTGTGCTTGAAGAATTCAATGTCCAGAGTGCTCGTATAATTTCAGATATGCCAATCCATTTATTGACCATTATCAACCAAAAATATATCCGAAAACTCTTTTTACCAATAACACTGAACGCCGACCTATATACAGCACATCAACACAACACGGTCAAAAACTGTTTGGCTATTCCCCTTGCACACCTGGGGCTCGTCAGCCACTGATCAGTATACATGGGTAACCAACCCCTGTGGTGGTTGCCATGGTGACTGACAATGCCACACCTCTGCACGCGAGTTAAAATAAAACAAAATAAACAGAAAGGCATTTTGGCTCCAACACACCGGCCCCTAATTGAGAATGGCAGGAGGCCAGGAACAATTCAAAATAATATTTACATAATGGAGCCAATAAATTCATACAAAATAACTCAAAAAACAATTCTCTGAATTAGAGGCTTTAAATTGCAGCTTCTTGAAGCAAGCACAGTTTAGTTACTGGTATATCCAGTGTGCTCGTTTTGGTCTTCACTCGTGCAGAACGCACCAGTCCTTTCCTGTCGGGATAGGTCTCCAGGACTCTTCCAAGTAACCAGGAACGTGGAGCTGCAGCGTCTGCGATTAATACAATGTCTCCAGGGACAAGACTTTGTCTCTCCTTACTCCACCTCTGCCGCTCCTGTAGCAAAGGTAAGTATTCTCTCAGCCAGCATTTCCAAAAAGGTCTGAGATGTATTGGACTTGTCTCCATCTCCTTTTGAGGTAGAGGTCGGACTTCTCAAACAATCCAGGTGGTAAGATTGCCATTCTTTTCATTGTGAGAATGTGATTGGGAATGAGAGCTTCCAGATCGTTGGGATCTCCAGACAACTTTGTTATGGGGCGGTCATTAAGAATGGCTTCGACTTCACACAGCACCATATGAAACCCTTTGTCATTCAAGGTTTGCTGGTGTAGAACTGATGTTAGTATCCGTCGAATGTGTATGATGCGCTCCCATGCACCTCCATGATGAGAGGCTGTTGGTGGGTTGAAGCTCCACTGAATTCCTTCCTCCAGAAAAGCTGATTGTATTTTGCTGTGGTTTAAAGCAGCAAGAGCTTCCCTCAACTCTCTTTTAGCACCAACAAAATTGGTTCCATTGTCCGATCTTAAATGAGAGATGGGTCCTCTTCTACAAACAAACCTGCGTAGAGCATTTATACAGGAGTCCGTATCCAATGAATAAGCGACTTCCAAATGGACTGCTCTACATGCCATACAGGTGAAAATGACTCCATAGCGCTTTTCAAAGGAACGTCCCCTCTTGATCTCAATCGGGCCGAAATAATCAACTCCAACGTTGGTAAATGGAGGAAGATCAGCAACGATTCGCTCTAGAGGCAAGTCTGACATCTTCTGCTCACCCAACTTCCCTCTATGACGCCTGCAGAAGACAAAGTCAGACAGGATCTTTCTTGTTGCTGCATTGGCACTAGTAATCCAGTATTTTCGGCGCAATCTGGAGAGAACATGGTTTCTCCCACCATGACCCATCTGTTCGTGGATGTGCTTTAGTATGAGAGTGGATACATGGAGGTCTTTACTGTATGACTCAGTTGGTTTCTTTTATGACTCATCTCCAATAGAGTCTTTCGTAATTTCAGGATCCAAGCAACTGACCTCTTCAACCTTTTCCAGTCAGAAAAGTAGGTGATCAGTTGGTGTGTGGCACTTGGTGCATCGACAATTACTGCATTGATGGTGAGCTCATTTTTGACCTCAGGGTCATCAGCAGAAATGTTTTACTCCAAGATACTATCTGGCCGCTCTTCCTCTGGTTTCCAAAGAAACTCAGGGCCTTCAATCCACCTTCTGTTGGTCAGCAAATCATCCACCTTAACTCCCCTTGAGGCTTTGTCAGCAGGGTTCTGAGTGGTATGAATGTACCTCCACTGCGTGACATCAGATGTTCTTCGGATGGTAGAAATCCTGTTCGCCACAAAGGTGTCAAATCTTTTGTCTTCATTTCTGATGTATTTTAAAACTGAAGTGCTGTCAGTCCAGAAACAAGATTTATCCAGGCAAAGCTGAATTTCTGCTCTGAGCATGGTGTCCACACGAACAGCAAGAACAGCTGCAGTGAGTTCCAAGCGTGGAATGGTGACTTGCTTTAGTGGGCAAACTCTGGCTTTACCTAGCAGGAAAGAGACATGACACCTGTTGCTGTTGTTCCTTATCTTCAGATAGGTCACAGTGCCATATCCACTTTCGCTGGCATCAGAGAAGTGATGTAACTGACCACGAATGGTTTCTCCAAAATCTGCCGGCTTGAGGCATCTTTCAACTTTGAATGCCATCACTCTTTCCAGGTCTCTCAACCACTTTGTCCACTGCTGTTGGAGAATTGGGTGAATTTGATCATCCCATCCATAGTTCCTCCTACACATATATTGCAGTATGAGCTTGGCTGGAAGTGTGAGTGGGGCAAGAAATCCTAAAGGATCATAGATTGAGCTGACCATAGATAGAATCCCACGTCGAGTATGAGGCTGTTCTTTGAGTGTCAACTTGAACTTAAAAGTGTATCGGTATCGGTATCAACACACCAATGAAGTCCAAGGGCCCTCTCCACTGTCAGTTGGTCTCTGTCGAGATCCAAGTCAAGCAAATTCTTGGATCGGTCTTCCTCTGGAATGGATAGCAGCACTCCACGGTTATTGCTAATCCATTTTGTCAAATGGAAGCCTCCTTTTTGACAAACATCTGTCAAATCCTTGACCATTTTAACAGCCTCCTCTTCTGATGGCAAGCTCTTAAGACAGTCGTCCATGTAGAAGTTTCTGTTGACCGTGTCAAATACCTCAGCAGGGAAACTGTTTTGGTTATCTTCTGCTGTCTTTCGGAGGGCATGACAAGCACAGCTAGGAGAATACACTGCCCCGAACAGATGCACAGTCATCCTATATTCTACTAGTTCTTGGGATACGTCGCCGTCAGGCCACCACAAGAACCGAAGAAAATCTCTGTCTTTCTGTGCCACATTGACTTGATGGAACATCGCATTAACATCATGGAGTATGGCGCCGTACGAGATGGCTGCCGTGTCGCGAGCTCCCGCACGACGACGCAGTTTTTTGTTATTTATTCTTTTTATCGCAACTATTTTAGTTCAGGAAGTTAGCAGCAAGTTCACTTATAACTCTTGCACACTTCGGGAGATCAGATCGACAGTCGCTCGCCGCCTACCGGAGTTTTTTCATTCTTTCGACTCGGACGTCCCGCCCGAAGTCACAGCTGGATTATCTCCGACCATCTTGGGCACGATTACACGCAAGCGTCGCCGGAGGAAGCGAGGGAAGCGAGCCGGCGTGCTAGTCAGGCTGAGACGTCGATCCGATCGCCCCCCACTACCCACCATTCTACTGGCTAATGTACAGTCTCTGGACAATAAGTTAAGCGAACTACAGGCTCGTATTCAATTCCACCGGGAAACTAAGGACAACTGTATCATCTGCCTTACGGAGACATGGATGTCAGAGGGGGTAACCGACACAGCTATCGAGCCGACAGGATTTTCCGTACACCGGGCGGACAGAACAAAGGCTCTCTCCGGTAAAGATCGCGGAGGGGGGGTATGTCTCATGATAAACAGATCTTGGTGCAACCAAAGTCATGTACATCCCCTCAAGTCTTTCTGTTCCCCGGACCTGGAGTACCTGATGCTTATGTGCCGTCCATACTGGCTACCTCGGGAGTTTACAGCGGTAACCGTGACCACTGTTTACATTCCCCCACAAGCCAACACGGACACAGCGCTGAAGGAGCTGTATGGGGCTATCAGCGAACAGGAGTCGGCACACCCCGAGGCTGCTCTCATCGTGGCGGGGGACTTCAACAAGGCGAACCTGAAGAAGGTTCTCCCGAAGTTCTACCAACACATAAAGAGCAACACACGGGGCGAGCGGATCCTCGACCACTGCTACACTCCCTTCCGTGATGGCTACAAGGCCCTCCTCCGCCCACCGTTCGGCAAATCAGATCACCGCTCTATCCAGCTACTCCCCGCCTATAGGCAGAGACTGAAGCAGCAACCGATCGCTGTGAGGGAGGTCCAATGCTGGTCGGACCAATCAGACTCTACGCTGCAGGATTGTTTTGATCACGCTGACTGGCACATGTTCCGCGTTGCCTCGGACAATAACATCAACGAGTACGCGTCGTCGGTCACCGGGTTCATCAAGAAGTGCATAGATGACGTTGTTCCGACCAAGTCGGTTCGGATATATCCCAACCAGAAACCGTGGATTAACGGCGATGTTCGCGCTGCCCTACATGCGCGTAACGCCGCCTTTGGTTCCGGGAATACGGAGGAATATACGAGAGCCCGTTACGACCTCCGTAAGACCATCGTCACTGCCAAGCGGGAGTATAAGGACAGAGTGGAAGATAAATTCAAGAACCACGATGCGAGGGGTATGTGGCAGGGGCTGCAGACGATAACGAACTTCAGAGGGAGAACCAGTTGTGTAGAGAACTCCTCTACCTCCCTCCCAGGAGAGCTAAATACATTTTTTGCTCGGTTCGACGTAAACGGCAGCCCGCCGAAGCCAGCACCGACTGAGGAGACCAGCCAGCTGCGCATCTCGGAGGCGGATTCAGCATTCAACACAATAGTTCCTGCCAAGCTCGACACCAAGCTGAGAGGTCTAGGCGTACCCCCATCCATGTGCAGCTGGATTCTGGACCTCCTGTCGGACCGCCGCCAGGTGGTGAGGATGGGCAGCACCACATCAGAGCCACTGACCCTCAACACGGGAGCCCCCCAGGGATGCGTGCTGAGCCCTCTCCTCTACTCCCTCTACACCCACGACTGCATGGCTATGCACAACTCCAACGTCATCGTCAAGTTTGCTGACGACACAACAGTGATGGGCCTGATCGCCGGCGACGACGAGACAGCCTACAGGGAGGAGGTCGGATCGCTGGAGCAGTGGTGCCAGGAGAACAGCCTCGCCCTCAACGTCAAGAAGACCAAGGAGCTGATCGTGGACTTCAGGAGGCAGAGGGGAGAGCACAGCCCTATCTCCATCGACGGCGTTGCAGTAGAGAGGGTCAGCAGCTTCAAGTTCCTCGGCGTGCACATCTCCAAGGACCTCACATGGTCCACGCACACCACACACGTGGTGAAAAGGGCCAACAACGCCTGTATTTTCTCAGGCGTCTGAAGAAATTCAGCATGGGCCCCCGCATCCTGAGAACATTCTACAACGGCACCATCGAGAGTGTTCTTACAGGGTGTATCACCACCTGGTACGGGAACTGCACTGCACTCGAGCGCAGAGCGCTTCAAAGGGTGGTGCGGACGGCCCAGTATATCGTTGGAGGTGAGCTCCCCTCCCTCCTGGACATTTACAACCAGCGGTGCGTGGCCAAGGCCAAACGAATTATAAAAGACATTGCCCACCCCAGCCACGAACTGTACTCACTATTACCGTCAGGCAGGCGATACCGCAGTATCAAGTGTCGTACAAATAGGCTTAGAGATAGCTTCCACAGTCAGGCCATCAGGCTGCTGAACAAGGGCGTATAACATATAACAATGTATATTTTATTACATTGATTTATATACACATATTGCTCTTTTCTGTGCTGATTTTTGCATTTTATAAATTGCATTTTTTATTTTATTTTATATCCTTTATTCTATTTTTATTCTATTTTTATCTATTTTTATAACTGCTGTCTGTCGTCGGGTATTGCACACAAGATTTTCACATCACTGCTTTATACTAAACTGTAAACTGTGAAGTGACAATAAACTTGACTTGACTTGACTTGACATCAGTCATTAAGGCTACAGGTTCTTGCCGGAATCGTGTAAGGACTCCTAACAAAGTGCTGGTGAGGTAAGGGCCTTGTAGAAGCTCCTTATTGAGAGATTTTCCTCTATACTCTGCTCCACAGTCAAATACGACACGCAGAGTGCCCTTCTTGGGATGGTACACTCCATGGTGTGGAATGTACCATACTTTTCCATCACACCGTTCCACTTGATGTTCAGGAACACGTTCAGCATATCCTTCACTGATAACGTCATTGAGAAAGTTGGTGTATTCTCGGTAGAACTTCTCATCTCTCCCAAACCTCCTTTTCAGTCCAAGGATGCGTTGCCAGACTGATTGTTTGGCAGAGACACTTCTTTCTTTTTAAAGGGAAGCTCCAAGGTGTAATGTCCGTCTTGAAGTTTGTATGAATCAGTCATGATTTCCATGAACTTCATATCATCCCTCGACATTTCCTCTTTGTCTTCTGATGACCTCTCATTAAAATCATGGTTGTACTGATTGTTCAGCAACTCCTCCAGCTTAGTTATAGAGATCCTATTAACAATAGCAGCGGGGTAGCCACTCTCACTCCGCTGCTCACTGTAGCCTGAAAGGGGACCATTAATGACCCACCCCAATAGGGTCTTAATGGCATATGGCCCATTGCCACGACTATTCACAACTTCCCAAGGTTCAAGCATTTTGGAGGCATTGGTACCTCAATAACTCCACATCAGCTTGAATGCGAGGAAAGACAACCCCATCCAAGTATGGCCACTTAGCCAACTCCTCTTTGCTCATGATGTTACTTGTGGTTACGGGCATCCTCTTCTGGGTGTAGACCTTGGGCAGGTCATAAAACTGTTTCCCAGTGAGGCTGGAGATCTCCAAGTCTGTCAGCATGTAGCTGGACACAGATGCCTTTGGGCCCATGGTATGTAAGCTGATTTGTGCTTTCCTTCCTGTAAGGTTCAGCCTTCTCATTAGGGTTTCTGAACAAAATGTGTCAGTGCTGCCTGGATCTAAAAATGCATACGTTGTAATGATTTTGTCTCCCTTGCTCGACTTCACCTGTACAGGCAAGATTGACAGAGTCCCATTGCTGCTTCCGGCCCCTATTTGTCCACAAACAGGGAGATCTGTGCGTTACTCACCGAAGGTTTCTTTGGCTGGTTTGTGTTGCTTGCTCTCTCCTTCTTCTTCTTCTTCTTCTTCTTCTTGCAAGTCAAGCGCTTCTCGCAATTCCTGCTAAGATGCCCAATGTGAAGGCAGCCAAAACAGATTCCTTTTTGCCTTATAAAAGTAATCTTGTCCCTGTGTGTCTTCTCCTCCATCTGAGGACATTGATCCAGAGTGTGATTTTTAGAGCAGCATACACTGCTGTGTTGGTGTTGTGAGCAGATGCATTTCTTTGCTTTGGAATGTGTTTAGATCTTGTTTGGTCTTCCACTGCAGGGGTTTCGATGGTAGTAACTGTGGTTGCAAAACTGTCTCCTTTGAATTTGGGTCTGATTTGTGA
This sequence comes from Muraenolepis orangiensis, assembly GCA_027704905.1. Taxonomy (NCBI): domain Eukaryota; kingdom Metazoa; phylum Chordata; class Actinopteri; order Gadiformes; family Muraenolepididae; genus Muraenolepis; species Muraenolepis orangiensis. Next base: position 4,117,937 of record CM051009.1, read on the forward strand.
CTTCATTCTGTTCATGTTCATAGGTTTACTTCCTGTACTTGGTGGTGTATTTTGAATGTCTCCGAAGACTGGGTCTGAGACAATTTTTAGCTGGCGCTCGATGAACGTGACAATATCCATGAATTGTGGTCTGCGATGGTGTCTTTCCATTATCGAACATGCAGAGACTCTCCAATTCTCTCTGAGCTTGTATGGAAGCTTTGAAATCAATACTTTCATGTCCGCTGGCATATGGAGTTCCCTCATGTACTGGACATTCTCCATAGCATTACAGCACTCCCGAAGGAAAAGAGCATAGGCTTGAAGAGATTTGACGTCTTCAGCCTTCACTAGCGGCCAGTTGAGCATCTTCTCCATATAAGCTGCTGTGATTTTATATTCATCTCCAAAGTGTTGTTCAAGTAGGAACTTTGCCATATCATAGCCTCGGTCTGGAGCCGTGTTGACAGCTACGCACAAGCTCTTTGGGCTGACCCCTGGTGTACTTCTCCAAGAAGTACAAACAATCACCTCTGTTTCTTGTGTTCTTCTCCACACAATGAACAAAGGCTCTGACAAAGGTTCTGTACTGCAGAGGATCCCCATCAAAACATGGAATCTCTCTTGGTGGCAGTAGGTGAGTGGTTTGCTGCTCCACTAGCATTGCTGTTATCTCATTTTGTCTTTTTAATAGGTTTTAATAGGTTGCTTTGAGGTGAAATTACAGTTGGGGTCGTTAGCTGCACAGGAGGGTCCATGTGAGTTGTATTGTCCTGTGCTCCATCCCAAGACACATGTTGTCTTTGTAAAGATGGTGGTTGTGTTTGAATGGGAGTTGGCTGTAACAGCATAGATTGTTGTCTTTGCCAAAATGGGGGTTGTTGAATGGGTGTGGGCTGCATCAGGTGCATAGGTTGTTGTATTTGCCAGGGTGGTGGTTGTTGAATGGTGTGATGTTTGTTGCTGTTGCATAGCTTGTGGTTGCCATAGTGATGGTTGTTGCACATATGATTGCTGTGCAGATGGTTGCTGCGATTCTGGTGGTTGCATAGACGGTTGCTGTGGTAGTGATATATATTCTTTTGCATGAGGATTGAGAGTGACTGAGGGTTCCTTTAAACTTGTTCCTTTCCTGTAGTATGAGTCCATTCCATCTGACTGTGTTAGTGAAAGAGCTTGGTGACTGGGGGATTGTAATACTGCTATTGGTAGCTGCCAGTTGTGCGTCAAGCTCCATCGTTTCCTTTTTCTTTTCAGCATCTGTTCCTGCTCCTCCAGAGCGTGTTTATCCTTTTTCAGCATCTGTTCCTGCTCCTCCAGAGCGTGTTTATCCTTTAATGCTGCAGCGCGAATCACAAGTACAGCTCTCTCTGCCTCGGCCTGTATGCGAGCTGATGAGGCAGAAGATCTGCTGGACCTGCTGGTTCCAGACCTTGTGTGACCTTTGTGAGCAGATTTTTTACTTTCCACATTAGAAATGCTGTCATTTGGATTAATTCGATTTTCCACGTCCTCCTCATCCTCATTAACACTTTCCACAGTTTTGGTATTTTTTGTCCATGCATTCACGTCATCAATAAAGTCATTGACATTGATCATTTTGGCCTTGAACCAAATGTCATGTTTTTCCCTTTCCTCAGGAGGTATTATTGGCATCCTGGTTTGCTGCTGCTTCCTTGCATATGTGGAGATATTGCATAAATGCGCATTGCACCTCCTGTTTGCATCCACTTTGCATTGACTCCAAAATCGTTTTTTGCAAGTTAGATGCCTTGTTTAATTTAGATTTTCTGTCTTTTTGTATTGTGTCAATTTTATCCATTAGGGCTTTTGGTGTTAATTTGCTCTTGCGTTTTGTGACCTGCTGTGCTTCAGTTTAAACATTGTGTGTGATTTGACCTGTGACTGCTTTGCAGTCTGTTCAACCAATGAAGGTTCTTTACTATGCGTTTCAGCCGTGGCGGGCTGTTCAACCATAACGCTAGACTCTGCTTGACTCTGAACACCTTTATCAGAATCCATATCAGCAATATAAGACCAACAGATTCCATATGAAACAGTACCTTCGGTTAAATCACTTAACAACAAAACCCACAGTTAATCATCACATGGTTAAAACCAAAACCTTAATAGACACACACACACACCCACGAACGGGTTGCAACCATGAACCACCAATGCATTGGAATTTTCCCTTTTTAAAAAATTGTTTTTTATATGGCCATATAAGGTATACCTGGTAGCGCGCTACATTCCTGTTCGTTGCACAGCGCTGCCGGGTCCGTTTGTCTTTGTTCTTTGAACTTCGAAAAAGACTTCAAACAGCGCTCCTTGTCCGAGCGCTGATCAATCAACTCCTTGCGTGCAGGGCAGCTCCTGGTCCGTCCAAACGAACGATCATGGTGCAGGGCAGCTCCTTATCTGTCCAAACGAACGATCAACTCCAACCGGTGCAGGGCAGCTCCTTGTCCGTCCGCTCCTCCAAACAGTGCGGGTCGCCGGGCAGCCAAACGCTGCGAGGCCGCCCGGCCGTGCGATTGTCCGTGCGATTGTCTTGGTCCAAATTGTCCACGTTCCGCGCAATTCCAAGCGAAACGGTGAACCAAACAATTGTCAGTAATTAGTGTCTTTCAGCGATCTCAGAAATCAAAACGGCATCCCACTGATCAGCTGTTGAATCTTGAGCGCGATGATCCTCGTCTTCCAATAAATAACAAAGGATTCAATTGTCCATTTCAAATGAAGAGCCTAAGTTTTTGACTTAATGTAGAGCCTTTACCTCGCCTACTGTGAGGGGCAAGTGGGTTGAGTTGAGTTAGACGCGTGCTTGAAGAATTCAATGTCCAGAGTGCTCGTATAACTTCGGATATGCCAATCCATTTATTGACCATTATCAACCAAAAATATATACGAAAACTCTTTTTACAAATAACACTGAACGCCGACCTATATACAGCACATCAACACGACACGGTCAAAAACTGTTTGGCTATTCCCCTTGCACACCTGGGGCTCGTCAGCCACTGATCAGTATAAATGGGTAACCAACCCCTGTGGTGGTTGCCATGGTGACTGACAATGCCACACCTCTGCACGTGAGTTAAAATAAAACAAAATAAACAGAAAGGCATTTTGGCTCCAACAGTTGTGTTTAGTATAGTATAGTATTGTATAGTTTAGTATAGTATTGTTGAAATTCATGCTGTGATTCAAGATTCAAGAATTGTATTTGCCATTTGCAACAAAAGTACAATGGAACGCTTACTCCCCATTTCATCCCGAGGTATGAAATGGTAGAACAATACTAAAATACTATACACAATAGTAGGGAGTAGGGAGGGAGTCCTTATCGCAAGGGAAGGAGTTCAAGTATCTCGGGGTCTTGTTCTCGAGTGAGGGGAGGATGGAGCGTGAGATTGACAGGAGAATAGGTGCAGCGGGAGCGGTATTGGGTGCACTTTGGCGCACCGTTGTAACCAAAAGAGAGCTGAGCCAGAAGGCAAAGCTCTCGATCTACCGATCAGTCTTCGTTCCTACCCTCACCTATGGCCATGAGCAATGGGTAATGACCGAAAGGACGAGATCGCGAATACAAGCGGCCGAAATTAGTTTCCTCAGGAGGGTGGCTGGTATCTCCCTGAGGGATAGGGTGAGAAGCTCACTCGTGAGAGACTCGGAGTAGAGCCGCTGCTCCTTCGCGTAGAAAGTAGCCAGTTGAGGTGGTTCGGGCATCTAGTAAGGATGCTTCCTGGTCGCATCCCGAGGGAGGTTTTCCAGGCACATCCAACTGGGAAGAGACCACGGGGCAGACCGAGGTACAGGTGGGGTGATTACATCTCCACGCTGGCCTGGGAATGCCTCGGGATCCCCCAGTCAGAGCTAGTCGATGTTGCCAGGGAGAGGGAAGTTTGGAGTCCCCTGCTGAAGCTGCTACCTCCGCGACCCGATTACGGATAAGCGGGAGAAGATGGATGGATGGATGGATAAAAAAGAAAAAATTAACATAAAATACATTGGAATGCTTACTTGAATTATGAATCGCCAAACCAATACCATAAAAGTAATATACATCCAATAAAAATTAACAAAGAAAGACAGCAAAGTGACTACTAGATGATATGAACATGTGTTGAATTGTGCAACAATATTTAAAAGCACCAGTATAGCAGCTGTCACGGTTACGGTGGTTGGCAGGGGGCGTGGCCTAGCCACGTGCGCTGTTGGCGCACACACTCCTGTCAACAATCACGTTGGTTGGCAGGGGGCGTGGCCTAGCCACGTGCGCTGGCCACACACACACACACACACACCTGGACTCAATTTCCCCCCGTGTAATTTGTTGATCACCTCACCTGGGGTATATATACGTTGTCTTTCCTTTACCCCAGCGTGAGGTCGTTACTTAACTATTCACGTAGTTCTCCCGTCTGGTACCCATCGCCTGCCAACTACCTGCCGGTACTCCGCACCCGATACCCCCGGTACAGACTCCTTCCCCTGTCCCGGACTACCAGCCGGTACTCCGCGGATCGTCCTCCCTGTGTACCCTTGTGTTTGTGTGTGTTTTGGGAAATAAAGCCGTCTCGTATCACTCTCCACTTGTCGGCGTCTGCGTTCGGGGTCCAACCCACTCCCTCTCTCGTGACAGAACGACCTCACACCCATGGACCCCGGCAACTGCGACTTGTGGAGGATCACCATACAGACTATGGATGCCTATGGACTCGCCCCGTTGGGCCCAGGCCACCTCGTGCTGGTGGACCAAGTGGAGCGGGAGCTGATGGATCACCGGTTGGGCGACCTGGACCCCGGTGGGCTCGAGTGGCTGGGGCGTCTGGTCGATGCCCTGAGGAGCCGTGGCCCATCACGGGTTCGAGCGCTGCGGAGGCTGGAGAAGGAGTGGGGGGTCGTGTTGGCTCGGGTGACCCTCGACTTATACTACCAGTGGAAGCCCGAGTATGATGCCCGGTGCGGACTGTGGTTTCGGGGACTGCGGTACATGATGGGCCAGCTCTGGGACCTGTCTACCGCCATTTCTTCCCTCCTCTGCGGAGGGACCCCCGACGCCGCGCTGCCCCTGCCGGTTGACGTCACGCTTCTCCCTCGTCTGATCGCTCCGCCCCCGCCTGAGGACGTTGCTCCGCCCCCGCCTGAGGACGTCGCTCCGCCCCCGCCTGAGGACGTCGCTCCGCCCCCGTCTGCTGACGCCGCGCCGGATCCGCCCGACGACGTCACGCAGCCCCCGTCTGCTGACGCCGCGCCGTACCCGCCCGACGACGTCACGCAGCCCCCGTCTGCTGACGCCGCGCCGTACCCGCCTGACGACGTCACTCAGCCCCCGTCTGCTGACGCCGCGTCATACCGGCCTGATGACGTCAAGCGGCCCCCGTCTGCTGACGCCGCGCCGTACCCGCCTGACGATGTCACGCAACCCCCGTCTGCTGACGCCACGCCGGATCCGCCCGACGATGTCACGCAACCCCCGTCTGCTGACGCCACGCCGGATCCGCCCGACGACGTCACGCAGGCCCCGTCTGCTGACGCCGCGCCGGATCCGCCCGACGACGTCACGCAGGCCCCGTCTGCTGACGCCGCGCCGTACCCGCCTGACGACGTCACGCAGCCCCCGTCTGCGGACGCTACGCCGTACCCGCCCGACGATGTCACGCAGCCTCCGTCTGCTGACGTCACGCAGCCTCCGTCTGCTGACGTCACGCAGCCCCCGTCTGCTGACGTCACGCAGCCCCCGTCTGCTGACGCCGCGCCGTATCCGCCCGACGACGTCACGCGGTCCCCGGCTGTCGACTACAGAGGGGGTTCAGAGCAGACCCCTGAGGAGACTCCAGAGGAGGTCCCGAAGGAGACCCTTAGAGGAGACCCCTGGAGGAGGGTCCAGAGGAGACCTCCAAAGAGGACTCCCACCGACCTGGGCAGAAGGGGTGGCTCTCTTCCCGGGCCCCACCCGCCCACCAAATCTCCTCCACCCCCCCGGATCATCGACTGGGACGCAGACGGTCCAGAGGGGCGGGGTTGGCCCCCGCGCCGCTACAGTCGGGATCTGTTCTTTTCCCTCAACTGCCACCGGGAACACCCCTTCAAGCCGGGTTGGACGCCAGGAGGCGCCCGTTGAGGGGGGGGTACTGTCACGGTTACGATGGTTGGCAGGGGGCGTGGCCTAGCCACGTGCGCTGTTGGCGCACACACTCCTGTCAACAATCACGTTGGTTGGCAGGGGGCGTGGCCTAGCCACGTGCGCTGGCCACACACACACACACACACACCTGGACTCAATTTCCCCCCGTGTAATTTGTTGATCACCTCACCTGGGGTATATATACGTTGTCTTTCCTTTACCCCAGTGTGAGGTCGTTACTTAACTATTCACGTAGTTCTCCCGTCTGGTACCCATCGCCTGCCAACTACCTGCCGGTACTCCGCACCCGATACCCCCGGTACAGACTCCTTCCCCTGTCCCGGACTACCCGCCGGTACTCCGCGGATCGTCCTCCCTGTGTACCCTTGTGTTTGTGTGTGAGATGGTGCCCAGGGTGGTTGCAGTCCTTTATGATGCACATGGCCTTCTTACGACATCTGGTCCTAAAGATCTCCTCAATGCATGGTGTACATTGAGGAGTGATTGAGGAGTCTCAATGCAAGTGCACACCCAATGATCTTTTCTGCCGTCCTCACGACCCTCTGGATGGCTTTATTGTCCTGTGCAGTGGTGTTGCCGTACCACATAGTGACGCCACTCATCAATAAGCTCTCTACAGTGCCACGGTAGAAGTTCACTAGCCACCACTAGTTCACTAGTTCACTTGGCCTGAACGCTGGTAATCGTCGGTAATCGTCACGGTAAACGCTGGTCCGAAAATAAAGTTTTGAACATGCACAAAAGTTCTCATGGAGACCAGCGTTCTTCAACGTTTAACGTTAAACGCTGGAGAACGCTGGAGAACGCTGGAGATCATTCGCGGAACGTTGCACACGTTCGGCTATTGTTAGTCAGTCGTTACCCTAGCGTTACTTGGTTGTTATTAATCGTTCACAATCTTTGCTTTGCAGTGAACGACTCACTGGTACACATCCGACATTGTGCGCATATTTTCGGATTGGAGATGGAGTGTGTGTGTGGGTCAGGACCAGTGCTCATAGTCATACACTCATCCGACATTGTGTGCCTATTTTCGGATTGGAGATAGAGTACAGACGACATGGAGATGGAGATGGAGTTTAGCAGTAGCCCCCCTCACACGCTTTTTTCCTCTTGGCGGCATGATGTGCACTGTTATCCAGAACTGTTATCCAGAAGAACTGTCACGGTTACGGTGGTTGTCAGGGGCCGTGGCCAAGCCACGTGCGCTGGAGGCGCGCACACACACACAACACACACACACCTGTCAGCAATTGCCGTGGCTGATTGCTAATCCCCTCACCTGGGGTCTATAGACCCTGGCTCCCCGTTACCCCGGGGTTAGGTCGTACGTCATACTTTGTTCATGTTACGTCGTACATTCTGGACGGAATCGCCACGCTGATCCCGGAGATCCAGATCCTTTACCTATCTCGCGTCACCCGCCTGTCTCGCGTTACTCCGGTCTATACGAGCTCCCCGGTCATTAGAATTACATGTCTGGTACCTGTCGCGACCTCCCGGTACCCAGACTCCTCTCCCGTCCCGGACTACTCGCCGGTGTACTACCTGCCGGTACTCCGCGGATCGACCTCTCGGTACCCAGACCCCTGGACTGTCCCTGATCACTCTCTTTTGTTGTGTTTGCTTGAAATAAAGCTCTGTTATAGCTCCACTGTGTCTTGGACTGCGTCCCACCGAACAATCCACTCGTGACATGAACAACTGAATCCACTGTGATTTCCCCGCGTTTTATACCCGTTTGAACACAGTGACACGTCAGCACACGCTAATAGTTTTCAGGGGTGTCTTACGTGGTCGCTGGTACACGCTCCTCATGCGTTAGTCACACGCTAATTCATGCGTTAGTCACACGATAGTCACACGCCAGATATACACGCTCACCCTAGAACGCTCGAAAATTGAACGATTAGAACGTTCATAGAACGCTGACCAGAACGTTATGGTGTGACGGGGCCTTTAGGCATCCTCGTGGTGTCTGGGAGGAAGGTCCAAGCACTATCCAAAACGAGATTCAATACATAATAGATATGCAAGCAAATAGCCACAGGCAGTTGCTCATAGGTGTTGCAGGGTGAATGAGTTTGACTGGTAATGGAGGACAGAGCAGATGGAAAATGCTACAGCTCTCTCCTCTAGTGTGTGTGGTGGTGGCTGGTTTAAGCTGTGGGCCTTGATGAACAAGGAGTCTCACCTTTGAGCCTTTGTACAGCCTCACCCAGCCACAGAGTAATCAATGGCTGGCCAGATGAGGCTGCTTAAACCAGCCACCAACCAAACACACTCTACAATGGACTTTAACATTTATTGAACTGCTCCACCAGACAATTGGTCCGGACATGGTACACGCTGGTACAAATGGATTTAACCCTAAGTAACCCATAATGTTTGTTGTCAGAATCACTTTCAGGATTCCAGATGAGTTGAAACAGTGCCTGTGCAACAAATCTGGCGCTTTTGGGGTGGCCGGTGGGTTTACCAAGTCAAGTCAAGTCAAGTCAAGTTTATTGTCACTTCACAGTTTACAGTTTAGTATAAAGCAGTGATGTGAAATTCTTGTGTGCAATACCCGACGACAGACAGCAGTTATAGAATAAGATAAAATAAAAATAGATAAAAATAGATAAAAATAGAATAAAAAATAGAATAAAAAATAGAATAAGGAATATAAAATAAAAATAAAAAATGCAATTTATAAAATGCAAAAATCAGCACAGAAAAGAGCAATATATATATATAAATCAATGTAATAAAATATACATTGTTATATGTTATACGCCCTTGTTCCTTGACTGTGGAAGCTATCTCTAAGCCTATTTGTACGACACTTGATACTGCGGTATCGCCTGCCTGACGGTAATAGTGAGTAAAGTTCGTGGCTGGGGTGGGCAATGTCTTTTATAATTCTTTTGGCCTTGGCCACGCACCGCTGGTTGTAAATGTCCAGGAGGGAGGGGAGCTCACCTCCGACGATATACTGGGCCGTCCGCACCACCCTTTGAAGCGCTCTGCGCTCGAGTGCCGTGCAGTTCCCGTACCAGGCGGTGATACACCCTGTCAGAACACTCTCGATGGTGCCGTTGTAGAATGTTCTCAGGATGCGGGGGCCCATACTGAATTTCTTCAGACGCCTGAGAAAATACAGGCGTTGTTGGGCCTTTTTCACCACGTGTGTGGTGTGCGTGGACCATGTGAGGTCCTCGGAGATGTGCACGCCGAGGAACTTGAAGCTGACATTCACAACAGAACGCACACCACCGACGTACGTCCACTTAAATGCTTGGCCAATAGGAGTGGGCCATTAGACGGTTTTGAGCGAGTGGGCCATTAGACGGTTTTGAGCTCCCTGTTCAGGTGCACGTGTAGCAGTCGACGATAAAGCCTTTGATAAAGCATTGAAAACCATTTCCTTGCGGCATTTCTGAACGAGCAACTGGCTCTCGCGCCTTCCCCTGACTGTGTGTCTCGACTGACCCTATATAATCTGTCCCTGATGATTCATAAGTGAGCAGAGCAGCATCGGACAAGGTTGCATCACCACTGAGCAGAGTGCATATGTGTGCTTATGTCCTGTGCTTTCTCGCACATGCGCCCTTCTCGTCGGAAACTACCCTATCAAAGCTTGGCTGATCTGTGTTTTTTTCTTAATTAGAGAGGATGCGACATGCGAGAGCTAACCACAACCATTACCTTATGCTTTTTTCTCCGGTGCCTAATTTCAATGGTCACAACTGGATACATATTTGCGTCTCAATGCACGCATGCAATATCCACCAAAGATGTCTCAAATTAAGCCCCAGGTAAAACAGGCTTTGGTGGATCAGGGTTTGAGAACTTCGAGAGTACAGCAATGTCTGATGTATACCCCCTTGCATCCTTACCGGGACCTGGAATTTACCCTCCCGACCCGGACCCCCTGCCCCACTTCCATGGAAGAACACTAGCCCTCCAAGTGTCTGACCCCACTGCAGCACCAGCATTCCTGCCCTATCGACTACCGTGGAAACCTTGGGAGCGAGATCCTGTGGAACTCTGGTGAAACTGGGAGGGTTTGTGAAGGGCTGGGCAACAGGGTAGTCGTGGGCACCATTGGGGGCCACCCCAAAGTTGTGGGGGATCGGCATGCATCTGCTGGATGTGGGTGGAAAGCCAGGGCTGGGCAGGAGGACAGGCCGGGTCCAGCCGTTTCCCCTTGACCCACAGAGTTGGCCCCAGCGCCAGGCGAGGGTTGCGGTCCGGTACATAGCCCATTTCCCGTTGTTTCAAGTGGGGGGGAGTGGGCTCCGGAGAAAGCTCTCCGGAGCCACCTGCTCCACTAGGAGAGACCTCACAAGTATTTTTATTACATGAAGAAACTAATGGTGGGATTCAGGATCCAGTTTCACTGTGTTTTTCACAGTTTCACCCACAGCCGCGTCAATCCCGGGAAATAACCCCCCACCCCTGCAGCACGATAAGCTTCACCCCCTTCAGACCACTCTTTGTTTCACAGGTTGTCTGGCTGCTTGGTCACACAGGAAGGCTGTGCTTCTCTGGCCTCAGCTCTGAGCTCCAACCCCTCCCATCTGAGAGAGCTGGACCTGAGCTACAATCACCCAGGAGACTCAGGAGTTACGCTGCTCTCTGCTGGACTGGAGGATCCACGCTGGAGACTGGACACTCTCAGGTATGGAGAGGACAGCTCACCTCTCAGTGAAAATGTCTCCTACAAAGATTCAACTACCTGCTTAGATGAAGTGGTTTAAAAACACAACTGTAACTCATGTTGTGTACAAAGATGCAGCAGATTATGAATGTAAAGTTGTCCATGTTTAAAGACAACATGCTGCTTTCTCTTTGTTTACTTCCCAGTGTGGAGCACTGTGGGGTGTGGAGGCTGAAACCATCTCTGAAGAAGTGTGAGTGTCTGTTTAGTTTTATTCATCACAACACACCATTACTATTTAGATGGAAAGTCCATCCACACAGCAGTAGGTGCCATACTCCTACTGAGAATGAATATGATTGTTAACATCATGTATCATCATCAAACTGTAGACATGTTCATTGTATTGTTAAAGATGAGTAATCAGTCAAAGATCAATATAACTAATCACAACTAATCAAATATCCAGAGTGGTTGTGGGTGGGGATCTGTCTGTTGTGTGAACATGTACATTCATATGATGTCAATTCCTTTCATAATAGTAAACCAATCATTTGCTTCATGGTGGAGGTGTATATACTGCATACAAACATAACTAATATATATCACTTACATTTAAATTTGCAAGTACAAGCTTTGAGTGCAGTTTGTAAGGAAATGCCACAACTACCCATCAGCTATTAGTGAGAGAAATGCACTGTGAGAATAGCTGTTTCGCCTGCTGTCTGTTTGAGACTATTTTTGATTTTAGACTGCTCCTGGCTAATATCTGACCAACCAGTGCATGTCTTCCCTGATGCAACACATCATCTGTCTTTCACTGTTGGGCCCCTCTCTCTTTACAACTCTCGAATCTTACCCCTCACTTGTTAAATGGAAAGATCTGTGTATCCCATCAGTGTATCTCTCTATTTCTGTGGTTCAGCAGCCTTATCATGCCTTTTCTCCTGTCAGATGCCTGTGAACTCACACTGGACCCCAACACAGCCAATCAACAACTCTCTCTGTCTGAGGACAACAGAAAAGTGACGCTGCTTAGAGAGAAGCAGTCGTACCCTAATCACCCAGACAGATTTGACTCCTATAGACAGGTGTTGTGTAGAGAGGCTCTGACTGACCGCTGTTACTGGGAGGTGGAGTGGAAAGGACGTGTTGCTATAGGAGTGACATACAGAGGAATCAAGAGGAGAGGAAGGGGTGATGACAGCAGGCTTGGAAGGAACAACAAGTCCTGGAGTCTTGAGTTTCATGATGATTGTGACAGTGATAAAGGTGGTGGTGGTGGTTGTCATAATGATGATGATGATCGTGATGCTTATAATGATGATCGTAATGATGATGATTATGATGATCGTGATGATGATTATAATGATGTTCGTAATGATGATGATTATGATGATCGTGATGATGTTTATGATGATCGTAATGATGCTGATTATGATGATCGTGATGATGATTATAATGATGATCGTAATGATAATGATTATGATGATCGTGATGATGATTATAATGATGATCGTGATGATGATTATAATGATGATCGTAATGATGATGATTATGATGATCGTGATGATGATTATAATGATGATCGTAATGATGATGATTATGATGATCGTGATGATGATTATGATGATCGTAATGATGCTGTTTATGTTCGTGATGCTTATGCTGATGATGATTATGATGATCGTGATGATGATTTTTATGATGATCGTGATGATGATTCCTATGATCGTGATGCTTATAATGACGATGGTCATTATGATCGTGATGATGATCTTGATGATGATTATGATCCTCATGTTGCTGCTTGTGTTGGTGTTGCTGGTGCTCGCTACACTGCCTGGTACAACGGTAGAAAAACAGTCATACGTCTCCCCCCATCTGGCTCTTACAGAGTAGGAGTGTATGTGGACCGGCTTGCTGGCACTCTGTCCTTCTACAGAGTTAACCTAATGGAGGACGGTCCTCAGACACACTGACACTCATCCACACCTTCCAGTCCACATTCACCCAGGACCTCTACCCTGCATTTGGGTTTCAGTTGACAAACTCTGGTTCCTCAGTGTCTCTGTGTCGGTTGTAATCTGATGTGTAACACACACACACACACACACACACACACACACCACACCACACACACACACACACACACATGTATGTATGCAGGTAATAAGGCAGCAGGTACTTTTAGTATCTCTCTGTAGTTAATTTCTAAGTCATCTCTGTAACAGCTGGGCTGTGTTACTTGGTGGCGCGGTCACATTAAAGGGGACCTGCCATTTGAGTCTGGGGGTGTTTTCAAATGATGTTGTTGGGGTGACCAGTTGTTACCTGGAGGTACATTTATAATATATGTATTTGGATTGTGTTGTTTTAATTGCAGCTGTTGATCTATGATCTCAGGACAAACGTTTATACTCTTTTTAATTTGAATACATATTCAACTATACTCCAAATACTACATTTCGTTGGGCTTCTGAAAGGTTTAGCATGATAAATCATGAAAGGAAGTGACATCCTCCACAGGGTTAACTAAGCAGGTTTTACAAAGATGCAATTTCTCATTTTAAATGTATTTTAAATATAAATTGATGGTAAATAAAGAAAATGGTTGTACTACAATATTGTGTGTATTTCAGACTTTGTATGATATCAGTTTATATTTAGATCATGCAACATGATTTAGAGCAGATTTTGTTGTGAATGATTTTAAACTGAATATTAATACTTGTTTTCTGGGAAATGTTCAGAAAATGTTCAGTGATGAAAGATATGTGCACACATGTGTATGATTTTGAATGCCTGCTTCTTTCTATTCTTTTTTTCATTCTGTTTACATTAAAGTGACAATTTTTCCTGTTGTATTTGTTAATAAAGCATAATCTTAATAATAAACAACTCAGTGGATCCAACTGAATGTTGTCTTTTTATGATTTTTTTCTTCTTGGTTCTTCAGTTGAAATCCTAATTTCTTCAGTTAGCTTCAGTTACCAAGCAGCACACCTGGACTGTCATTCTAGCCCCTTGGATCCCAGCAGGTCTCTATGGTGTCCTGTCCCCTTGACGTTGGCTCTTCCTCAACTTACTGGTGGCTTGGGGACCCATGAGCTCAGTCTTCTGAAGACATTTCCTCCAACACGTCACAACACACACAGCAGTGGAGTCTCCGTTGACCTCTTCATCGTTGTGTGGAAGGAGGATATTAGTTCAACTCACTGCTGAAAAGTGCTTGGTTCGATCCCCAATCTATGCAGCCTAACCTGTAGTATCCTATAAAGCAAGATGTCATCTAACCCCAATCTGCTCCTTAATCACACATATCTATTTACTATAAGTAGCGTTGAATTGCTAATAAATGACTAAATAGTAAGATACCGTATTGGGCTGTTTATCAAAGCCATGTTTTATTAATATCTGTTATTGCTTGTGGAACCACTAGGGGGCGACGACCCCCCCCCCCCCCCATTCAGTTCATCTTCTGGCCAACATGGTTGGGGCGAGGGAGACACATGATGTTTGAGTGTGGAGTACGGATGTAGCGATGCACAGCCAACAGTAGTCCTGACAAACCAATAATCATGTTGTTGGTCAATTATTTATTATTTGAATGACTTTCACAGACAGCCCTTACTGAGTCCCTGCTCGGTTTCCTTGTTTGAATGATTCTTTTCAGTTTTGGTATTTGTTGACTTTTAGGTTTCTTTAACTCTGAAAAGTCTTTAGCAGTAGTTTTATTGTTATTCAAAATGAAAGTGTTTCCTTTGCTTTCCTTCCAGTGGTATGTTGATGCTTTGTCGCATGAGTTCCCCACAAAGAACAGCAGTACTTTTATACCCTTAAGGTAACTCATTAGTTTCACAGTGGACTCTGTGTCACAAAGGTGTGTGGTGAGGTTGGACCCAGAACGCAGGCGGAGACCAGGAAAGGAAGAACAGGGGTTTTATTATGGCACAAAACACAATAGATTGTTATCTCCAGGACCGACGAGGGATCTGGGACCGGGAGATCGAGGTGCGTCAAGCCGACAGGTAGAAGACGTAGGGATAGTTGGGACAGGCGATGGGTCGGGTTACCGGGAAGTCAAGGTGGGTTGAGGTGGTGCGTCGAGGTGCGTCGATCCGACAGGTAGCAGACGTAGGGATAGTTGGGACAGGCGATGGGTCGGGTTACCGGGAAGTCAAGGTGCGTTGAGGTGGTGCGTCGAGGTGCGTCGATCGTCTGGATCGACGAAGGGCTGGAACAGTAGACGAGCGGGCTATCTCTCTGATAGTCCGTAGCAGGGTGATCACAAGCCAGGGATGAATGTCACCTGGGGACTGGTAGCGTACCGGTTACACATAGTACGAACGAGCGACGTCTCTCACTGACGCCGCTGTATAAATAGCCCCCAGGTGAGATCAATGGCAATTAGCCACGGTAATGGTTGGCAGGTGCGTGTGTGTGTGCGCCTCTAGCGCACGCGGCCTGGCAACGCCCCCTGTCAACCACCGTAACCGTGACCGTACCCCCCCCTCAACGGGTGCCTCCTGGCGCCCCACTCGGCCGGTTGGGATGTTCCTGATGGAAGTTGCAGATGGGGGACAGATCCAGGACACTCCGCCGTGGAATCCAACTCCGCTCCTCCGGGCCGTACCCTTCCCAATCCACCAGGTACTGGAAACCCCGGCCACGGCGACGGATGTCCAGGATCTTTCTCACCGTGTAGGCGGGATGGTTGTCGATGATCCTGGGGGGGGGAGGGGGTGTGGTGGGAGGGCACAAGGGACTGGAAGACACAGGTTTCAATAGGGAGACATGAAAGGTGGGATGAACTTTCATGGCTGGCGGCAATCTTAACCGTACAGAAACCGGATTGATGACCTTGTCCACCGTGTAAGGTCCCACATAACGAGGCGCCAACTTCCGGGACTGTACCTGGAGTGGCAGGTCACGGGAGGAGAGCCAAACCTGTTGTCCAGGTCGATAGATGGGTGCCTGAACCCTCCGACGGTCCGCCAAACGCCGGTTCCGATCGGCCGTACGAAGGAGTGCCGACCGTGCGGTTCTCCAAATCCGGCGGCAGCGCTGGAGGTGGGCCTGTACCGACGGCACCGCAATCTCCTCCTCCTGGATGGGAAACAGGGGTGGTTGATAGCCCAGTGATGCCTGGAACGGTGACATCCCCGTGGCGTCGCTGATCAGGGAGTTGTGGGCGTACTCCACCCAAGGGAGGTGGGAACTCCATGAAGATGGATGGCGCGCGGCGACGCAGCGGAGAGCCGCTTCCAGGTCCTGGTTGGCTCTCCCCGTTTGTCCATTGGACTGAGGATGGTATCCGGAGGAGAGGCTGGCGGTGGCCCCCAGAGCCTGGCAGAACGCCTTCCACAACTTACACTATGTCCAGGGGTATCCCGTGCAGACGAAATACCTGCAGCACCAGGAGGTCCGCCGTCTCCTTGGCCGAGGGAAGCTTGGGCAACGGCACAAGATGGACCGCCTTCGAAAACCGGTCGACGATGGTGAGGATGGTGGAGTTACCAGACGACGGCGGAAGACCGGTGACGAAGTCCACGGCGATGTGCGACCAAGGCCGACGAGGGATAGGCAGCGGCTGCAGCAACCCCGCAGGAGGTCGATGTGAGGCCTTGCTGCGTGCACAGACGGTGCAGGCCGTGACAAAGGCCTGGGTGTCCCGGGAGATGGAAGGCCACCAGAAGCTCCGTCTGAGGAAGGACAGGGTCCGTGCAAAGCCGGGATGGCAGGTCAGACGGGAGGAATGAGCCCACTGCAGCACCCGAGACCTAACTGGATCGGGTACAAACAGCCGGTTAGCGGGACCATTACCTGGATCTGGATGAGTAAGCTGAGCCGACCGGACGAGACCCTCGATCTCCCATGTGACTGCCCCAATCACGCACACCGGAGGCAGGATGGTCTCTGGCTCGACGAGATCCCTCTCGGCGTCCCACTGACGAGAGAGAGAGTCTGGTTTCACATTCCGACATCCAGGCCGGTAAGTGAGTGTGAAGTTGAACCTCCCCAGGAACAACGCCCACCGCGCCTGTCGAGAGTTGAGCCGTCTGGCGGTGCGGAGGTAGGCCAAGTTCTTGTGGTCTGTCCAGACCACGAACGGTTGTTCGGCCCCCTCCAGCCAATGCCTCCACTCCTCCAAGGCCAGAACCACTGCCAAGAGCTCCCGATTCCCCACGTCGTAGTTCCTCTCCGCGGGCGACAACTGTCTCGAAAAAAAGGCACAAGGGTGAGTCTTCCGATCCCCCGTGGAACGTTGAGAAAGAACGGCCCCCACACCGGAGTCCGATGCGTCCACCTCCACCACAAACTGGCATGCCGGATCCGGATGCCTCAGAACCGGAGCCGAGGTAAACAGACGTTTCAGCTGCGCAAACGCCGCACCTGCCTCAGGTGTCCAGGAGAACGGAGAGAGCGTGGAGGTGAGCCGAGTAAGTGGTGCGTCGATCGTCTGGACCGACGAAGGGCTAGAACAGTAGACGAGCGGGCTATCTCTCTGATAGTCCGTAGCAGGGTGATCACAAGCCAGGGATGAATGTCACCTGGGGACTGGTAGCGTACCAGTTACGCATAGTACGAACGAGCGACGTCTCTCACTGACGCCGCTGTATAAATAGCCCCCAGGTGAGATCAATGGCAATTAGCCACGGTAATGGTTGGCAGGTGCGTGTGTGTGTGCGCCTCTAGCGCACGCGGCCTGGCAACGCCCCCTGTCAACCACCGTAACCGTGACACTCTGGCCGAAACCTGGTGGATGTATAGCTTCTTTGACATTGTAGTATGAATTCTACTCGGATGGATAAGAATCAATTGCAGAGGTCCGGATACTAAGTTCAAGTCTTTATTGAACAACACATCAAACACATCGACTGCAGCAAGATGGAGTCTACCGTGCCAATTTGTAGACTGAAGATGCCTTTCCTTATTACCCAGTTATATACTTTTTCACACATTCAGTGGCTTGTACATCACTTCATTCTTATTGGTCAAACGTTCGCCACGGCACTACTCCCTACGGCTATGGCTCATGTTACATCTATAGGACACCGTTGAAGGCACCCTAAAGGTACTGTAGCGAAATGAGCCGAAGGACACAAAGTATAGTGAACACAATGTTTATTGCTCTTAGCCGTCAGCTAACAAGCTAGATTTCACACACACACACTTCACTCTAACCCGGAACAACAACCCCTAAACTCCCGTCCCCATAGGAACCACTCCTCTCGGGCCCAACCCCAATCACAGCCTTCCCCAGGCCGTTACAATCCCCCCCCACAAATAAGGACCTCACCCCCGAGGGACCCGGGACGAACCCCAGGTTACGATCACACCAATGATCACACCCCAACCGGAGCGGACTCCCCAAACAAGTTCAGCCTTTAGCTGCTGGAACTTATTTTTATTTTTTTTAAGAAGAGTAGGGTGGACCACCTTCTCTTCCCGTCAGACCAGGGCGCATTCTTGTCCTCTAACCCTGTGGTCTCCCCTCTACCTAGTACCCCTCCGCCCCAAAACCCGTAAATTCCCGAAACCTCTCCGGCGGCCGCTGGTGCCTGGTAGACCGAGTTCCCGGACGAAACGGCGGGCCCGCCCAGTCGGGTGTGGAACCCGGGGAAGGTGCCCGGGAAGGTGGGGCTTCCCTCTCCCCGGAGACTAGGACCAGCAGCTGTACCCGGTATACCTCCCCCAACCTCTCCAGGACGCGGCACGGCCCCATCCAAGGGCTGTCCAGCTTCGGGCAACGGCCCTTTTTCCGCTGGGGTCGTAAACCCACACCTCAAAGTGACGCCCCTTTGCCCGCATGTCATAGTTTATTTTCTGCCCACTCCAGCCCGTGGGCCGACTCCAGGCGATCCTGATGTCTGCTGGCATACTCCGGGCCGGGGGCCGGAGGCAGGGTACATGTTGTGTGCCAAGGCCGACACTTAATCAGCCGTGCGTTCTCGGTTTCGATCACGTGCTGCACCAGGTGGGTTATCCCCACCTCCTCCTCCCAAGGCAAAGCTGTCCTTGAACTCTCGGAGCAGCTCCCACAGCTTCTCTTAATGCGAGGCGGTGAGGTGACAGGAGTTCCCAGTCCATATTGCATTTAAGGCCAGGCGTACTCCATCTCCCCCAGGCTGGGGTCCCGGTAACTGGCTGGGGGCAGGAGGGTTCTCGGTGGGGGTGTGGTTGGGGGAACCCTTCGGACCGGGTGTCTCCTGGCCCGGAGGAGGCGCGGCTGGCCCTCGTCTCCGTATTCCTCACCTCTGCCGCCCGCAGCCTGATTGGGGGCCTCCCGGGGTGTTTGTGGGGGCCATCGCCGGGCCATCCCTGAAGCTTACGACCCCCGCTCCAAAGTCTAGGCTACAGCTGGCAGCCTTCAAAAAGTCCAGGGCCAGAATAAAGGGTTCCGGTACTACTGCTACCCACACCCGATTACAAACTGCCCACCCTCCTACCGAAAACTTTACAGTGACCTTCCCCTTTAACGGCGCCAGCTCCCCCGTAACGGTGCGTAGCTGTACCGTCGTGGACTCTAGCTGCGTATCGCTCGGCACCAAGTCTGCCCGTAGCAAAGACTTTGCTCAACTAGGGCTGTGCATGGTTTACCGTCCACGTTGACCACTATAAAACATGAGTCCCCAATCGAGGCCCTCCCCTCCCACGGTCACTATAGGCCCCCGGGCCTGGTCTCCCTCAACTTCTGGGGACGGCGATGCACGGCTTCCTTGGCTGCCCCCCTGGGCCCCTCTCGCAGAGGGAAATGCCGGGGAAGTCCAAGCCGGACGTTGGGCCGGTTGTGGGTTCCGCATATCCCCCTCTATGCGGGACTTCAGTGGCGCCCCGGTAGCGGGACGGTGACGGCCTCCGTACCTCGCCCGCTCCCGAGGCTCGACCGGCGGGTCCCTTCTGGGGGGAAAAGGAACGTTGCGAGCCACCGCTGGAGGGGTCCTGACTCCGTCCTTGGCCTTCTCACCTGTTGCTCTTATGAGGCGACGACTTTCTCTCGCGGCGCTCTCTCCGTCTCCTCGTCCACGTCCGCCGACCAGCCGCACGCGCCGTACTGCTCGTCGTCGCTCTTCACTCTCCCCTCTCTAGGGTACTCCAACTTCCTCTTCGGTTCCATTACTCCAGGATTGTAGCGTATGTCCTTAGTCCCTTCTGACACCAATGTAGCGAAATGAGCCGTAGGACAAGGAGTATAGTGAACACAATGTTTATTGCCCTTAGCCGTCAGCTAACAAGCTAGATTTCACACACACACACACACTTCACTCGGAACAACAACCCCTAAACTCCCGCCCAAACGGAACCACTCCCCTCGGGCCCCCCCCCAATCACAGCCTTCCCCAGACTGTTACAGTACCCTTGTAAGGGCCTAAAGGGACATCAGCCGATAATAGGTCTGGAACACAACAACACATCTCTATGACCTAATGGGCCTTGGGATCCACCAGCAGATTATGCTGTAGCCATCTGCTGCAATGTATAGAGGAACAAAAGACAGTGTTTTACACTACAACATCATCAAACCCAGGGTGCGAACTGGA
The DNA here is from genome assembly GCA_027704905.1 of Muraenolepis orangiensis. Taxonomy (NCBI): domain Eukaryota; kingdom Metazoa; phylum Chordata; class Actinopteri; order Gadiformes; family Muraenolepididae; genus Muraenolepis; species Muraenolepis orangiensis. The sequence continues at coordinate 4,138,260 of CM051009.1, forward strand.
GGGGAGCAGGGGACGCTATAGCTCCCCTAGTGGTGACATGAGCTCCCCTGGGAACATGGTTTGTGAAATTTGGGGGGAGCTCTCTAAAATACTGATATGATGAGTACTATGTGCATCGTTGTGTTGTGTGTGTGGCGTCGCGTCGCGTCTCTCCAGGCAGTGAGAGGGTTGTGTTGTGCTATAGCTGTATTATTAATATTAATATTGTTGATGGTTGGTGCCGCTGGCTGCTCTTATCGCGTGTGTTCGGCTCTGTGTGGGCTACAGCCATAATAGGCTATAGCCCATGTGAAACAATGTAGCCTGTTTTTGAGTCATTTTAAGTTGATTTAATTAAACAGTCAAACGTTACATTGGTGGTCCGTGGATTATTTATTATCAAGTTGATTGAAGTTTGCGTAGCCCATACATGCTCGGGCAATCTGTTGACATGAACATGATCCATCGGGACGTTTCATGTCAATGTAGACCTGTGGCACCACCCCGTGTGCAACAGATGTTCTCTTTATAATAGGCCTATGTCTGTGCTGTTGCTATTAATGCACGGATCAGCATTACAGCAACTATACCCCCGGAGACCGTGGTATAGTTCGCACACTGATCAAACCTTTGCTCTATTTTATCTTATCATGTCATACAGTGATAGTTGGGCGTTCTGGGGGAAGCCCAGCCCAAATGGAGACCTTTGGAACAACGTCATGAAGGTTTTAGACGTGTGCCCAGAAGCTACAATCTTTACTCCTCTTTTGACGAACACCTGAATCTGTTGATTCAAGGGATCTTCATTTTGTTGATCTTTCCTGACTAGCTCCCAGACCATAGTCGAGGAATACAGGGGATATTCATCCAGGGCCGAAGCACAGGCTTCGGGTTCAATAACCCACTTAATGAACAGACAGGCAGGGTTTACTTCCGAGAGGGTTGGATTTATTGACAACTTATTCTAGACAGATGTACATTGCTACTACTCCCGTTCACTTCACCAGACACACACAGACGCTCGCTCCTTCACCTCGCGCTCCCACAACCACACGCCACGCCCCCCTCTCTTTTAAAGGGGTAGGCAGCCTTGCTGTTAAGTTAAATGTCTACATATGTCCTCAGTTTTTATATAGATTATGTCTATTCTGTACCCAAGTTCACAAAGGGATGCAGTGTTATTATTGTACCACTGTGAGGAACTGAAGCGTTAAGTAAGGACGCATGCTTGCGTCGTATGTTAATGAGGGGGTGTTCACCTGACGTACATGTTCAGATGGTGTGTGTGTGTGTGTGTGTGTGTGTGTGTGTGTGTGTGTGTGTGTGTGTGTGTGTGTGTGTGTGTGTGTGTGTGTGTGTGTGTGTGTGTGTGTGTGTGTGTGTGTGTGTGTGTGTGTGTGTGTGTGTGTGTGTGTGTGTGTGTGTGTGTGTGTGTGTGTGTGTGTGTGTTCGTTCTACGTTAGCTCTGCTGAGCGAAAGGATGTACCAGTGGTGCAGAGGGAAATACACCATGACCAAGGGCTAAACAGTTCATCGTCTCCGTCACAACTATCTCTCTCCGAGTGCAACGTATGAGGAAGCTGCCATCCTTAACGTCAACACTTGCCCTACATGAACCTACTAGTATAACACTTTCCTTGCATTTTTACTTTCACATTTTCATATGACACAGGGCAGCATGTTGTGCCACACACAGATTGTAGCTGGCGGAACCCCTTGGGAGTACAGACAAAGTCGGGGGCAAGAAGGAGTTTAAAACCCGTAGGTTTCTTTATTGTCCCGGGTAGAAAACTGTGTGTATGGTGCACCAAGGAATAAACTGATATGAGGTGTGAACTGTGAACTATGTGTGTGTAAATTACGGAAGTAATAATACCATGTGTAAAGCGACTTACTTGTGTGCGAAATGGAAATCCAAGGGGGTGTTGTAGAATGTGATGCGGGGGGGAAAGGCTGGAGTCCAAAACAGATCACAAAAACATCGAAACACGAAAATCCAACGGAAGTAATAAACAAGAAAAATAGTCCAACAGAGAAAAACAAAGTTTGCAGAGATTGCAAAAAGGGTATTCACGGAGAAATCGACTAGAGTCTCAGGTTGTACCGTAACAGAACAGACATACATCCCACCCTCCCTGGTTCTAACAGAGTAGGAGTATATGTGGACCGCTTTTTAGGGATAAAGTCACAAAGAGATTCCGAAAGGTCACTAAATCTAGCGATACGAGGATAGTAAAGTACCAGGCAGGAGAGAGAGCAAGAGAGAGAGAGAGATAATCCATGTGCATGTTTAGTTGCTTCAGTTCTCTCCCTCCACCAGGCTCGGGAGCAGTGGCGGCTGGCCCATAGGGGGCGATGGGGCGCCGCCCCCCCTAAACCACACGCACAAAAAAAAAAAAAAAAAATTATATATATATAAATTGTCAATATGTGTGTGTTTAAAATATGGAATGCACCCAGAAATATGTGTAAAATATGATTTTAAAATAATTTGCGCAACATAATATGCTTTTCCTAGTACACATATGCCTAGTACACTGCAGCCTTAAGGGCACATTTGTATGACGATGCTGCTGGGGCGCTTTTCAAATCGCCCCACGGAGGCGGGTCTCTGTAGCAGTTTAGCCGATTGCTGATTCTAGATATAAACGAGTGACATAAAATGTAGCCAATCAGCGTCCTCAAAACGTCTTCCCGTGGGGCGCTTTTCAAATCGCCCCACGGAAGACATCATTTGTGTGCGTCACAGTGTACTACTAGGAAAAGCATATTATGCTCTGTCTCTGCGGGCACACACACGCACACACACACACACACACACACACACACACACACACACACACACACACACACACAGACGCACACGCACAGACGCACACTCACACACAGACACACGCACAAACACATACGCAAAAACACACACACACACACACTTACAAATATATGTCAGTGTTTTTTGTCAGTGTGCCCCGATATATATATATTTTTGTTGAGTGATTGATATAGTTTTCGTGAGTGATTTAAACAAGCAGGTATATATATATATATGGATGTCGCAATCGTGAAGTCCAACGGCGGGGGGGGGGGGGTCGCGATCGTGAAGTACAAGGGGGGGGGGCAAAATGGTATAGCCCCCCCTGGTGAAAAATGCACCAGCCGCCACTGGTAACTATGTGTGTTGGCGAAGACAAATAAATCAAGAACTATCAGTTGCTATCATGTGGTTAAAGGACACGTCGACATGTTGTCGTTAAGTGTGGCGCATGGGGAAGGAACAGAACAAGTTGGTACACTTTTATATGCACCACTCATGCTCTCATGCAGGGACGTGCACAGACATGTTCGGGGCAGGAGCTCAAGTGAGAAAAAGGACACTTCCCGTAATCATTTATAAAACAAACAAAATGTTAAGCCAAGCAATAGAATACTGAATTGCCTGAATTGCCTGAATACATGAATGATCCAATACATTATTATTATTATTATTATTATTATTATTATTATTATTATTATTATTACACTTACCGCACACATAACATAAAATAACTGCTGTTGACAAGGAGTTAGTGTAACTTCAGTGTTCAGTGTAACTACAATTCCCTCCTTTCACATATGAGGGTGGGTCGCTGTATCATGTAATGATTAAGATCTATCAGCATACAACTTTTCTTACTTTCTTAGGCCTTTAAATTCCCAAAGGAACATAGGCCGTCGACGAAGCTCCTCCATCCTCTTCGGTCTTGTGCCCTCCGCTCCAGATCTTGCCAGGACAGCCCTTCTTTCTTCATCTCCTGTTCTGTGGTTCTTCTCCAGGTGGTTTTTGGTCTGCCTCTCTTCCTCTTGCCCTGTGGGTTCCATGTCAGCGCCCGCTTTGTGATTGATTTTTTTCTTCTGAGTGTGTGACCTATCCACTTCCACTTCCTCCTCCGGATTTGATTTTCTATTGAGTCTTGTTTGGTGAGTTCCCACAGGTTGGCGTTAGAGATGGTGTTGGGCCAGTATATTCCCAGGAGGCGTCTGAGGCACCGGTTGGTGAAGGTCTGTAACTTATTGTGTATAGTGGTGTCAGCATACAACAAACTAGTACAATTAATAGTTATTAAATGAGCAGCCAACAATCAAAATTATGAAGTTACTGTTTAAGGCAGGACATTACAGGCAAAAAGATAGTTTTTTCATGTACTTGTAAATTGTGTTATTTTGGTCTATTTTGCTTCCATATTTTCTTTCACTCTAATGGAAAGAAAACTTCCAAAAAACGATATGGTGTTCGTTTTACTACCTGTCCTGTCTGAATTCATCTATAGATTTAAAGCTAATCTGCATGTTTAAACATAACATTTCAGGGGAAAATACTGACTTGCTGTAAGTAACTGTGTGGGGAAGTTGTGAGGTGATATGTTTTGTCTTTTCACCTACAATGCCTTGGTAAATGCATGCAAATGAGCCTAGTTAACGCCTCATTTGCATATCAATGGCGATTGTGATGACGTTATTAGATACACATTTTACTGTATTCACCTGTAGTGTCTCCCCTTAAGTACAGTACATTAGCCTGTATGCCCATGATAAATTGCCTTAGCAAAACTTTGAGCTAACTTATCCATTAGTTGGTTAACTATATTTGTTTTAGTCTTTTGGCTAATTAGCTGTAAACTCGAGGCACTGGCAGCTTAGTAATTTGTTCATCACCACTCACCTTCAAACAAGCCAAGAAAATATATGGGACTGTAAGGTGGGAGGTGCTGCTACCTGTCTGAAGGGCCTGTAAGGTGGGAGGTGCTGCTACCTGTCTGAAGGGACTGCCGATGGGAGTGAGGGAGGGAGGGAGGGAGGGAGGGAGGGTAGAGAGAGCCTGGGAACTTGACCGTCTAATCTTCCGACCTGATATTTTTATCTTTTATTCAATCTATATATTTTTTGGAAAGGGAAACTGTGGGCAAACAGGAGTAGATATATATTAATTTCTAAAAAAAATAATAATAATAAAAATTAAAAAGCATCCCATAAAAAAGGCACTTTCTCTGGAGGAAGAAAAAGGGCAGGGCCCCCTTTGATGTCTATGTGTGCACGTGCCTGCTCTCATGTATACATACACAGTATACAATCCTATGTTTCTTTCAAGATTCAAGATTCAAGAGACTTTATTTATCCCGAGGGAAATTAAGGAAATAGAGATTCATAGAGATTGCTCTATCTACCTTGTCTTTTGTCGCGACTAAGCGTTATGCAAAGGATTGGGCGATGACGTCACATAGTTGGCAACCCTGCGGAGAAGAGAGTAGCCGAAAGTCCGGGAAACAAAAGTTACTCGTTACACCCTTTTTACACGACATGGAGGCTGTTCTCTCTTTCTTGGGAAAAAGTTTTCAAACTAAATAGTTTGACAACTGGAAAACATCATAAGGTGAGTACAAACATTTGATGAAATAATATAAAGAAGAAATAAAGTGCTTTTATTCACTTGATAAAAAATAATAGTCATAGGAATGGACAACGTTGCCAGATCTGAAGTTATGTTCGGGTTTTGGTCTAATGGACGATGTCTGGCCTACATGGTTAACATTCTGTGCGATGCTTACATTTGATTTAATTTGATACACTTTATTCATCCCCAAGGGGGGACTGGGTTGTCACCCATGAGCACAATCACACAACCTCACATATAGACAAATACACCACACTCCAAGAGGGCATCGCCATTGCGCGGTACACAACACACACGAGTAAATACGGTAATACAATAACTGTGATGAAAGGTTTGATGCGGTATTAAAGCAACAAGATGCGGGGCTACCAGAGAGAATATGACAAAGGCATTGGACATTTCAACAGCCGAAGCGACGGCTTCTAGGCGCGCTCAGTGCAACACGGATGCTTTACCAGATAGCCGGGACGTGCACAGACATGTTCGGGGCAGGAGCTCAAGTGAGAAAAAGGGCACTCGTAATCTTTTCTAAAACAATGTTTTAAAACGAAAGGTTAAGCCAAGCAACAGAATACTGAATTGCCTGAATACATTAATGATCCAATACATTCTAATTATTATTATTATTATTATTATTATTATTATTATTACACTAACCGCACACATAACATAAAATAACTGCTGTTGACAAGGAGTTAGTTTCAGTGTAACTACAATTCCCTCCTTTCAAAATTATGAAGTTACTGTTTAAGGCATGTTTTATTTCACTCTAATGGAAAGAAAACTTCCAAAAAACAAAATGGTGTTCGTTTTACTACCCTGTCTGAATTAATCTATAGATTTAAAGCTAATCTGCATATTTAAACATAACATTTCAGGGGAAAATACTGACTTGCTGTAAGTAACTATGTGGGGAAGTTGTGAGGTGATATGTTTTGTCTTTTCACCTGCAATGCCTAGGTAAATGCATGCAAATTAGCGCATTTTAATTAGGCCTAGTTAATGCCTTTGATACACATTTTACTGTATTCAGCTGTAGTGTCTCCCCTTAAGTACAGTACAGCTCAACTTTGAGCTAACTCATCCATTAGTTGGTTAACTATTTGTTTTAGTCTTTTGGCTAATTAGCTGTAAACTCGAAGCACTGGCAGCGTTGTCCTTTGTTCATCACCACTCACCTTCAAACAAGCCAAGAAAAGCAGGCATAAAATGGGACTGTACGGTGGTAGATGCTGCTACCTGTCTGAAGGGACTGTAAGGTGGGAGGTGCTGCTACCTGTCTGAAGGGACTGTAAGGTGGGAGGTGCTGCTACCTGTCTGAAGGGACTGTAAGGTGTGAGGTGCTGCTACCTGTCTGAAGGGACATTAAGGTGGGAGGTGCTGCTACCTGTCTGAAGGGACTGTAAGGTGGGAGGTGCTGCTACCTGTCTGAAGGGACTGTAAGGTGGGAGGTGCTGCTACCTGTCTGAAGGGACTATAAGGTGGGAGGTGCTGCTACCTGTCTGAAGGAACTGCCGATGACTGTCCGCACCGCTGAGCAGCAGACGTGGAGGGAGGGAGGGAGGAACTTGACCGTCTTCCGACCTGATATTTTTATCTTTTATTCAATCAATATATTTTTTGGAAAGGGAAACTGTGCGCAAACAGGAGTAGATATATATTAATTGATTTAAAGAAAATAATTAAAAAATGAAATAAAAAAGCATCCCACAAAAAGGGCACTTTCTCTGGAGGAAGAAAAAGGGCAGGGGCTCAAGCCCCCTTTGATGTCTATGTGTACACGTGCCTGCCAGATAGTATACAGTTATAATATATAATAATTATCATTATAGCACAATATTAAACTTCATTGTGTTTATGATTTCGTTTTTGGTTCAGACGGAGTGCAATATTATTGCGCGTCAACTCGTTAGGCAGCTGTCCTTGGCGCTGGTGCGTGTTGGTTTTACAGGTGTTGATGATTCAATAATTTGGTCTGGGGTCTGTTCTAAGATCCCAGGTTCATTGTTGGTCTTTGTGATTTCATGTTCAGCATTCAAATGGATTCTACAGAAACAATATGTAGATGTGCGTGTGTCCAGGTCTCCAGTCTACTATGAATGAGGAGAGAGAGGAGGGGGGTCCTACCTCTATAACCCCTCTGTCTGAGGAGCATGGCCAAGCTGAGAGGTAAGAAGAGGATCTCTCACTGTCTGTGACTGTTGTCCATCTCAGATCTCAGCAGTGATCTCAACACCATCACTAGTCTGAGTAAAAGCTCTGTGTTTGTGTTGTGTTGAAGCCCAGAGCAGCAGGAGAGAGCAGACTCCCCTAGACCCAGCTGTGTCTCCATCAAGAGTGACTGGTCTATGGATCACCCTGTCCAGTTTAAAGATGGATGCCCCTCCAGAAAGGAGAGGTAGGAGTTTCAAAGGTATTTTGACGCTTGTAAGGAACCTCAGCTTTGCCTCAGCCGCAAAACCATTATTTACATACATAATTTTCCATTAACGGGACAGCCTGTTATGGTTCATGTAAAAATGCATCATCTATCAAACATCCATAAATCCTGGTTCTTGTTTTTGTAGAATAGTCCAGCAGGAGAGAGCAGACTCCCCTGGACCCAGCTGTGTCTCCGTGAAGAGTGACTGGTCTATGGATCATCCTGTCCAGTTTAAAGATGGAAATAATTCAACTGAGAAAAGGTGAGGACGCATCAGAGATTATAACCATTCTGCTCTAGCAATCTACCTTGCCACATGCCAATACAGTGGCTTCTTTGGGCTTCTCCTGCCAACAAAGACACAGGATAATGATGGGTTTAACAGTTTATTGCAAGGTTGAGGCTTTTGAACTAACAGAGCAGATGGTACATGCTAGTGCTCTCCTGGAGTGTGTGGTGATGGCTGGTTTAACCTGTGGGCCCAGATTCCCAGATTCCCCTGTACCCAGCTGTGTCTCCATGAAGAGTGACTGGTCTATGGATCATCCTGTCCAGTTTGAAGATAGACGTCCCTCAAAAGAAGACAGGTAGGAGTTTCAAATGTGTTTTGTCAGTGGTAAGGAACATCGGCTTCACGTCAACCGCATCACCACTCCCGTCATCAATTATTTTCCAATAACGGGACAACCTGTCATGGTCGAACATTCTTGTTTTTCTAGAAGCAAATCTCAGAAGAGTGCAGACTCCCCTGGACAGAGATGTGTCTCCATGAAGAGTGACTGGTCTATGGATCACCCATTCCAGTTTAAAGATGGACGCCCCTCCACAGAGAAGAGGTAGAAGTTTCAAGTCTAATCTGTCTGACTCGGGCCAGGTGAGGCTGCTTAAACCAGCCTCTAACCACCAACCAGCATCTATGGAACATCAATAAATCATGCTTCTTCTTGTTCTGGAAGAGTCCAGCAGCAGAGAGCAGACTCACCTGTATGCAGCTGTCTCTCCATGAAGAGTGACGGGTCTATGGATCAACCTATTAATTTCAGTGAACATCACCAACCTTCTAAGAAAAGGTGAGGATTTAGCCAATATATAATCACATTTAACAGTCAAAATCCACAAATCTTAACTTCCAGATGTTGTATGTTTTTATAGAAGAGTCGAGCAGGAGAGCTCCCCTGGACCCAGCTGTCTCTCCATGAAAAGTGACTCGTCTATGGATAGACCTGTTCAGTTTAAAGATGGAAATCAGTCTGTTGAGAACAAGTGAGGATTCATCACAGATTATAGCAATACAGCAACAATCGAACATCCATTAATACTGCTTCTTGTTCTTCTAAAAGAGTCAAGCAGGAGAGTGCAGACTGCCCTGTCCAGTTTAAAGATAGACACCCCTCCAGAGAGGAGAGGTAGGAGTTTCAGATGATGAAAACAGACCAGTTGGTTGTTATCTGCTGGTGATGATGTTTAGAAGTCAAGAGATAATCAAAAGGATCCTGTGTGTGTGTGTGTGTGTGTGTGTGTGTGTATGTGTGTGTGTGTGTGTGTGTGTGTGTGTGTGTGTGTGTGTGTGTGTGTGTGTGTGTGTGTGTGTGTGTGTGTGTGTGTGTGTGTGTGTGTGTGTGTGTGTGTGTGTGTTCTCTGCACAGACGACAGCAGGACAGGTCAGAGGTTGCCAGTGCTCAGTATGTACAGCAGCATCAAAGAGGGGAGCTGATCAAGGTGTGTAAATGACACTTCTGCATCCAGTACATCCGCACAGATCTCAACAGACCTGTATGTACACACCATTGATGCCGGTTGGGGACCTTTGCATGCTCTAAGACTGGCAGTTCTCCTTTTTTTTTGGAACACAGTTGGCCCTTGCCCACATTGGTCCAGCACAGAACAGGCGTAGTGTTTTGTTTTTGACAGCCAGATACGAGAATAAAATGAATGCACCCAGCCAAATCAAAACACAGTTCTTGTAATCAGTTTGTTGCAGTCAGTGTAGGGCAAGTTACTTTCAAAATGCAATTGCAAACATGCTGTATGCAGAACTGTAAATGCAGCTTTAATGTACAGCAATACATTTGACATCCACAATATAGATATAGTGTGGAAACCGGCATCAGTTGTTGCCCGTGTTTTTGTGTGTCTCTGGAGCTCAGCGAACATGCAAAATCACAAGATTGTCAATGTGCATATACTACTACCCATATTAAAATAATACAAAGACATCTGAACATCGACAAAGTTCCTGTCTTATACGCCTCTCTTGTGTTGCAATAGTTGCCAGACTCTCCAGACCATGTCCTAGAATCAGATGTGAGTCCAGATGCGGCTGATGTCCTCAGTTAGTTCAGAGTAAAGTTCTCATTGATGTTTGTTCTGTTCCAGAGGGCTGAGGAGAAGGCGCAAGGTTTTCTAGAGAAAGAGCAGAAGAAGCTCTGGAGGGTTTCCTTCCCACATTACCCACAATGCTCAGAGAGTCAGAGGGAGGAGGTGGTGGTGGATGGTAAGAAAGAGGAGCTGAGGAAGCGCGCCATACAGGGAGTGATAGACATCACAAGGTTCTGTCTGATGGAGATGAACCAGGAGGAACTGGCCGACACACTGAGGATGGGTAAGAGACTGCTATTTTGAAATGTTTTAAACATTTTAACCATGTGAGAATATCTTAAAGGTTAAATGGTTTAATCCATATATGTAGGGTTATTGTAGGGGTAACTGGTTAAATGGGTTGATCCAGATATGAAGGGTTAGTGTGGGGTATCAAGTTAAATGGTTTTATCCAGACATGTATGATTATTGTGGGGGTATCAAGTTAAATGGTTTGATCAACATATGTAGGGTTATTGTGGGGGTCATCTCACATGTTTTTTAATCTACCCCTCTGTGACATCACAAGTGGGATTGTCCTCCAGCTGGAAGGAAGGGACAGATGGGCAGTACTAACTGGTTGTCTGGAGTTGATCTGTCCATCATACATCTGACTGGACACTCACACTTTTGATGTCAAACAAATATTTATTTAAAAAAAAACATGGAGAGAGTGTTAAGACACATCATAGCTATAATTTTAAATAAAGTACTTTTGCCATAATACCAATTATATTGTGGAAATATCAAAATTATCCTGAAATATTTTGTTAATAACAGGGAGTTCTATTCACGACCAGCTCCTCCAACTACATCCAACCACAAGTAAGGAAGCCACTAGATGCACATGTTCCACTGATTACCATTGGTTTACCATCCATTAACTGATTTCTTCTGTTTTGTCATTTAGAAACTGCTGTTGAGTGGCTCAAGTCTCATCTGAAGGAGAAGTTTAGGTGTATGTTTGAGGGAATCGCTAAAGCAGGACAGCCAACAAGACTGAATGACTTCTACATAGAGCTCTTGATTACCGAGGGAGACAGTGGTGAGATCAACAAGGAACATGAGGTCAGACTGATTGAAAAAGCGTCCAGGAAAAAAGCCAAGGAGGAGACGCCAATCACATGTGAAGACATCGTTAAACCATTACCTGGACAAGATCAACCAAGCAGAACAATAATGACGACTGGAGTGGCCGGCATTGGTAAAACCGTTTTGACAAACAAGTTCACTCTGGACTGGGCTGAAGGCAAAGCAAACCATGACATACACTTCATATTTCCCTTCACTTTCAGAGAGCTAAATTTACTGAAAGGGAAAGAGTTTAGCTTAGTGGAACTTCTTCATCACTTCTTTATTGAAATCAAAGATGCAGGAATCTGCAGATTTGACCAGTTCCAAGTTATCTTCATCTTGGATGGTCTAGATGAGTGTCGACTTCCTCTAGACTTCCAGAACAACCTAATCTGGACTGATGTCACAGAGTCCACCTCAGTGGATGTGCTTCTGACAAACCTCATCAGGGGCAACCTGCTTCCCTCTGCTCGCATCTGGATAACCACACGCCCTGCAGCAGCCAATCAGATCCCTGCTGAGTTTGTTGGCAGGGTGACAGAGGTGAGAGGGTTCACCGACCCACAGAAGGAAGAATACTTCAGGAAGAGATTTAGAGAAGAGGCCAGCAAAATCATCTCCTACGTTAAAACATCACGAAGCCTCCACATCATGTGTCACATCCCAATCTTCTGTTGGATCAGTTCTACAGTTCTGGAGGACTTTTTCAAAACATCCCAGAGATTAAAAGAAATGCCCAAGACCGTAACTCAGATGTATATCCACTTCCTGAGGGTTCAGTCCATACAGGGGGATAGGAAGTATCATGGGAGAGCTGAAACACATCCAAACTGGAGTCCAGAGAGCAGGAAGATAATTGTTTCTCTGGGAAAACTTGCTTTTAACCAGCTGGAGAAAGGCAACCTTATCTTCTACGAGGCAGACCTGGCAGAGTGTGGCATCGATATCAGAGCAGCCTCAGTGTACTCAGGTGTATTTACCCAGATATTTAAAGAGGAGTGTCGGCTGTATCAGGAGAAGGTGTTCTGCTTTGTTCATCTGAGCATCCAGGAGTTTTTGGCTGCCCTGTATGTCTTTATGTCCTTCATCGACACTGGTGTCAATCTGCTGTCAGAAGAAAAACCAACCTCCACGGAAGATGAAATCCTCCTCTTCCAGAGTGCTGTGGACAAGGCCCTAAAGAGTGACAATGGACACCTGGACTTGTTCCTCCGCTTCCTTCTGGGCCTCTCTCTAAAGACCAATCAGGTTCTCCTACGAGGTCTGCTGGGAAAGACAAAAAGTAGCTCACAGACCAATCAGAGAACAGTCAGTTACATCAAGGAGACGATAAGTAGAGATCTCTCAGCAGAGAGAAATATCAATCTGTTCCACTGTCTGAATGAGCTGAATGACCATTCTCTAGTGGAGGAGATCCAACAGTACCTGACATCAGGAAGACTCTCCAGAGAATCTCTTTCCCCTGCTCAGTGGTCAGCTCTGGTCTTCATCTTACGGTCATCAGAAGAGGAGCTGGACGTGTTTGACCTGAAGAAATACACAGCTTCAGAGGAGGGTCTTCTTAAGCTGCTGCCAGTATTTAAAGACTCCAAAACACATCTGTAGGTGCACTAATGGAATGTTTTAAAACACAATTGACATTCAACTACAATAGTTTAATGAAATTTATAATTCAATATAATTAAATACACATGTTCCTATTTAGGCTCAATGGATGTAATCTGTCAGAGAAATGCTGTGAAGCTCTGGCCTCAGTTCTCAGCTCAGACTCCTCTGGTCTGAGAGAGCTGGACCTGAGTACCAATGATCTGCAGGATTCAGGAGTGAAGCTGCTCTCTGCTGGACTGGGGAGTCCACACTGTACATTGGAAACTCTCAGGTCAGTTTTTCTCCATATGCAAATAGTAAAACAACAAGACATTTGAACAGATTTGAATCCAAGAATGACACCTTAAGGTCTATGTTAGCTAATGATTGTTCATGTGCATATGCACATGCAGAAGTATTCCATTAATAACATGTTGATGGAGTGACTATAGGATTTGAAATGTCAGGCTCTAAAATTATTCAGGCTGAAAAGCATTGATTTGATTTCAGAATAAAGGCATACAATCACTTAGACCAAGTTCACCTGGTGCTTTGATATGGACAGGGGATCTTAAGGGACAATACCAGGCTGGTGATGAAACTGTCACAACCCTTAGTGAGGGCATATTTGGGCATGTAAACCCAGACACATTTGAAGCAGAATAAGGATATTTTGTGTAACTAGTGAGCTATACCAGAGGAAAATTGTGCTGCTTACAATCGTCTCTTCTTTGTCTTATCAGAAATATATCAGCTCTAATTTAGAGATTACTAAATTAAGTCTGACGTGGTATACCTTAGGAGAGATACTTGGGCGGCAGTATAGCTCAGGAGGTAGAGCAGTCGCCTCACAACCAGAAGGTTGTTGGTTCGATCCCCGCAGCCTCCTCCTCCTCCACCTGTCGAGGTGTCCTTGAGCAAGACACTGTAACTCTAACTGCTCCTGATGTGCTGGCTGACTCCTTGCATGGCTGTCTCCTTGCCGTTGGTGTATGAATGGGTGAATGTGAGGCATGACTTGTAAAGCGCTTTGGTTAGAAAAGCGCTATATAAATGTCCATTTAGAGAAGTAAGGAGAAAAATATTAGATAAATCAAAGATAAAGCCAAACACGTTTTATTTTAGATCTACTGCTATCTCAAGAGCTGAGATCAGTACAGTGACACAATTCATTGATCTTGAATTGGGATTGGGATGAGACATGCAGAACTCAATTTCTTCAAAGCTGAATTTAAGAAAATGGTCAAAATCTTATACTGATCTTAAGCTTGAGCTCAATTTTGTCTAGGATAAATGTTTTAATTGTCATTGTCTCTGGGTAAGCACTGATTAAAGCTTGCTAGAATTCTCAAAGGTGTCTTTTTGATATATGGTTGGAAATTTGTGTTGTGAAAGCTGTTCTTCTTACATGTTCAAGAGATGGTCTGACCACAGAACTACATTCCCACTAGCCTGGTCGGCTAGTGGGAATGACAGTTGTATTCTGTTCTTCACATGATATATATAGGCCTACTATAAAGATAGCGTCAATGACGCAGTAGCTATCCTGTCACGAAGGGATAGTTCGGTGGGACCCAGAACGCAGACCAAGACAGTGGAGCTATAACATAAAGCTTTATTTCAAGCACAACACAACTCAAACACAACACAAGAGAGTGATCAGGGACAGTCCAGGGGTCTGGGAACCGGGAGGTCGATCCGCGGAGTACCGGCAGGTAGTAGACCGGCGAGTAGACTGGGACGGGGGAGGAGTCTGGGTACCGGAAGGTCGAGTAGCGACAGGTACCAGACAGACGGATGGACAGGGACGAGCGAGAAGTCTAGATACCGGGAGGTCGGAGTAGCGACAGGTTCCAGACAGGTAATTATAATGACCGGGGAGCTCGTATAGACCGGAGTAACACGAGACAGGCGGGGGACGCGGGACAGGCAAAGGATCTGGATCTCCGGGACATCAGCGTGGCGATTCCGTCCAGAATGTACGACGTAACATGAACAACATATGACATGCAGTACGACGTACGACCTAACACTGGGGTAACGGGAAGCCAGGGTATATATACCCCAGGTGAGGGGATTAACAAATAGACGCGGCAATAGCTGACAGGTGTGTGTGTGCGCCGCCAGCGCACGTGGCTTGGCCACGCCCCCTGCCAACCACCGTAACCGCGACACATCCGTCCTCACTATCATTTTTGACACTGTGGCTTATTTTTGCAGACAAGCCAAACAGAATTTAAACTGATTGTGATGTGAGGGGGAAGAAGCGTTAAATAGCTATTTAGCGATTACTCTATTAATGTGAAAATCTATGCACAGTGGCCAATGCTGCCAAACAAACCTAACATAATTTAAATTGATTGGGATTTGAGGGAGAAGCGTTGTTTGTGTAAAGTATATTTACCTGTTTTTAATTCAAATAAGACATAATATCATATAGTAAAACCAGTTATGCACGTAAATCACGTAAATTGTCTAATCGCGAGCCAAAGAAACACCACCTTGTCACGGTCAGCCATGCGTTCTGTTTAAGTTTGGCGCCATGCACCCGGAACACTTTGAGTTCGTAACTCAAAAGTTTCATGTCTGAAATATTCGACTCATAATGAATGATACAAGATAGATCCTTACATGGTGATAACCCTCCCCCAAAAACTCTGATTGGGTATTCACCAGCACAGTGAGCTCTGCTGATTGGTTCACAGAGCCTCTGGCTAGACCCGCCCTTACTGTCCTACACACTCATGTTAAAACAGGACTCACCGGCTGCCCAGGTCCGGCAGTTTTATAATGGACTTCAATGGGGAGCTTTGGGAAGATGGACCTCAGGACAGTACTTTTCAATTGCGGTAGGGGCTGCTGTTGGAATTTTGTGATGGGGATATGATTGTTGTTAAAAATTGTAATATTATCAGTATTGAGTATTACTCAGCTGGTATTGACCTTTTCTACAAGTTTTTGTTGCTATACGTTAATGAATTGGCCTTACCAAGACCCCAAACAAGCAACAAAGGAATGGGACTTCCCTGTGTAGATACAGAGGGACAATGGAGAGCGGGGGAAAGCCTGACCGTCGCCAACAAATGCACCGGCAGGAGGGGGGTCCCGTGGCGGCCTACTAGTGAGGACACGCCAAAGAGGATGGAAACCAGCCCTACCGAGCATTCTCCTTGCCAATCTCTGGCTAATAAGACAGACGAACTGAACTGCCGTATGGCCTCATCAGGGAGTGTTGCGCCGTGATCCTAACCAAGACATAACTGACCTCCATGATACCTGACGAAGCAGTGCAACCACCCGGCATTCTCTTTGTTTCGACCAAACAGCTGAGTCTACGGGGAACAACAAAGGTGGGGCGTATGCTGCTTGGTGAACAACAACTGGTGTACGGATGTTCAGGTCCTTTCACAACACTGCGCATCTAGCCTGGAATAAAGCCTAGCAATTGATAACTTGATAGCCTAGCAATCAAGTGTAGCCCTAAAACACGAGGTTTGGGTTTTACATCCGTGCTAGAGATGGAGTCACTGTTGGTTCATTGAAATACTCTGTTCCCTCTCTGTGCCATAACATGAATGTCTTCCCTTACATGAAAGAGTAAATTTGGTCCTTCTATAGCTTACAATTATATATATTTCCTTTAAAGAAAATGTGAGAGGAAGGTGCTAGTGAGCCCCACATAGTAGAGGCTTTTACAAGGGACTTTGCCGAATCCTCGCTAAAAATAAGTCACTAACCACACTTGTGCCATCAAACAAGTGGAAACATACCAACAACAAACCAACTTCCAAAAAATAAGGTAAAGCTAGCTAGCTGGCATCAGCTCAATAGGCACAGAACCGCTTATGTCCATCATCGTAGCAGCTTTCAAGAACTTAGAAGGAAACATCAACACTGGACTCAATTTACTGGACTCAATTTACTGGACTCCTAAAATGACACCTAGTCCAATCCTCCCTGGCTGACCATCTCATCTGAAGTCAACATCCGGAGGATTGAATGTCAAAATGTAGCTGTATTTTACAGATATTTCAATCTACATTTTCCTCAAAATTTAGCTGCATTATCTGCATTCACATTGTAATATGGGTGGGTGTGTTTTATTCTTGAGAAACTTTTTATTTCAGACATTTTTCAGGGGGTCAATAGCTGCAGTAGAAACATAGCTTGGTGCTGGAGATTTAAATAATCATTTTAAATCAGTAGTATTTTGAACATAAAATACAAATGTGAATGTTTTAAGAGCCTGAATTCTCACTACTATTACTATTACTACTATTACTAAATACATTTTTCATGGTGGTTCAATTTCTGAAGGCTGATTGGCTGTCATCTGTCAGCGAGATGCTGTGAAGCTCTGGCCTCAGTTCTCAGCTCAGACTCCTCCAGGCTGAGAGAGCTGGACCTGAGTACCAATGACCTGCAGGATTCAGGCGTGAAGCTGCTCTCTGCTGGACTGGGGAGTCCACACTGTACACTGGAAACTCTCAGGTCAGTTCTACTCAATGTGCAAACAGTTACACCAAAGCGTTCGATATTAGAATACGTTTAACAGATTACATATAATAAAAGTCCAAATTTACAAGTATACATATTTTGAGTTATTCTTCGGAAAATGATGTATAGATTTTCAGCTGCAATGACAGTTTAAGTTCTACATTGCATTCTTAGTTGGTTTATGATGGTATATGGTGTGTGTTGTATTATATTCTTAATATACTCGTCATGTAGTCTGACAGGTGGAGGTTTGTTTACTATTTTCTGTTCATTTCACATTTGACATCAATCTATATTTACTTTTAAATGTGTCATTTATTAGCATTCATGGGGTGAAAAGTAGTGAAGCCTTGTGTTTAAATTCTAATTAAACATTTCAACACAGGCTGAGTGGCTGTAATCTGTCAGAGAGATGCTGTGAAGCTCTGGCCTCAGTTCTCAGCTCCAACTCCTCTGGTCTGAGAGAGCTGGACCTGAGTAACAATGATCTACAGGATTCAGGAGTGAAGCTGCTCTCTGCTGGACTGGGGAGTCCACACTGTACACTGGAAACTCTCAGGTCAGTTTTACTCAATGTGCAAACAGTTACACCACAAGGTTCCAAATTAGTAGATCCAGAGCTCCAGCTGATCCAAACCTTTTGTGTGAGAGTTCCAACTCTCAAGGAAAGGGTACAGGTGGAAGGAACAACCCAGGAAGGTTTATTACATGGACAGAAATGAACAGTGACACGGCGTGCCAAACCTGTAATACACCCACACTGCCCCAAATAAAGCGTAAAAATAAACTCAGCATGAGCCAAAACGCGATCATACTTGTGCGATACAGGATCCAGTCTCATTGCTGGAGAGCAAGTGGGCATGAATATATAGTCAGACTCATTACACTCATCACCCACTTATTCACTAATCACCTAATTATCCCCCCACTCACCACATCTCTGTTTGCAGCCCGCTATCAAGTCAGTTCTCCTTCTCCTCCTTTGTTGTTACATAGCTATTCCGTCACCATGACAAC
The DNA here is from genome assembly GCA_027704905.1 of Muraenolepis orangiensis. NCBI lineage: Eukaryota > Metazoa > Chordata > Actinopteri > Gadiformes > Muraenolepididae > Muraenolepis > Muraenolepis orangiensis. The sequence goes on from CM051009.1 coordinate 4,156,622, forward strand.
TATGCTCCATCCTGACCCAACTTTGTGATTCAACTTTGTCTCAAAAATGATCAATTAAGCTTTTAGTTAGCCTCCATATGGAATGAATAATCTTGTTTACTTCAGAACGTTTTCATCCAAATGAAATAAATACTGTGTGTGTGTGTGTGTGTGTGTGTGTGTGTGTGTGTGTGTGTGTGTGTGTGTGTGTGTGTGTGTAGGTTGTCTGGCTGTCTGGTCACACAGGAAGGCTGTGCTTCTCTGGCCTCAGCTCTGAGCTCCAACCCCTCCCATCTGAGAGAGCTGGACCTGAGCTACAATCACCCAGGAGACTCAGGAGTTACGCTGCTCTCTGCTGGACTGGAGGATCCACGCTGGAGACTGGACACTCTCAGGTATGGAGAGGACAGCTCACCTCTCAGTGACAATGTCTCCTACAAGGATTCAAGCACCTTCTCGATGAAGTGGTTTCAAAACGCAGCTGTAACTCATGTTGTGTACAATTTGAAGATGCAGCAGATCATGAATGTGAATGTTTCCATGTTTAAAGACAACATGCTGCTCTCTCTTTGTTTACCCCCCAGTGTGGAGCACGGTGGAGTGAGGAGGCTTAAACCAGCTCTGAAGAAGTGTAAGTGTCTGTTTAGTTTAATTCATCACAACACGCTTTACTAACCATTTAGCTAGGAAGTCCATCCACACTGCAAGTGTAATGTCTGCGAGTGGTTGGGGGTGGGGTTCCATCTAATGTCTGTTGTGCGAACGTGTACATTCTTATGATGTAAATGAGATGTGAACTTGTAAATTCACTATGATACAATTCTTATTATTATTGAGACTAAAGTAAACCAAACATTTGCTTTATGGTAGAGGTGTACATACTTAATACAAACATAACTAATGTAAAACACATTATTTAAAGAATGAAGAGCTATTATGTGTTTAATGTGTTGTGTAATTTGTTATAAATGCCACAGCCATCCGTTGGCTATTAGTGAGTGAAAGGCGCAGTGAGAATATGTCTTTCATGTGGTTTGAGAGATCCAATCGCAAGTGGACAACGTTAGTATTTGAGTTCACACTTAAGAATGTGGTCTGATAAGACCACTTGAGATCCAATCTCACTTCCCTGCTCTATATGCAAATGGACAGCATTTCCGTTAGCAATGAACATTTAAATAAATTCATAATCATTCATAAATCAAGTTTACAAGCGTGTCTCCAGAGTCGACCATTCGCGACGATCCATTCCGCCTGTTCTTCTTCTTCATGATTACTGCTTGTTAGGAACTTCACCGGTGTTGGTGTTGTAAGGGTGTTATTGCCTGTTACCAATGTTAATAATAGTGGAGAAACGTAGGGGGAGAGTTATTTTGGTTCTTTTTTTTTTGGTTTTAGTCTTATCTTACCTACAGCACATATTAAATGACTAATATTTAATGAACTACCTCATCAGTGTATTGCTGTGTGGTTCAGTGGCCTAATCATGTCTTGTTCTCCCATCAGATGCCCGTAAACTCACACTGGACCTACACAGAGCCCACAAATCTCTGTCTGTGGACAACAGGAAGGCGACAGTGGTTAAAAACACGCGGTCAAATACTGTTCACCAAGAGAGGCTTGACTCCTATAGCCAGGCGTTGTGTAGAGAGGCTGTGACTGGCCGCTGTTACTGGGAGGTGGAGTGGAAAGAATGTGTTGCCATAGGATTGACATACAGAGGAATCACGAGGAGAAGAGAGGGTGATGACAGCAGGCTTGGAAGGAACAACAAGTCCTGGAGTCTTGAGTGTTTTGTTGACAGTGATGAAGATATAGACACACGTCTCCCGACCTCTGGCCGTGATCTTGCAGACTCTTACAGTGGTGGTGGTGGTGGTGATGATAATGATGATGGTGGTGGTAGTAAGGATAGTCATGAAGGCTCTGATGGTGGTGGTGGTGATGATAATGATGATGGTGGTGGTAGTAAGGATAGTCATGAAGGCTCTGATGGTGGTGGTGGTGATGATAATGATGATGGTGGTGGTAGTACGGATAGTCATGAAGGCTCTGATGGTGGTGGTGGTGATGACACTGATGTGACCGATCTGGATCATTCTAATAATCATGATGATGACGATGATTATTCTCTTGATAGTGGTGGTGGTGAGGAGGAGGAGGAGGAGGAGGAGGAGGAGGAGGAGGAGGAGGAGGAGGAGGAGGAGGAGGAGGAGGAGGATCAGTATATAGAAAGTGGTGGTGAGGAGGAGGAGGATGATGACACTGATGTGACCGATCTGGATCATTCTAATAATCATGATGATGACGATGATTATTCTCTTGATAGTGGTGGTGGTGAGGAGGAGGAGGAGGAGGAGGAGGAGGAGGAGGAGGAGGAGGAGGGGGAGGAGGAGGAGGAGGAGGAGGAGGAGGAGGAGGAGGAGGAGGAGGAAGAGGAAGAGGAAGAGGAGGAGGAAGAGGAGGAGGAGGAGGAGGAGGAGGAGGAGGAGGAGGACGAGGAGGAGGAGGAGGATCAGTATATAGAAAGTGGTGGTGAGGAGGAGGAGGATGATGATGATGGTGGTGAGGATGATACATGTTACACTGCCTGGCACAATAGTAGAGAAACAGTCAGACGTCTCACCTATTATACACATAGGCGCCATTATAGCGACGATGATTCTGATCTGATCTCTAACAGAGTAGGAGTGTATGTGGACCGGCCTGCTGGCACTCTGTCCTTCTACAGAGTGTCCCCAGATGGAGGAGGGTCCTCAGACACTCTGACACACATCCACACCTTCCAGTCCACATTCACCCAGGACCTCTACCCTGCGTTTGGGTTTCAGTTGACCAACTCTGGTTCCTCAGTGTCTCTGTGTTGGTTGTAATCTGATGTGTAACACACACACACAGACACGCATGTATGTATGCAGGTAATAAGGCAGCAGGTACTTTTGGTATCTCTCAGTAGTTGATTTCTAAGTCATCTCTGTAACAGCTAGGCTGTGTTACTTGGTGGCGCGGTCACATTAAAGGGGACCTGCCATTTGAGTCTGGGGGTGTTTTCAAATGATGTTGTTGGGGTGACCAGTTGTTACCTGGAGGTACATTTATAATATATGTATTTGGATTGTGTTGTTTTAATTGCAGCTGTTGATCTATGATCTCAGGACAAATGTTTATATTCTTTTTAATTTGAATACATATTCAACTATCCTCCAAATACTACATTTCGTTGGGCTTCTGAAAGGTTTAGCATGATAAATCATGAAAGGAAGTGACATCCTCCACAGCGTTAACTAAGCAGGTTTTACAAAGATGCAATTTCTCATTTTAAATGTATTTTAAATATAAATTGATGGTAAATAAAGAAAATGGTTGTACTACAATATTGTGTGTATTTTCAGACTTTGTATGATATCAGTTTATATTTAGATCATGCAACATGATTTAGAGCAGATTTAGTTGTGAATGATTTTAAACTGAATATTAATACTGATTTTTAATGCCTGCTTCTTTCTATTCTTTTTTTTCATTCTGTTTACATTAAAGTGACAATTGTTCCTGTTGTATTTGTTAATAAAGCATAATCGTAATAATAAACAACTCTGGATCCAACTGAATGTTGTCTTTTTATGATTTTTTTCTTCGTGGTTCTTCAGTTGAAATCCTAATTTCTTCAGTTAGCTTCAGTTACCTAGCAGCACACCTGGACTGTCATTCTAGCCCCTTGGATCCCAGCAGGTCTCTATGGTGTCCTGTCCCCTTGACGTTGGCTCTTCCTCAACTTACTGGTGGCTTGGAGACCAATGAGCTCAGTCTTCTGAAGACATTTCCTCCAACACGTCATAACACACACAGCAGTGGAGTCTCCGTTGACCTCTTCATCATTGTGTGGAAGGAGGATATTAGTTCAACTCACTGCTGAAAGGTGCTTGGTTCGATCCCCAATCTATGCAGCCTTACCTGTAGTATCCTATACAGCAAGATGTCATTAACCCCTATCTGCTCCTTAATCACACATATCTATTTACTATAAGTAGCATTGAATTGCTAATAAATGACTAAATAGTAAGATACCGTATTGGGCTGTTTATCAAAGCCATGTTTTATTAATATCTGTTATTGCTTGTGGAACCACTAGGGGGCGACAACCCCCCCCCCCCCATTCAGTTCATCTTCTGGCCAACATGATTGGGGCGAGGGAGACAGATGATGTTTGAGTGTGGAGTACGGATGTAGCGATGCACAGCCAACAGTAGTCCTGACAAACCAATAATCATGTTGTTGGTCAATTATTTATTATTTGAATGACTTTCACAGACAGCCCTTACTGAGTCCCTGCTCTGTTTCCTTGTTTGAATGATTCTTTTCAGTTTTGGTATTTGTTGACTTTTAGGTTTATTTAACTCTGAAAAGTCTTTAGTAGTAGTTTTATTGTTATTCAAAATGAAAGTGTTTCCTTTGCTTTCCTTCCAGTGGTATGTTGATGTGTGACGCCCATGGGTGGGTCATTAACATTGTTATCATGTTTGTAAACATCAGGTTAGTATATGTTATATTTGTTATTTGTATTTGATGTGTGTCACCGTTGTATTGGCCCCTTTTTTGTTTCTCCTTCCCAGGTCCCGCCCGTCTCTCCTCTAGAGAGCGCTGATTGCCTGATGAGCGGCGGCTGTCGGCAATCAGCCTCGATAGGACGGGTGGATAAAGCCTGCCATGTGACACCCATCCGGGCGCCTCATTGTGTCATTGCCACTGACCAGAGTGGAGTGTGGAGGTTGCCGGTTTGCCACTGTGTGTGGTTTCGGTACTATGTTGTGTTGTTGTGGGTTTGATTCCCTATGGTTAATAAATATCATTTACTTTTGTAATGAACGCCTTGTCTAATTCCTGCCGGGACCTGTGCTTAGAAGCGCTCACTGGACGGGCTGGCTTCACAACAGCCCGGTCCAGGTATAATTTGTTTGGTCATCAGACCTTTGGTTGTGACATGATGCTTTGGGAGTCGCATGAGTTCCCCACAAAGTACAGCAGTACTTTTATACCCTTAAGGTAACTCATTAGTTTCACAGTGGACTCTGGCCGAAACCTGGTGGATGTATAGCTTCTTTGACATTATAGTATAAATTCTACTCGGATGGATAAGAATAAATTGCAGAGGTCCGGATACTAAGTTCAAGTCTTTATTGAACAACGCATCAAACACATCGACTGCAGCAAGATGGAGTCTGCCGTGCCAATTTGTAGACTGAAGATGCCTTTCCTTATTACCCAGTTATATACTTTTTCACACATTCTGTGGCTTGTACATCACTTAATTCTTATTGGTCAAACGTTCCCCACGACACTACTCCCTACGGCTATGGCTCATGTTACATCCATAGGACACCGTTGAAGGCACCCTAAAGGTACTGTAGCGAAATGAGCCGAAGGACACAGGGTATAGTGAACACAATGTTTATTGCCCTTAGCCGTCAGCTAACAAGCTATATTTCACACACACACTTCACTCTAACCCGGAACAACAACCCCTAAACTCCCACCCAACCGGAACCACTCCCCTCGGGCCCAACCCCAATCACAGCCTTCCCCAGGCTGTTACAATCCCCCCCACAAATAAGGACCTCACCCCCGAGGGACCCGGGACGAACCCCAGGTTACGATCACACCAATGATCACACCCCAACCGGAGCGGACTCCCCAAACAAGTTCAGCCTTTAGCTGCTGGAACTTATTATTATTTTTTTTTAAGAAGAGTAGGGTGGACCACCTTCTCTTCCCGTCAGACCAGGGCGCATTCTTGTCCTCTAACCCTGTGGTCTCCCCTCTACCTAGTACCCCTCCGCCCCAAAACCCGTAAAGTCCCGAAACCTCTCCGGCGGCCGCTGGTGCCTGGTAGACCGAAAACGGCGGGCCCGCCCAGTCGGGTGTGGAACCCGGGGAAGGTGCCCGGGAAGGTGGGGCTTCCCTCTCCCCGGAGACTAGGATCAGCAGCTGTACCCGGTATACCTCCCCCAACCTCTCCAGGACGCGGCACGGCCCCATCCAAGGGCTGTCCAGCTTCGGGCAACGGCCCTTTTTCCGCTGGGGGTTGTAAACCCACACCTCAAAGTGACGCCCCTTTGCCCGCATGTCATAGTTTATTTTCTGCCTCACTCCAGCCCGTGGGCCGACTCCAGGCGATCCTGATGTCTGCTGGCATACTCCGGGCCGGGGGCCGGAGGCCCGCTACCCACGCTACCCACACCCGATTACAAACTGCCCACCCTCCTACCGAAAACTTTACAGTGACCTTCCCCTTTAACGGCGCCAGCTCCCCCGTAACGGTGCGTAGCTGTACCGTCGTGGACTCTAGCTGCGTATCGCTCGGCACCAAGTCTGCCCGTAGCAAAGTCACTGTCGACCCCGAGTCAACTAGGGCTGTGCATGGTTTACCGTCCACGTTGACCACTATAAAACATGAGTCCCCAATCGAGGCCCTCCCCTCCCACGGTCACTATAGGCCCCCGGGCCTGGTCTCCCTCTACTTCTGGGGACGGCGACGCACGGCTTCCTTGGCTGCCCCCCTGGGCCCCTCTCGCAGAGGGTAATGCCGGGGAAGTCCAAGCCGGACGTTGGGCCGGTTGTGGGTTCCGCATATCCCCCTCTATGCGGGACTTCAGTGGCGCCCCGGTAGCGGGACGGTGACGGCCTCCGTACCTCGCCCGCTCCCGAGGCTCGACCGGCGGGTCCCTTCTGGGGGGAAAAGGAACGTTGCGAGCCACCGCTGGAGGGGTCCTGACTCCGTCCTTGGCCTTCTCACCTGTTGCTCTTATGAGGCGACGACTTTCTCTCGCGGCGCTCTCTCCGTCTCCTCGTCCACGTCCGCCGACCAGCTGCACGCGCCGTACTGCTCGTCGTCACTCTCCTCGCTCTTCACTCTCCCCTCTCTAGGGTACTCCAACTTCCTCTTCGGTTCCATTACTCCAGGATGTCCTGGACATACTCGCGTATGTCCTTAGTCCCTTCTGACACTAATGTAGCGAAATGAGCCGAAGGACACGGAGTATAGTGAACACAATGTTTATTGCCCTTAGCCGTCAGCTAACAAGCTAGATTTCACACACACACTTCACTCGGAACAACAACCCCTAAACTCCCGCCCAAACGGAACCACTCCCCTCGGGCCCCCCCCAATCACAGCCTTCCCCAGACTGTTACAGTACCCTTGTAAGGGCCTAAAGGGACATCAGCCGATAATAGGTCTGGAACACAACAACACATCTCTATGACCTAATGGGCCTTGGGTCCACCAGCAGATTATGCTGTAGCCATCTGCTGCAATGTATTCAGATTCAGATTCAGATTCAGATTACTTTATTAATCCCGAGGGAAATTAAGGTGCAACAGTTGACACAGGGGGAATAAATGCACACACAAAAATACTAATACCTATGCTAAAAAACAAAACAACTAACTAAATAAAACTATTATAAACAAAAATATAGTTAAAATAATTCTAAATTAAATCTAGATATAGAGGAACAAAAGACAGTGTTTTAGATTATAATAAGGGTATAAAAATACACTACAACATCATCAAACCTTTGCTCTGTTTTATTTTATCATGTGATAGTTGGGCGTTCTGGGGGAAGCCCAGCCCAAATGGAGACCTTTGGAACACCGTCATGAAGGTTTTAGACGTAGTTAGATATTGTCCTTCCTCATTTGGTCTGTCTACAACATTGATGTGCCCAGAAGCTACAATCTTTACTCCTCTTTTGACGAACACCTGAATCTGTTGATTCAAGGGATCTTCATTTTGTTGATCTTCCCTGACTAGCTCCCAGACTGTAGTCGAGGAATACAGGGGATATTCATCCAGGGCCGAAGCACAGGCTTCGGGTTCAATAACCCACTTAATGAACAGACAGGCAGGGTTCACTTCCGAGAGGGTTGGATTGATTGATAACTTATTCTAGACAGATGTACATTGCTACTACTCCCGTTCACTTTCAGACACAGACAGACGCTCGCTCCTTCACCTCGCGCTCCCACACGCACACGCCACGCCCCCCTCTCTCTTAAAGGGGAAGGCAGCCTTGCTGTTAAGTTAAATGTCTACATATGTCCTCAGTTTTTATATAGATTATGTCTATTCTGTACCCAAGTTCACAAAGGGATGCAGTGTTATTATTGTACCACTGTGAGGCACTGAAGCGTTAAGTAAGGACGCATGCTTGCGTCGTATGTTAATGAGGGGGTGTTCACCTGACGACATGTTCAGATGGTGTGTGTGTGTGTGTGTGTGTGTGTGTGTGTGTGTGTGTGTGTGTGTGTGTGTGTGTGTGTGTGTGTGTGTGTGTGTGTGTGTGTGTGTGTGTGTGTGTGTGTGTGTGTGTGTTCTACGTTAGCTCTGCTGAGCGAAAGGATGTACCAGTGGTGCAGAGGGAAATACACCATGACCAAGGGCTAAACAGTTCATCGTCTCGTCACAACTATCTCTCTCCGAGTGCAACGTATGAGGAAGCTGCCATCCTTAACGTCAACACTTGCCCTACATGAACCTACTAGTATAACAATTTCCTTGCATTTTTACTTTCACATTTTCATATGACACAGGGCAGCATGTTGTGCCACACACAGATTGTAGCTGGCGGAACCCCTTGGGAGTACAGACAAAGTCGGGGGCAAAAAGGAGTTTAAAACCCGTAGGTTTCTATATTGTCTCGGGTAGAAAACTGTGTGTATGGTGCACCAAGGAATAAACTGATATGAGGTGTGAACTGTGAACTATGTGTGTGTAAATTACGGAAGTAATAATACCATGTGTAAAGCGACTTACTTGTGTGCGAAATGGAAATCCAAGGGGGTGTTGTAGAATGTGATGCGGGGGGGAAAGGCTGGAGTCCAAAACAGATCACAAAAACATCGAAACACGAAAATCCAACAGAAGTAATAAACAAGAAAAATAGTCCAACAGAGAAAAACAAAGTTTGCAGAGATTGCAAAAAGGGTATTCACGGAGAAATCGGCTAGAGTCTCAGGTTGTACCGTAACAGAACAGACATACATCCCACCCTCCCTGGTTCTAACAGAGTAGGAGTATATGTGGACCGCTTTTTAGGGATAAAGTCACAAAGAGATTCCGAAAAATCACTAAATCTAGCGATACGAGGATAGTACAGTACCAGGGAGGAGAGAGAGCAAGAGAGAGAGAGATAATCCACGGTTCACGTTTAAAACACTGAAAAATACGCTGCGCTGAATATGTTGCGAGTGCATGTTTAGTTGCTTCAGTTCTCTCTCTCCATCAGGCTCGGGAGAGGAGGAGCAGCCGGGTGTAGCGACAGGAGAACCAGGTGTAATGTTTCTGAAAATCCAGTCAGTTCCTTGGAGGATTTATTAGGATTGTAATATCCGAATACATGTCACAGTATCGTAGCTCTCTTAGCTTTGTCTAACCTTATTTATTTAGCAACATCAACAAATTAAGCACCAAGAGCACCCCCTCCTGGACAGAACCGGTAACACTACCAAACATATACCACAAACATTACACCAGGAACACTGCTGCACCCCAGCACCTGATGCTGCTGCCACCAGATGACCTCCACACCATGACCCTCCCAGAACACCACCATCTGTCATGTTACATGTTTAGAAGTATTTATAAGAACACCAGTTTTAACGTTGGCTGAAAGGAAAATCGCCGTGCGTCCAGATTAGATTAGATTAGATTAGATTCTAATGTATATCATTGCACAGCACAAGTACAGTACAACGAAAATAATTTAGCATCAGATCAGATCATAGTAAAACAGTATTAAATGTGGACCATACTGACCTTTTGGCAGGAATATATAATAACATCACAGTTCATTTAGACGGTACTATAGGCAGAGTTTGTAATGAGATGATATACAGTCTATGTGCTGTAGCAGCTAGTTTATATATATATATATATATATATATATATGGTTGTTGTTTTTTAAATTAAAGGTAACCACGATCACGAACATTGTGTGTGGCTTTTTTTCAATGATAATACTGTCGTGAATCTGTGTGAATCAGAATTCCTTTATTTGTCACTCACGTTATTATTAACAATAATAATAATACAAATGATAACAAATAATAATAATAAAATAAAAAATAAATAAACCTCATGGGTCACATCAAGAGGATTCTGAAATCATCTCGCGACCCCCCCCTCGGGATCCCGCGACCCCCACTTTGGGAACCCCTGCTGTAGAAAATTCCGTTGTTCTAGTCAGACGGACGTCACGGAGGAGTCACTTTATGCCTTATCTCATTTAGGCAGATAAGATTGTCGCAGCCAATTTCCAAGTGTACCATAGTTGGTAAAGCAGTGTCCATGTAGTGAAGTAACAGCCCATCATCTTCGCCTTCGCCATTTTGACGTAAAATCCTACATAGAAAAAACCTAGCACTATGTCAGTATACCTTCTAGCTCCCTATTGAGCTGTGGGGAAATCTGAAAGAATACGCCCATTGGCTACAAATCACTATATGATTGGTTGATCAAATTGTCAATCCAAACGTACACTCTCATTCAGTCTAAGGGCCAAAGTCATCGGGAATACTTTGGTTGAAGGATATTCTTCCCAGCAACCTAGAAAAATATCTGATTGGTTGAATTGTTTTTCCAACACAAAACCACTCAAATGCGTAGTGCATGGACCGAGAAAGACAAACAAATCAACGTAACACTGTAATATAACACATAACAACACAGATACGATTCTCATTTATTCATTTGATTTAAATTTGATTAAATTGTATTACATTTTGTTTATACAATTAATTCGATTTTTTTTGTTTCATCTGAGAGTTCCAGGGTCTTCTCTGAATACCCTGAAGGCCCTGACGCTTCACCACTGCTATACACATATATATATATATATATATATATATATATATATATATATATATATATATATATATATATATATATATATATATATATATATATATATATATATATGTATATACACATATATATATACATATGTATATATACATATATATATACATATATATATACACATATATATATATATATATATATATATATATATATATATATATATATATATACATATATATATATATAATAATAATAATAATAATAATGCCGGCTTTTATATAGCACTTTTATCCAAAGCGCTTTACAAGTCATGTAAAGTGTATATACCAGTGGTGAAGCGTCAGGGCCTTCAAGGTATTCAGAGAAGACCCTGGAACTCTCAGATGAAACCAAAGAATCGAATTAATTGTATTAATAAAATGTAATACGATTTAATAACATTTAATACAATTTAAATAAAATGAATAAATGAGAATCGTATCTGTGTTATAATACAGTGTTACGTTGATTTGTTTGTCTTTCTCGGTCCATGCACGACGCATTTGAGTGGTTTTGTGTTGGAAAAACAATGCAACCAATCAGATATTTTTCTGGGTTGCTGGGAAGAATATCCAACGTAAATCAACCAAAGTATTCCCGCTGACATTGGCCCTTAGACGGAATGATAGCGTACGTTTGGATTGACAATTTGATCATATCGTGATTTGTAGCCAATGGGCGTATTCTTTCAGATTTCCCCGGCAGCTCAATATGGAGCTAGAGGGTGCAAGGTGGTGGCTGGCGCGAGAGTGGATCTAGCGTAATGTTACGTTTTCTACGTTGTTTTTTTTACGCCAAAATGGCAACAGGTGAAGATGATGTCGTGGCGGAATTATTGTGTGAACCATTTTCAAGACGACCATTTAATGCTAAAATGGACATTATTAAAAAAGGCCGTCCAACACCTGACAATCTGGAGCTGACTCAAGTAGTTAAAGCAGGCTATGTTCGCCATTTTCAGAGTAGCAACTGGGAACGATACCCGTGGCTAACGGGCTCTACTAGCCACAAGAGGCTCTACTGATGGGAGTGTTGCTGTTTGGGACCGACAAGAGAGCAGGGAATTGGAACTTATTTTGGATCTGAAAAGCGATCATCTTTATGACCTGATGGTGGTCGAACCATTCATCCAGAAGGACAGGAGAATGGATTTGGTCTTTAAGTGAACATCATTGGTGAGTGAGACTCATTTGTCTTTGCTGGTTTTGTCTCTGTGTTGCGTCTCGTTGAGCTGGTTGTTGCATTTTGTTTCCACACACTTGTTGACTGATTAGTTAATGGCTGTCTTGGGTTTGTTAAGCATTGTTGTGCATTTGAATTGAGAGTTTTGACTTGATCTTTCTTTGCATCGCTTAACGTGAAAAGACTTAACGTAACTAAGAGTTACAAAACCACGATCAATAATCACCTAATTTGCATATGTTTTGTCATTAGCACTTTCACCTTTTCACTTTCATTTTGACAGGTGAAAGTGCTAATGACAAGACATATGCCAGAGACATTTTGGAACTTAAAGTTCCAAAGTTACGTTCAGCCTTTTCACGTGAAGCGTGTTAGACCGTCCCCCTTCACGATGTTCTCGATGGTGAAGCTCTGTGCACACGTTGTTTTTAATGTTTCAGTCCCTCCGGTGATAGTGGGGGGGGGGGGGGGTCTGTTATGTTGGGGGTCGCGGGCTGAAAAGTTGTGGAACCCCTGGTCTACAGAAGGCCCAGTTGTGATAGACACGCTTCGCCACTGGTATATACATATACATGTATATATATATATACATGTATATGTATATATATATATATATATATATATATATATATATATATATATATATATATATATATATATATATATATATATATATATACACATATACATATACATATACACAGGGGCGGACTGGGACAAAAATTCGGCCCTAGCATTTAGTCCCTTGACTGGCCCACTTTCAGAAAGGGGGTGGAACATTCTATATCACATGTGTCAAACTCAAGGCCCGCGGGCCACATCCGGCCCGTGAATGAATTATCTTTGGCCCGCATGACAAAATCGATTTACTATTAGAGCTGGCCCGCTGGTATATCATACGCGCCACCATAATACTACAAATCCCATAATGCACTGCCCGTGCGTCGGCACGTCAATCACAGGCCCGCGTCAATCACAAGCGCCCCCACTCGTTCATCAGCACTTCTGTCAACTTTCATCCCTCTCCCCACAAAATGGCTAAACGAAAGGTGGACTTTGAAAACAGGGGTTTTCAAGACAGGTGGGAGGCACAGTACATGTTCGCTGATGTAAAGGGCAAAGCTGTGTGTCTTCTGTGCGGAGACAGTGTGGCTGTAATGAAAGAATACAACATAAAAAGACACTATGAAACGAAGCACCACGACAAATACAAGCATCTGGACACGACACAAAGGCTACAGAAGGTAGAAGAATTAAAAATAAGTCTGGTGTCACAGCAGGCTATGTTCACTAAAGCCAAATCACAAAGCGAGGCTGCTGTTAAGGCCAGTTTTATTGTGGCAGCAGAGATTGCAAAATCATCCCGGCCCTTTACCGAGGGGGAATTTGTCAAAAACTGCATGATTAAAGTTTGCGACACCGTGTGCCCAGAAAAAAGGCAAGCATTTTTAAATGTGAGCCTGAGCCGAAACACCGTTGCTGACCGTGTTCGCCACCTTGCTGCCAATCTCCAACAACAGCTTGTGGGAAAGGGAAAAGCTTTCATCGCGTACTCCCTTGCTGTGGATGAGAGCACCGACACTTCTGATACTGCCCAGCTGTCAATTTTCATCCGTGGAGTGGACTCAAGCCTGTGCGTAACAGAAGAGTTTTTTGGATTACGCTCAATGCATGGCACAACTACGGGGAAAGATCTCTTTGAAGAGGTGTCCAGATGTGTAGATAAAATGGGGCTGCCGTGGGATAAACTTGTTGGACTGACAACAGATGGAGCGCCTGCGATGTGCGGTCAAAAGAGTGGATTGGTGGGGAGGATCCGAGAAAAGATGCAGGATGAAAATGTCACAAGTGAGCTGACAGCTTATCACTGCATCATACACCAGGAATCGTTGTGTGGCAAAGCCTTGAAAATGGAACATGTAATGAGCATCATAACACGAGCGGTTAACTTTATCAGAGCCAGAGGTTTAAATCACCGCCAGTTCAAGTCTTTTCTGGCGGAGTTAAATTCGGACTATGGTGACTTGCCCTATCACACAGAGGTGCGATGGCTAAGCCAGGGAAAGGTGCTGGAAAGATTTTTCGAGTTGCGTGAGGAGATCTGTGAGTTCATGGAAAGCAAAGGGAAAGACACATCAGAGCTCCGAAATAAAAAGTTTCTGTGTGAAGTAGCGTTTCTGTGTGACATCACGAGCCACCTGAATGCGCTAAACCTGCAGCTTCAGGGGCGGGGCCGTGTCATCACTGACATGTACGCTACAGTGAGGGCTTTTAAAACCAAGCTGCGCCTGTGGGAGACGCAGATTCTTCAGGAAAACTTGAGCCATTTCCCGCACTGCCAAACAATGAAAGAGCAGGTCGCTGCCGCTGTTTTCCCAACTAGACAGTTTACTGAAAAACTCGGCATACTTGGTGCTGACTTCACACGGCGATTTGCCGATTTTGAAGCCCAAAAAAGCAGGTTTGAACTGCTCAGTAATCCATTTGCAGCTGACGTGGAAAGCGCACCATCAAACCTGCAAATGGAGCTGATCGAGCTCCAATGTAGTGACACACTGAAGGCAAAATATGAGTCTGTGGGCGCTGCAGAGTTTCCACGTTTCATCCCCGACACAATGCCCCATCTACGCTCCCAGGCTGCTCAAACGCTCTCTATGTTTGGCAGCACATACTTGTGTGAACAGCTGTTCTCTTTGATGAAGATAAACAAAACTTCACACAGGACTCGTCTTACTGATGAACACCTTCACTCAATCCTGAGGATTTCCTCAGCTCAGAGCCTGACCCCAGACATTGATGAACTTGTAACCAAGATAAGACACCAAGTATCTGGCTCAGACAAGTGAGCATCACAGAGCAGCAAACGGTGCTTTGACACAGTTTCAGTTTTTAATGCAGTTTAATATTTGCATTTTGTTCTCTTGCTACTACAGGACATTGATTTTTCTTTGAAGTAAATTACTTCTGGCTGTTGTTTGCCTGTAGAAAATGTTCTTTTTTTATTTATTTATAATTTTTCTTTCATTTATTTCATAATTAATGTTGTTTTATAGGCAATAATCTATAGGCCTTGTTAGTTCCAGGTTCAATATGTGCAATAAGGTTGTTTCAATAAGTTTTCAATAAACGTTGAACCCGTCCGGCCCTTGACTTTTTTTTTAATTTTCAATTTCTTAATTTTGGCCCACTGTGTATTTGAGTTTGACACCCCTGTTCTATATAGTGGGCCGGTGTGATACGCCAGTGTAGCCACCTGCGTTGAATTTCTTTATGTAATTTTTTTTTTTTCAGCAAACGGGGGCCCAAAAGTGCGTCGGCCCTTTTGGCATTTGCCAGAACTGCCAGATTGCCAGTCCGCCCCTGCATATACACATATATATATACACTGGCGGCCTGGGAGACCAGCTGGCCCGTGACAGCGCTTCCCATATGCGGCTCCCGACATCTCCGAAATCGCCGTAGCATATTTCTAAACAGGCTTTATTTGGATAAACTGACAACATATGTATAATCTACATAGGTACATTGTCGCGTAATAAAATAGTAAAACTTAATAAAGTGACTTAATTACAGTCCTACAGCGAAATCTAAATCTTTAGCCGGGCTCAAATTCTCTACTGGTTGGTGCGAAATACATTCTGGGATATGCTGGGCCAGAAGTCTGCAGAAGTCTGCATCGATGCACACTTCAATTTCGGGAAAATAAGGCTGCATTTGAAGGAGCCTACGAAATGGGACAGCCTTGTCGCGGCTGCTGTGACGTATGCGGCCTTCAAATGCGGCCTAAAAGGATGCAGCCCCTGAAATGGATCACAGCCTGTGTGTTCCATTGGCTCCATTGTTCTGTGTGTTGGCGAAGACAAATAAATCAAGAACAAACAAATCCAGTTGCTATCATGTGGTTAAAGGACACGTCAACATGTTGTCGTTAAGTGTGGCGCATGGGGAAGGCAGGAGGAACAGAACGAGAAGTTGCTGTAGCTACACCGGTCCAATGAGTTAGGCCACGAAACATACTGATGTCTTCCAAGGTTTAATTTCTCTTCTCTCCGAGGACACCGTGTAAACTACAAAAGTAAACAACATTCATTCAAAGTTCACACGAGGCTAAATCAGTCTTCAACATTAACACATTAATAACACAATAAACACATTTACCGCGTGCGCCTCTTGAACCTTGTGTAGTCTTTTTGATGGAGGACATTAAACGTGCACTCTCCTCCGCCACCATGTTGCTTTGACCCACAATGCAACGCCCTTGACCCATAATGCGACGCCTTTGACCCATAATGCAACGCCCTTGACCCATAATGCGACGCCTTTGACCCATAATGCAACGCCCTTGACCCATAATGCGACGCCTTTGACCCACAATGCAACGCCCTTGACCCATAATGCGACGCCTTTGACCCAACTGTGGTCATGTGACTGATTTGTATTAAATTAACATATATCAACTTTCAGTTCCCTAGAGACTATTAACATTATATTATTGAACAATCATTTTGTAACTTTATAAAATACAATAATATGAGCAGATAAGCAAACCAAAAAATTCAAATTTTAACATACATGTCTTTCGGACCGTTACAGTTGGTACACTTTTATATGCGCCACTCATGCTCTCATGCAGGGACATGCACAGACATGTTCGGGGGCAGGAGCTCAAGTGATAAAAAGGGCACTTCCCGTAATCATTTATAAAAAAATGTTTTAAAACAAGTAAAAAAAGTTAAGCCAAGCAATAGAATACTGAACTCGAGGCACTGTCTGAAGAGACTGCCGATGACTGTCCGCACCGCTGAGCAGCAGACGTGGAGGGAAGGAGGGAGGGAGGGAGGGAGGGAGGGAGGGAGGGAGGGAGGGAGGGAGGGAGGGAGGGTAGAGAGAGCCTGGGAACTTGATCGTCTAATTTTCCGACCTGATATTTTTATCTTTTATTCAATCAATATATTTTGGGGAAAGGGAAACTGTGCGCAAACAGGAGTAGATATTTATTAATTTATAAAAAAAAAAAAAATTCAATTCAATAAAAAAGCAACCCATAAAAAGGGCACTTTCTCTGGAGGAAGAAAAAGGGCAGGGGCTCAAGCCCCCTTTGATGTCTATGTGTGCACGTGCCTGCTCTCATGTATACATACACAGTATACAATCCTATGTTTCTTTCATAGAGATTGCTCTATCTACCTTGTCTTTTGTCACGACTAGGCGGCATACAAAGGATTGGGCGATGACGTCACAAAGTTGGCAACCCTGCGGAGAAGAGATTAGCCGAAAGTCTGGATAAAGGAAAGTCACTTGTTACACCCTTTTTACACGACATGGAGGCTGTTCTCTCTTTCTTGGGAAAAACATTTTCAAATGAAATAGTTCGACAGCTCGAAAACATCATAAGGTGAGTACAAACATTTGATGAAATAATATAAAGAAGAAATAAAGTGCTTTTATTCACTTGATAAAACAAATAGTCATAGGAATGGCCAACGTTGCCAGATCTGAAGTTATGTTCGGGTTTTGGTCTAACGGACGATGTCTGGCCTACATGTTTAACATTCTGTGCGATGCTTACATTTGATTTAATTTGATACACTTTATTCATCCCCAAGGACTGGGTTGTCACCCATGAGCACAATCACACAACCTCACATATAGACAAATACACCACACTCCAAGAGGGCATCGCCATTGCGCGGTACACAACACACACGAGTAAATACGGTAATACAATAACTGTGATGAAAGGTTTGATGTCGGTAATATCAATCCTGGGGGTCCACATCTCCGAGGACCTCTCCTGGTCCCTCAATACTGCCTCACTGGTAAAGAAGGCTCACCAGCGTCTCTTCTTCCTGAGGAGACTGAGGAAAGCCCACCTGTCACCTCAAATTCTGGTGAACTTTTACCGGTGTGCCATCGAAAGCATCCTCACCAACTGCATCACAGTGTGGAACGGCAACTGCACTGTTTCCGACCGGAAAGCGCTGCAGAGGGTTGTGAAAACCGCCCAACGCATCGTTGGATTAACCCTCCCTGCAATAAACACTACCCACCACAAACGGTGTCTGAGGAAGACACAAAAAATAGTGGATGACCCCTCTGACCCCAACCATGGACTGTTTGCCCTCCTCCCCTCCGGGAGTTGCTATAGAAACCTTTGTTCCAAGTCAAGCAGGTTTAGGAACAGCTTCTTCCCCTCAGCTGTCATCTCCCTGAACTCTGCACCACAAAGACAGCCCCCACCCACCCCCCCCCCTGCCACCCAATCCCACCCACCCCCCCCCCTGCCACCCAATCCCACCCACCCCCCCCCCCTGCCACCCAATCCCTGCTGCCCCTCCCCCTGCTGCTGCAACTCTGCTGCCCCCCCCCCCCCTGCTTCCCCCCCCCCTGCTCCCGCCCCTGCCCCACACCTCTGCTCAACACCTATAACAATCACCACCAATGTCTGACTAACTGTAAAAAAAGAACTGTATCACAACTACCTCCCTCTCTATAGTTTACAGATTTATTACTAAGATACCCGTTTACTGTACCTGCCATATATATTTAAATCTGTTGATAGAACTGCTCCTACTCCTGTATATACATTTACATTTGTATCCTGTTTTCAATAATAGTTTACCCCTGATCACTACCTGTTAAATGATCACTTACCTGTATATTTATATATACCTATTATTATGCTCATATCACATTCATACCTAGACTGTCTTCTAACCTGTACATTTAAACTGTAAATTATATTATATTACCATGCACTTAACTGCCACATGTGCACTCTGGTTAGATGCTAAATGATCTGTACTTGTGCTGTGCAATGACAATACATTTGAATCTAATCTAATCTAATCTAAAGCAACAAGATGCGGGGCTACCAGAGAGAATATGACAAAGGCATTGGACATTTTAACAGCCAAAGCGACGGCTTCTAGACGCGCTCAGTGCAACACGGATGCTTTACCAGATAGTATACTGTTATAATATATAATAATTATCATTATAGCACATTATTAAACTTCATTGTGTTAATGATTTAGTTTTTGAGTGCAATATTATTGCGCGTCAACTCGTTAGGCAGCTGTCCTTGGTGCTGGTGCGTGTTGGTTTTACAGGTGTTGATGATTCAATGATTTGGTCTGCTCTGTTCTAAGATCCAAGCTTTACAGTTGGTCTTTGTGATTTCATGTTCAGCATTAGATTAGATTAGATTAGATTCAAATGTATTGTCATTACACAGCGAGTACAAAGTACAGCGAAAATAAATTGGCATCTAACCAGAGCGCAATTGTTGCAGTACAGTGGATGGTAATATATAATTTACAGTGGTTAAATAAGATGGTAAGACAGTCTACTTGGTATACAAACAAACTGGAATAAAATAACTTATAGAGTATGTATGAGATATGTGCAGAATTTTACATACATACACAATCATATTTTTCTTTCATAGAGATTGCTCTATCTACCTTGTCTTTTGCCACGACTAAGCGTTATGCAAAGGATTGGGCGATGACGTCACAAAGGTGGCAACCCTGCGGAGAAGAGATTAGCCGAAAGTCCAGGAAACTAAACTCGTTACACCCTATTTACACAACATGGAGGCTGAGCATTAGATTAGATTAGATTCAAATGTATTGTCATTGCACAGCACTAGTCATTGCACAAGTATAGTACAGCGAAAATAATTTAGCATTTAACCAGAGTGCAAAAAAAGCTATAAAATAACTTATAGATTATGTATGAGATATGTACAGAATTATAGGTGTATATATATATATATATATATATTTACAGGTAAGTATACAAGTATTCAACAGGTAGTGAGCAGGGGTATGCCATTATATCAACAGGATAAATACATGTAAAAAATAAATATGTAAACTATAGATAGAAGTAGGGAGTTATAATTACAGTGCATGGCAGTCGAAGACATTTATGGTGATAGGATATAGTGAGCAGAGTTCAGAGTTTGTACGGTGGGCAGCAGAGCTGGGTGGCAAGGTGGGGCCTGAGGGAC
Organism: Muraenolepis orangiensis; assembly: GCA_027704905.1. NCBI lineage: Eukaryota > Metazoa > Chordata > Actinopteri > Gadiformes > Muraenolepididae > Muraenolepis > Muraenolepis orangiensis. Next base: position 4,176,697 of record CM051009.1, read on the forward strand.
AGGGGGGGTGGCTGTCATCGTGGTACAGAGTTCAGAGAGATGACAGCTGAGGGGAAGAAGCTGTTCCTGAGCCTGCTTGACTTGGAACAAAGGTTCCTGTAGCGCCTCCCGGAGGGGAGGAGGGAAAACATTCCATGGTTGGGGTGAGAGGTATCTTCCTCAGACACCGTTTGTGGTACTTACTTTACTTAGCCCCTTCTTTCTGTCAATGTGGTCCCTCTTGACTGTTTGTGGTGGGTAGTCTTTATTGCAGGTAATGGTAATCCCACGATGCGTTGAGCGGTTTTTACCACCTCCTGCGGTCTGAGACAGTGCAGTTGCCGTACCACACTGTGATGCAGTTGGTGAGGATGCTTTCAGCATCTAAATAGATTCCAAAGAAACAATATGTCGTTGTGTGTGTGTCCAGGTCTCCAGTTGAATATGTATGAGGGGATTGAGGAGGGGGGTCCTACCTCTAAAACCCCTCTGTCTGAGGAACATGACCACCAGAGCAAAGCTAAGAGGTAAGAAGAGGATCTCTAACTGTCTGTGACTGTTGTCCATCGCAGATCTCAGCAGTGATCTCAACACCATCACTAGTCTGAGTAAAAGCTCTGTGTGTGTGTTGTGTTGAAGCCCAGAGCAGCAGGAGAGAGCAGACTCCCCTGGATCCAGCTGTACCTCCATCGAGAGTGACTGGTCTATGGATCACCCTGTCCAGTTTGAAGATGGATTCCCCTCCAAAAAGGAGAGGTAGGAGTTTCAAATGTATTTTGACGCTGGTAAGGAACCTCAGCTTTGCCTCAGTCGCAAAAACATTATTTCCATACATGATTTTCCAATAACATGACAGCCTGTTATGGTTCATATAAAAATGCATCATCTATCAAACATCCATAAATCCTGGTTCTTGTTTTTGTAGAATAGTCCAGCAGGAGAGAGCAGACTCCCCTGGACCCAGCTGTGTCTCCGTGAAGAGTGACTGGTCTATGGATCATCCTGTCCAGTTTAAAGATGGAAATAATTCAACTGAGAAAAGGTGAGGATGCATCAGAGATTATAACAATTCTGCTCTAGCAGTCTACCTTGCCACATGCCAATACAGTGGCTTCTTTGGGCTTCTCCTGCCGACAAAGACACAGGATAATGATGGGTTTACCGGTTTATTGCAAGGTTTGAGGCGTTTGAACTAACAGAGCAGATGGTACATGCTAGTGCTCTCCTGGAGTGTGTGGTAATGGCTGGTTTAACCTGTGGGCCCAGATACCAGCCTCACCCAGCCTCAGAGTCTAATGAGTCTGATTCGGGCCAGGTGAGGCTGCTTAGACCAGCCACCAACCACACACTCCTCAACAACAGCATCAATGGAACATCCATAAGTCCTGGCTATTGTTCTTATAGAAGAGGCCAGCAGGAAAGAGCAGACTCCCCTGGACCCAGCTGTGTCTCCATGAAGAGTGACTGGTCTATGGATCACCCAGTCCAGTTTAAAGATTGGCGACCCTCCAAAGAGAAGAGGTAGAAGTTTCAAGTGTAATCCATCTGACTCTGGCCAGATGAGGCTGTTTAAACCAGCCACCAACCACACACGTCACACAACAGCCTCTATGGAACATCAATAAATCATGCTTATGTTATTTTAGAAGAGTCCAGCAGGAGAAAGCAGACTCCCCTGGGCCCAGCTGTGTCTCCATGAAGAGTGACTGGTCTATGGATCACCCCGTCCAATTTAAACGCCCCTCCAGAGAGGAGAGGTAGGAGTTGCAAACGGAGGATAAAAACAGACCAGTTGGATGTTATCGGACTCTGCTGGTGCTGATATTTAGAAGTCAAGAGAAAATCAAAAGGATCCTTTGTATGTGTGTGTGTGTGTGTGTGGTGTGTGTGTGTGTGTGTGTGTGTGTGTGTGTGTTTGTTCTCTGCACAGACGACAGCAAGACAGGTCAAAGGTTGCCAGTGGCCAGTCTGTACAGCAGCATCCAACAGAGGAGATGCTCAAGGTGTGTAAATGTCAAATGACACTTCTGCATCCAGCACATATGCGAAGATGCACAAAGATCTCAACAGACCTGTACGTACACAAAGACTGGCAGTTCTCCCAGATGTTTGCAACACAGTTGGCCCTGGCTGAGGTTTGCATTAAATAACCACAGATTGGTCCAGCAGGGCACATGCGTAGTGTATGGGGACTACCAACAAAAAAATGTCACGGAATTAGCGAGCGTTGCACTGTTGACTCGCTACAAACAACGTCTAGTTTCCAGTTATGCATCCATCCTTTATTCCAAAACACGTAAAAATAATCTTTCTCCATCCATCCAAACACATAAAAAAGAAAGACTAGCAAGGCAAGCAATGATCTTACAGTGTGTACGTGCATGCGTGCAAAATAAAAAATCTCCCTACTCACCCCCTCTCTACACCGCCATACCGGTTCACAGGTGCATCTATTCATTCATGTCCCACCTTCACCGACACCCACGTGACATGCATGACTAAACCCAGACACTATTGCGCAATAGAAATGCATTAGGACATGGCGTATGGCCCCTACACCTAGTATTTGGTTTTTGACAGCCTGACACGAGAAAAAAATGAATGCACCCAGCCAAATCAAAACAGCCGGTTTGTGTCCGTTTGTTGCAGTGAGTGTCACTGCTACATTTTTACTTTCAAAATGAAATCGCAAACATGTTGTATGCAGCTGTATGCAACTGTAAATGCAGCTTTAATGTACAGCAATACATTTGACTTAAGCTCTACATGAGCATTAAAGGATAACTTTGCAGATTTTAAACCGTATCTCTATCTATCCACAATCGGGATATAAACCTTTTTTTTTAACGGCAGTTGTCGCCGGTGTTCTATGTGTCTCTGGAGCTCAGCGGACATGAACATGTTTGGGGATTTCCCCAACAAGATTGTCAATTTACATATACTACCCACATTAAAATGATACAAAGCCATCTGAACATCGACAAAGTACCCTGTAATACGCGTCTCCTGTGTTGCAATAGTTGCCAGACTCTTCGTTTTTATTTACTTATTTTATAACTGCTCTCTGTCGTCGGTATTGCACATAATATACTTGTGTAAACTGTGAAGTGACAATAAACTTGACTTGACTTGACCATGTCCTAGAATCAGATGTGAGTCCAGATGCGGCTGATGTCCTCAGTTAGTTCAGAGTAAAGTTCTCATTGATGTTTGTTCTGTTCCAGAGGGCTGAGGAGAAGGCGCAAGGTTTTCTAGAGAAAGAGCAGAAGAAGCTCTGGAGGGTTTCCTTCCCACATTACCCACAATGCTCAGACAGTCAGATTGAGGAGGTGGTTGTCAGGATTGGCAGATCTACCTCCCAGTGTTTCCCCAGCCCTCACCCGGATAGCCACGCCCCCTATCATGTCCCGCATTCATGTCACCGTTTCCCCAGCCCTCGTCCAGGTAGCCACGCCCCCTATCACGTACCGCAGTCACGTCACCGTTTCCCCAGCCCTCGTCCAGGAAGCCACGCCCCCTATCACGTCCCACATTCCTGTCATCGATTCCCAGCCCTCGTCCAGGTAGCCACGCCCCCTATCACGTACCGCATTCACGTCACCGTTTCCCCAGCCCTCGTCCAGGTAGCCACGCTCCTATCACGTCCCGCATTCCTGTCATCATTTCCCAGCCCTCGTCCATGTAGCCACGGCCCCTATCACGTACCGTATTCACGTCACCGTTTCCCCAGCCCTCGTCCAGGTAGCCACGCCCCCTATCATGTCCCGCATTCACGTCACCGTTTCCCCAGCCCTCGTCCAGGTAGCCACGCCCCCTATCACGTACCGTATTCACGTCACCGTTTCCCCAGCCCTCGTCCAGGTAGCCACGCCCCCTATCACGTCCCACATTCCTGTCATCGTTTCCCAGCCCTCGTCCAGGTAGCCACGCCCCCTATCACGTACCGCATTCACGTCACGGTTTCCCCAGCCCTCGTCCAGGTAGCCACGCCCCTATCACGTCCCCCATTCCTGTCATCGTTTCCCAGCCCTCGTCCAGGTAGCCACGCCCCCTATCATGTCCCGCATTCACGTCACCGTTTCCCCAGCCTTCATCCAGGTAGCCACGCCCCCTATCACGTACCGCATTCACGTCACCGTTTCCCCAGCCCTCGTCCAGGTAGCCACGCCCCCTATCACGTACCGCATTCACGTCACCGTTTCCCCAGCCCTCGTCCAGGTAGCCACGCCCCCTATCATGTCCCGCATTCACGTCACCGTTTCCCCAGCCCTCGTCCAGGTAGCCACGCCCCCTATCATGTCCCGCATTCACGTCACCGTTTCCCCAGCCCTCGTCCAGGTAGCCACGCCCCCTATCATGTCCCGCATTCACGTCACCGTTTCCCCAGCCCTCGTCAAGGTAGCCACGCCCTCTATCATGTCCCGCATTCACGTCACCGTTTCCCCAGCCCTCGTCCAGGTAGCCACGCCCCCTATCATGTCCCGCATTCACGTCACCGTTTCCCCAGCCCTCGTCCAGGTAGCCACGCCTCCTATCACGTCCCGCATGCATGTCATCGTTTCCCAGCCCTCGTCCAGGTAGCCACGCCCCCTATCATATACCGCATTCACGTCACCGTTTCCTCAGCCCTCGTCGAGGTAGCCACGCCCCCTATTACATACCGTATTCATGTCACCGTTTTCCCAGCCGTCGTCCAGGTAGCCACGGCCCCTATCACGTACCGCATTCACGTCACCGTTTCCCCAGCCCTCGTCCAGGTAGCCACGCCCCCTATCACGTCCCGCATTCACGTCACCGTTTCCCCAGCCCTCGTCCAGGTAGCCACGCCCCCTATCAAGTCCCGCATTCACGTCACCGTTTCCCCAGCCCTCGTCCAGGTAGCCACGCCCCCTATCAAGTCCCGCATTCACGTCACCGTTTCCCCAGCCCTCGTCCAGGTAGCCACGCCCCCTATCATGTCCCGCATTCACGTCACCGATTCCCCAGCCCTCGTCCAGGTAGCCACGCCCCCTATCATGTCCCGCATTCACGTCACCGTTTCCCCAGCCCTCGTCCAGGTAGCCACGCCCCCTATCATGTCCCGCATTCACGTCACCGTTTCCCCAGCCCTCGTCCAGGTAGCCACGCCTCCTATCACGTCCCGCATGCCTGTCATCGTTTCCCAGCCCTCGTCCAGGTAGCCACGCCCCCTATCAAGTCCCGCATTCACGTCACCGTTTCCCCAGCCCTCGTCCAGGTAGCCACGCCCCCTATCACGTACCGCAGTCACGTCACCGTTTCCCCAGCCCTCGTCCAGGTAGCCACGCCCCCTATCACGTCCCGCATTCCTGTCATCGTTTCCCAGCCCTCGTCCAGGTAGCCACGCCCCCTATCACGTACCGCATTCACGTCACCGTTTCCCCAGCCCTCGTCCAGGTAGCCACGCCCCCTATCACGTACCGCAGTCACGTCACCGTTTCCCCAGCCCTCGTCCAGGTAGCCACGCCCCCTATCACGTCCCGCATTCCTGTCATTGTTTCCCAGCCCTCGTCCAGGTAGCCACGCCCCCTATCACGTACCGTATTCACATCACCGTTTCCCCAGCCCTCGTCCAGGTAGCCACGGCCCCTATCATGTCCCGCATTCACGTCACCGTTTCCCCAGCCCTCGTCCAGGTAGCCACGCCCCTATCACGTCCCGCATTCCTGTCATCGTTTCCCAGCCCTCATCCAGGTAGCCACGCCCCTATCACGTACCGTATTCACGTCACCGTTTCCCCAGCCCTCGTCCTGATAGCCACGCCCCCTTGTTAGTGCTCCCCGCCGGAGGACATCGCTCCGCACCCGCCGGAGGACGTCGCTCCGCACCCGGCTGAGGACGTCGTATGGGGACAGGAAGGGCTCTTCCTCGGAGGAGGGCGGGACTCTCCAAGAAGCGGCGAAGAAGAGGAGATGGACATTACGAGGGGGACGTTTGTTTTTGTGGTTTTGGGGACGTTTTTGTGGTTTTTGGGACGTCAGGAGACGTCCCTTGAGGGGGGGGTACTGTCAGGATTGGCAGTTCTGCCTCCCAGTGTTTCCCCAGCCCTCACCCGGATAGCCACGCCCCTATCATGTCCCGCATTCACGTCACCGTTTCCCCAGTCCTCGTCCAGGTAGCCACGCCCCCTATCACGTCCCGCATTCCTGTCATCGTTTCCCAGCCCTCGTCCAGGTAGCCACTGTCCCTCTCACGACCCGAGGTAGATGAGTTAAAGAGTCTAATGGCCACAGGAAGAAAGGACTTCCTATGGAGTCTGTTGCTAAAGGTGCTTCTATATGAGGTCAGCACCTGATGGAGAGGGTGAGAGTTGTTGTCAAGGATACTACGCAGCTTGCGCAGCATCCTTCTCTCAGACACCACCAACAAGGAGTCCAGCTGGACCCCCAGGACAGCGCCAGCCTTCCTGACAATCCTGCTGATCTTGTTGGCGTCTGCTGATCTCAACCTGCTTCCCCAGCACACGACACCAGAGAAGATGGCACTGGCTACCACCGACTGGTAGAACACATTCAGCATCTTGTTGCAAACGTTGAAGGACCGGAGCCTCCGCAGGAAGTAGAGACGGCTCTGGCCCTTCTTGTAAACAGCCTCAGAGTTCTTGGCCCAGACCAGTTTATTGTCCAGATGAACTCCCAGGTATTTATATTCCTGGACAACTTCAGCGGACACACCCTTGATGGAAATGGGTGTGGGTGTGGATTTCCTCCTGCGGAAGTCCACCACCATCTCCTTCGTCTTGTCAGTGTTGAGCTGGAGTGAAGCTGCTCTCTGCTGGACTGGGGAGTCCACACTGTACACTGGAAACTCTCAGGTCAGTTTGTCTCCATATGCAAATAGTAAAACAACAAGACATTTTAACAGATTTGAATCCAAGAATGACACCTTAAGGTCTATGTTAGCTAATGATTGTTCATGTGCATATAGAAGTATTCCATTAATAACATGTTGATGGAGTGACTATAGGATTTGAAATGTCAGGCTCTAAAATGATTCAGGCTGAAAAGCATTTGATTTCAGAATAAAGGCAAACAATCACTTAGACCAAGCTCACCTGGTGCTTTAATATGGACAGGGGATCTTAAGGGACAATACAAGGCTGGTGATGAAACTGTCACAACCCTCTCACCTGGCTTCACTAGAACAAAATATGCCTTAATGACTTGGTTTTACTGATTCTGCTGAAGAGCATTAAGCCATTATGTGCCCTCACCAGAAAGGTAAACAATAGCAGTAGCTCTTTGGTAGCATTTGAAAGGTAAACAATAGCAGTAGCTATTTGGGAGCATTTGAAAGGTAAACAATAGCAGTAGCTCTTTGGGAGCATTGACTCAAACTGGTAGAAGCCTCATTCATATACACTGTTGTTGTTTTTTTAACGCTTGTAGTTGGACAGCCTGAAGAGGTCGTAGAAGATGTGTAATAACCCAATACTGTCAAAGTGGCACATTCCGGCCACTGCTACTGGTTTGAGCTAACGTACCAAAGGGAATGCTGGCTACTACTGTTGTTTATATTTGTATATACCAGTGGCGGCTGGTGGTAAAAGTAGGGGAGGAAGGAAGGTGCGCTTGATGAAGCTTGTTGAGGTTTGGTAGTGGGTGGGGTGATGGATGGGGATCCAGTGTTAGTGAGGGCATATTTGGGCATGTAAAACCCAGACACATTTGAAGCAGAATAAGGATATTTTGTGTAACTAGTGAGCTATACCAGAGGAAAATTGTGCTGCTTACAATTGTCTCTTCTTTGTCTTATCAGAAATATATCAGCTCTAATTTAGAGATTACTGATGTCTGACCTGGTATACCTTAGGAGAGATACTTGGGCGGCAGTAACCGGAAGGTTGCTGGTTCGATCCCAGCCGCCTCCTCCTAGCAAAAGCTGTCGAGGTGTCCTTGAGCAAGACACCGTAACGCTGGCTGTCTCCTTGCATGGCTGACTCTGCCGTGGGTGGTTGAATGTGTGTATGAATGGGTGAATGTGAGGCATGACTTGTAAAGCGCTTTGGTTAGAAAAGCGCTATATAAATGTCCATTTAGAGAAGTAAGGAGAAAAATATTAGATAAATCGAAGACCAGTTTGAGAAATGTATAAGCCAGACACGTTTTCTTTTAGATCTACTGCTATCTCAAAAGCTGAGATCAGTACAGTGACAGAATTCATTGATCTTGAATTGGGATTGGGATGAGACATGAAGAAGTCTATTTCTTCAAAGCTGAATTTAAGAAAATGGTCAAAATCTTATACTGATCTTAAGCTTGAGATCAATTTTGTCTAGGATAAATTGTTTAATTGTCCTTGTCTCTGGGTAAGCACTGATTAAAGCTTGCTAGAATTCTCAAAGGTGTCTTTTTGGGATATAGTTGGCAATTTGTGTTGTGAAAGCTGTACTTCTTACATGTTCAAGAGATGGTCTTACCACAGAACTAGTGGGAATGACAGTTGTATTCTGTTCTTCACATGATATATATAGGCCTACTATAAAGATAGCGTCAATGACGCAGTAGCCATCTGTCCTCACTATCATTTTTGACACTGTATTAGTGGCAAATTTTTGCAGACAAGCCAAACAGAATTTAAACTGATTGTGATGTGAGGGGGAAGAAGCTTTTTTGACAAAAAGAGCTATTTAGCGATTACTCTATATATTAATGTGAACAAATCTGAATAGAAGTTCTATGCACAGTGGCCAATGCTGCCAAACAAACCTAACATAATTGAAATTTATTGAGATTTGACGGAGAAGCGTTGTTTGTGTAAAGTATATTTACCTGTTTTTAATTCAAATAAGACATACTATCATATAGTAAAACCAGTTATGCACGTAAATCACGTAAATTGTCTAATCGCGAGCCAAAGAAACACCACCTTGTCACGTTCAGCCATGCGTTCTGTTTAAGTTTGGCGCCATGCACCCGGAACACTTTATATGAGTTTATAACTCAAAAGTTTCACGTCTGAAATATTCGACTCATAATGAATGATACAAGATAGATCCTTACATGATGATAACCCTCCCCCAAAAACTCTGATTGGGTATTCACCAGCATAGTGAGCTCTGCTGATTGGTTCACAGAGCCTCTGGCTAGACCCGCCCTTACTGTCCTACACACTCATGTTAAAACACTCATGTTAAAATGTTACTGTATTTTACAGATATTTCAATCTACATTTTCCTCAAAATTTAGCCGCATTATCGGCATTCACATTTTAATATGGGTGGGTGGGTTTTATTCTTGAGAAACTTTTGATTTCAGACATTTTTCAGGGGGTCAATAGCTGCAGTAGAAACATAGCTTGGTGCTGGATATTTAAATAATCGTTTAAAAGCATTTGTACTTTGAACATAAAATACAAATGTGAATGTTTTAAGAGCCTGAATTCTCACTACTATTACTATTACTACTATTACTAAATACATTTTTCATGGTGGTTCAATTTCTGAAGGCTGATTGGCTGTCATCTGTCAGAGAGTTGCTGTGAAGCTCTGGCCTCAGTTCTCAGCTCAGACTCCTCCAGGCTGAGAGAGCTGGACCTGAGTACCAACAACCTGCATGATTCAGGAGTGAAGCTACTCTCTGCTGGACTGGAGAGTCCACACTGTACACTGGAAACTCTCAGGTCAGTTCTACTCAATGTGCAAACAGTTACACCATAGCGTTCAATATTAGAATACATTTAACAGATTACATATAATAAAAGTCCAAATTTACAAGTATACATATTTTGAGTTATTCTTCGGAAAATTATGTACAGATTTTGAGCTGCAATGACAGTTTAAGGTCTACATTGCATTCTTAGTTGGTTTATGATGGTATATGGTGTGTGTTGTATTATATTCTTATTATACTCGTCATGTAGTCTGACAGGTGGAGGTTTGTTTACTATTTTCTGTTCATTTCACATTTGACATCAATCTATATTTACATTTAAATGTGTCGTTTATTAGCATTCATGGCATGAAAAGTAGTGAAGCCTTGTGTTTAAATTCTAATTAAACATTTCAACACAGGCTGAGTGGCTGTAATCTGTCAGAGAGATGCTGTGAAGCACTGGCCTCAGTTCTCAGCTCCAACTCCTCTGGTCTGAGAGAGCTGGACCTGAGTAACAATGATCTACAGGATTCAGGAGTGAAGCTGCTCTCTGCTGGACTGGGGAGTCCACACTGTACACTGGAAACTCTCAGGTCAGTTTTACTCAATGTGCAAACAGTTACACCACAAGGTTCCAAATTCGTAGATTTATATCCATTAACATTCATAGTCAAGTTCAAGTTAAGTTTATTGTCTTCACAGTTTATACAAGTATAAGCAATGAGTGAAAATCTTATGTGCAATACCCGACGACAGACAGCAGTTATAAAAAACAGAATATAATAAAAAGAAGTAAAAAAGTACAAAACTGTATAAGTTAAATATATAAAAATGCAATATATCAAATGCAATATATCAGCACAGAAAAAGGACAATATATATATATATATAAATCAATGTAATAAAATATACATTGTTATATGCTATACACCCTTGTTCAGCTGCCTGATGGCCTGACTGTGGAAGATGTCTCTAAGTCTATTTGTGCGGCACTTGATACTGCGGTATCGCCTGCCTTATGGTAAAAGTGAATACAGTTTGTGGCTGGGGTGGGCATTGTCTTTTATGATACATTTGGACTTGGCCACGCTCCGCTTCTTGTATATATCCAGGAGGGAGGGAAGCTCACCTCCAACGATATACTGGGCCGTCCGCACCACCCTTTGAAGCGTTCTGCGCTCGAGTGCGGTGCAGTTCCCGTATCAGGCGATGATACACCCTGTAAGAACACTTTCGATTGTGCCGGTGTAGAATGTTCTCAGGATGCGGGGCCCATGTTGAATTTCCTCAGGCACCTGAGGAAATACAGGCGTTGTTGGGCCCTTTTCACCACGTGTGTGGTGTGCGTGGACCATGTGAGGTCCTTGGAGATGTGCACGCCGAGGAACTTGAAGCTGCTGACCCTCTCTACTGCAACACCGTCGATGGAGATAGGGCCGTGCTCTCCTCTCTGCTTCCTGTAGTCCACGATCAGCTCCTTGGTCTTCTTGACGTTGAGGGCGAGGCTGTTCTCCTGGCACCACTGCTCCAGTGATCCAACCTCCTCCCTGTAGGCTGTCTCGTCGTCACCGGCGATCAGGCCCATCACTGTCGTGTCATCAGCAAACTTGATGATGACGTTGGAGCTGTGCATAGCCATGTAGCCGTGGGTGTAGAGGGAGTAGAGGGGAGGGCTCAGCACGCATCCCTGGGGGGCTCCTGTGTTGAGGGTCAGTGGCTCTGAGTCAACATATATTAGGACTAACCATAGCCATAGACCATGAGTAAAATGTCTATGTTTTAAGGTGTATGTTATAAAACTGATGAAAAATTATTTTGTGTAAGACACTCAAACAACCAGGACATCCGTTCAGAGTGTGAAATGCTTCCTTCAGGTCCTCAAAGGGCTTTCCTGTGCTGCTATCTCAGAACTTTCGCCAGCTGTTTGAGGCATAAACTGAGGATGCCTCTGAGCTTGGACATGGAGCCGTACTGACCCAAGAGATTGTGTCATTGATTATACCTCCAGGCTGCAATAATAACTCTGTGTCTGAGAAGGAGTGTCTAGCTGTAGTGTGGGCAATAGAAAAGTGGCAGCCTTTTCTGGAGTGAAAGATGTTTGAAGTTATTACTGACCACTCTGCCCTTGCCTGGGTGTTTAATCATCCTCAGCCCAAATCCAGACCTGGAATTGAAACACATGGTACCTGATGCTCTCTAACATTCTGGTTTCCGGAGGTTCTTAGAGGGTATGGTGTGCAGCATAGCGGTATGATTCTGAGGTACAGTTATGTAAGAACAAAGGAGGGAAAAGGGAGGTCTGGTCGCATCGCATACACCCATGGGGGTATCTCTTCAGTGTGGACCAGGATGACCTCTTGGAAAGGCAGCAACACATGGGAGAGCAGGTCCACAGGAATGTAGCTAGAGCTTAGAGGTTACAAACATTTGAAACAACAACACATACAGTTTGAATATGGCAAGCTGGAACTGATCTGAGAACACCCTCTGTCAAAGGCTCTCTGCCTTCGTGGCTAAGCTCCATGGGGTGTCCATGTGGAGGGGTGCAGCAAAAGCTCTGAAAAGGCTCGGGCAGCCACGTCTGTCAAACCTGTTCCTACATGACGTCGACACCAGAGGGAGTGAGTCAGTCTCAGGTAACACACATGAAATCCTCCTGCCTAGCTTTTATAAGGGGGAAGAGAACAGGAAACCCTTTTATTTGTATTTATATTATATATGTATATGTATATATATGTATATACTGTATATACAGTATATCAGTGATGAAGCGTCAGGGCCTTCAAGGTATTCAGAGAAGACCCTGGAACACTCCGATGAAACAAAAAAAAACGAATTAATTGGATTAATAAAATTTAATACAATTTAATCAAATTGAAATCAAATGAATAAATGAGAATCCTATCTGTGTTGTTATCTGTTATATTACAGTGTTACGTTGATTTGTTTGTCTTTCTCGGTCCATGCCCTACGCATTTCAGATTCAGATTCAGATTACTTTATTTATCCCGAGGGAAATTAAGGTGCAACAGTTGACACAGGGGGAATAAATGCACACACAAATATACTAATACCTAAAGCTAAAAACTAAATAACAACTAACTAAACAAAACTAGTATAAGCAAAATATAACTAAATTAAATCTAAATGTATTGATAGATGAATTGCACAATTTACAGTATTATTACTGTAATACGTAGGTATATACAATACACAACAATACGTATAGTGCAAATTGGCAGTAATAAATACTAAGAAATATCTCAGATGAATACTGGAAAAGTGACATGTGAAAAGTGAAAAGTGAAATTGAATTTACAGTGCAAAATTACAGTGAAAGGAATTTACAGTGCGTTGACCAAAAAATAATAATAACAATGCGTTGGCCTCAGGTCACTGAATCTCCACTGTCCCTCTCACGACCCGAGGTAGATGAATTATAGAGACTGATGGCCACAGGAAGAAAGGACTTCCTGTGGTGTTCTGTGGTGCACCTGGGTGGAATGAGTCTATTGCTGAAGGTGCTTCTGTATGAGGTCAGCACCTGATGGAGAGGGTGAGAGTAGTTGTCAAGGATACTACGCAGCTTGCGCAGCATCCTCCTCTCAGACACCACCAACAAGGAGTCCAATTGGACCCCCAGGACAGTGCCAGCCTTCCTGACGATCCTGCTGATCCTGTTGGGGTCTGCTGACCTCAACCTGCTTCCGCAGCACACGACACCGGAGAAGATGGCACTGGCTACCACAGACTGGTAGAACATCTTCAGCATCGTATTGCAAACGTTGAAGGACCGGAGCCTCCGCAGGAAGTAGAGACGGCTCTGGCCCTTCTTGTAAACAGCCTCAGAGTTCTTGGCCCAGACCAGTTAGTTGTCCAGGTGAACTCCCAGGTATTTATATTCCTGAACAACTTCAGCGGACACACCCTTGATGGAAATGGATGTGGGGGTATATTTCCTCCTGCGGAAGTCCACCACCATCTCCTTCGTCTTGTCTGTTGAGCTGTTGACTGTTGACTGTTGAGCTGCATGTGGTTCAGCTCACACCACTCAACGAAGGAGTCCACGACGCCGCTGTACTCCTCATCGTTTCCCTCGCTGACACAACCAACAACTGCAGAGTCGTCCGAGAACTTCTGCAGATGGCAGGACTCTGAGTTGTACTGGAAGTCTGAGGTGTAAAGGGTGAACAGGAATGGGGAAAGAACCATTCCCTGTGGAGCACCAGTGCTGCTGACCACAGTGTCAGACACACAGTCCTGCAGTCTGACAAACTGTGGACGACCCGTCAAATAGTCTGTAAACCAGGAAACCAGGGAAGAGTCCACCTTCATCGCCGTCAGCTTACTCCCCAGCAGGGCAGGCCGAAGCTGGGGGAGGGGGAGGGGGAGGGGGGGTAGACCGGAGCCCACTCATTGAATCTATTGAAAAACAAATTCAACTCGTTGGCCCGGTCAGGACCCCCCCTATTGTCTGGCTACCAGGTTGTTTGTAGCCAGTGATGCTCCTCATGCCACTCCACACATCCTTCAGGTTGTTCTGCTGAAGTTTGTGCTCCAGCTTCCTCCTATAGTTGTCTTTGCCCTGCTGGATCCTCTCCTTCAGCTCCCTCTGAACCCGCCTCATCTGCTCCCTGTCCCCGTCTCTGAAGGCGCTCTTCTTCTCATTGAGCAGGACCTTGATGTCTCGGGTGACCCACGGCTTGTTGTTGGGGAAACAGCGTACAGTCTCTGTGGGAACAACACTGTCCACACAGAAGTTGATGTACCCTGTTATACATTCCGTGAGATCATCAAGGTCCTCTCCATCCAAATCACAGAGGAAATCCCAGTCTGTTGACTCAAAGCAGCCCCGCAAGTCCTCATCGGCCTCCTGTGACCATCTCCTTACAGTCCTTATGGTCACAGGCAGCCGCTGGACTAGAGCCCTATACAGGGGCTGAAGGTGGATGAGGTTGTGGTCTGACCTTCCAAGAGGAGGAAGGGCGGTGTCGCTGTATGCCTCCTTAACATTGGCATACAGCAGGTCCAGTGTCTTGTTTTCCCTGGTGGGACAGTCCACAAACTGCTTGAAGGTGGGCAGTGTTGCAGCCAGAGTCACATGGTTGAAGTCCCCAGATATCGCGATGAATGCTTCAGGGTGCTGTGTCTGAAGTCTCGCGACAACGGAGTGGATGACGTCAGACGCGAGCACCGCGTTTGCCGACGGTGGAATGTAAACAACAAGGAGCACGTGGGAGAACTCTCGCAGCAGATAGTATGGCCGCAGACTCACGGCAGTTCAATGTCCGGGCTACACACACGTTCCTTCACAGTAACATGACCACGGGTTACACCACTTGTTGTTAACGAGAATAGCAAGTCCCCCACCTTTCCTCTTGCCACTCTCTCGGTGCGTCCTGTCCACCCGGACGGTCAGAAAGCCGTCCGCGGTAACAGTGGAGTCCGGGGTGTCCTCGTGGAGCCACGTCTCCGTGAAACAAAGCACACTGCTCTCCCGGTACACCCGCTGGGTCATCACCAGGCCCGCTAGCTCGTCCATCTTGTTCGCTAGCGACCTCACGTTCCCCATGGTGATGGAAGGGAGATATGGTTTATATCTCCGCTGCCTCTCCCGCTGTTTACGTCCAGCCTTGCGTCCCCTGTACGTCCTCCTCAGCTCCCTGGGGTGGTCGGGGATGTCGGGCCTCTCCCGTAGCAGCAAGGTCTGTTGTAGCAACAACAGCTGACTCCGCGCGTAGACAATGGCTCCGCCGTAATGTTGAGCCGCGACGGAGACACGGTTCAGTAACAGTGTCCCCAGAATGAGAAACACAGCAAAAACGTCCCTAAACATAGTTGGCTGAGGGTTGCACAACTACTTAACGAAAAACTATACTAAAAACAACAATAATAAGAATAAGAATAAATAACTAAAAAGTAAGAGGGGAGGGGGAGCAACTGTTGCTGGCTGCCGCCCGTCGCAGCGCCGGAAGTACACCCCAATGTACTCAAAGTACACCCCAACCACTCAAAGTACATTTGAGTGGTTTTGTGTTGGAAAAACAATGCAACCAATCAGATATTTACAGCAGGGGTTCCCAAAGTGGGGGTCGCGGGACCCCAAGGGGGGGGTCGCCAGATGATTTCAGAATCCTCTTGATGTGACCCATGAGGTTTATTTATTTTTGATTTTATTAATATTATTTTTAATTAATTTTTTTATCATTTGTCAAGTCAAGTCAAGTCAAGTCAAGTTTATTGTCACTTCACAGTTTACAGTTTAGTATAAAGCAGTGATGTGAAATTCTTGTGTGCAATACCCGACGACAGACAGCAGTTATAAAATAAGATAAAATAAAAATAGATAAAAATAGAATAAAAATAGAATAAAAATAGAATAAAGAATATAAAATAAAAATAAAAAATGCAATTTATAAAATGCAAAAATCAGCACAAAAAAGAGCAATATATATATATAAATCAATGTAATAAAATAATTTTTTGTATTAATTTGTATTATTATTATTATTGTTAATAATAACGTGAGTGACAAATAAAGGAATTCTGATTCCCACAGATTCACGACAGTATCATCATTGAAAAAAAAAATCACGATGATATGGATTTGTTTTTCTTCTTCAACCTCACAAAGCCCTGGCCAATGGACATAAAGAAGGCTCCAGAGCTCCAGCTGACGCTGGAGCTCCAACCTTTTGTGTGAGAGTTCCAACTCTCAAGGAAAGGGTACAGGTGGAAGGAACAAGCCAGGAAGGTTTATTACATGGACAGAAATTAACAGTGACACGACGTGCCAAACCTGTAATACACCCACACTGCCCCAAATAAAGCGTAAAAATAAACGCAGCATGAGCCAAAACGCGATCAGACTTGTGCGATACAGGATCCAGTCTCATTGCTGGAGAGCAAGTGGGCATGAATATATAGTCAGACTCATTACACTCATCACCCACTTATTCACTAATCACCTAATTATCCCCCCACTCACCACCCCTCTGTTTGCAGCCCGCTATCAAGTCAGTTCTCCTTCTCCTCCTTTGTTGTTACATAGCTATTCTGTCACCATGACAACTATGCTCCATCCTGACCCAACTTTGTGATTCAGCTTTGTCTCAAAAATGATCAATTAAGCTTTTAGTTAGCCTCCATATGGAATGAATAATCTTGTTTACTTCAGAACGTTTTCATCCAAATGAAATAAATACTGTGTGGTGCGTGTGTGTGTGTGTGTGTGTGTGTGGTGGTGTGGTAGGTTGTCTGGCTGCCTGGTCACACAGGAAGGCTGTGCTTCTCTTGCCTCAGCTCTGAGCTCCAACCCCTCCCATCTGAGAGAGCTGGACCTGAGCTACAATCACCCAGGAGACTCAGGAGTTACGCTGCTCTCTGCTGGACTGGAGGATCCACGCTGGAGACTGGACACTCTCAGGTATGGAGAGGACAGCTCACCTCTCAGTGACAATGTCTCCTACAAGGATTCAAGCACCTGCTCGATGAAGTGGTTTCAAAACGCAGCTGTAACTCATGTTGTGTACAATTTGAAGATGCAGCAGATCATGAATGTGAATGTTTCCATGTTTAAAGACAACACGCTGCTCTCTCTTTGTTTACCCCCCAGTGTGGAGCACGGTGGAGTGAGGAGGCTTAAACCAGGTCTGAAGAAGTGTAAGTGTCTGTTTAGTTTAATTCATCACAACATGCTAACCATTTAGCTAGGAAGTCCATCCACACTGCAAGTGTAATGTCTGCGAGTGGTTGGGGGTGGGGTTCCATCTAATGTCTGTTGTGCGAACGTGTACATTCTTATGATGTAAATGAGATGTGAACTTGTAAATTCACTATGATACAATTCTTATTATTATTGAGACTAAAGTAAACCAAACATTTGCTTTATGGTAGAGGTGTACATACTTAATACAAACATAACTAATGTAAAAAACATTATTTAAAGAATGAAGAGCTATTATGTGTTGAATGTGTTGTGTAATTTGTTATAAATGCCACAGCCATCCGTCGGCTATTAGTGAGTGAAAGGCGCAGTGAGAATATGTCTTTCATGTGGTTTGAGAGATCCAATCGCAAGTGGACAACGTTAGTATTTGAGTTCACACTTAAGAATGTGGTCTCTGTGGTTCCCTGCTCTATATGCAAATGGACAGCATTTCCGCTTGCAATGAACATTTGAATAAATTCATAATCATTCATAAATCAACGATCAACACGACACGACAGTGATGGGCGATCCATTCCGCCTGTTCTTCTTCTTCATGATTACTGCTTGTTAGGAACTTCACCGGTGTTGGTGTTGTAAGGGTGTTATTGCCTGTTACCAATGTTAATAATAGTGGAGAAACGTAGGGGGAGAGTTATTTTGGTTCTTTCGTTTTAGTCTTATCTCTCTCCCTCTCTCTCTTTACAACTCTACAATCTTACCTACAGCACATATTAAATGACTAATATTTAATGAACTACCTCATCAGTGTATTGCTGTGTGGTTCAGTGGCCTAATCATGTCTTGTTCTCCCATCAGATGCCCGTAAACTCACACTGGACCCACACAGAGCCCACAAATCTCTGTCTGTGGACAACAGGAAGGCGACAGTGGTTAAAAACACGCAGTCGAATACTGTTCCCCAAGAGAGGCTTGACTCCTATAGCCAGGTGTTGTGTAGAGAGGCTGTGACTGGCCGCTGTTACTGGGAGGTGGAGTGGAAAGAATGTGTTGCCATAGGAGTGACATACAGAGGAATCACGAGGAGAAGAGAGGGTGATGACAGCAGGCTTGGAAGGAACAACAAGTCCTGGAGTCTTGAGTGTTTTGTTAACAGTGATGAAGATATAGACACACGTCTCCCGACCTCTGGCCGTGATCTGGCAGAATCTTACAGTGGTGGTGGTGGTGGTGATGATGAGGATGGTGGTGCCGAACGGGATGATGATTTTCTTGAAAGTGGTGGTGGTGAGGAGGAGGAGGAGGAGGAGGCGGAGGAGGAGGAGGAGGAGGAGGAGGAGGAGGATCAGTATATGAAGTGGTGGTGAGGAGGATTATATATGATGTGGTGGGAGGAGGAGGAGGATTATATTGAACGTGGTGGTGAGGAGGAGGAGGAGGAGGAGGAGGAGGAGGAGGGGAGGAGGAGGAGGAGGAGGAGGAGGAGGATTATTATATTGAACGTGGTGGTGAGGAGGAGGAGGAGGAGGAGGAGGAGGATTATTATGAAGTGATGAGGTGATGATGATGGTCGTGAGGATGATACATGTTACACTGCCTGGCAAACATGGTAGAGAAACAGTCAGACGTCTCACCGCCACTATTATAACGTGACATAGGAGCCACTATAGCGACGATCGATTCATGATGGCTGAGTTCTCTTACAGAGTAGGAGTGTATGTGGACCAGCCTGCTGGCACTCTGTCCTTCTACAGAGTTAACCTAACGAGAACTGTGTCCTTAGACACTCCGACACACATCCACACCTTCCAGTCCACATTCACCCAGGACCTCTACCCTGCGTTTGGGTTTCAGTTGACAAACTCTGGTTCCTCAGTGTCTCTGTGTCGGTTGTAATCTGATGTGTAACACACACACACACACACACACACACACACACACACCCTGTATGTATGCAGGTAATAAGGCAGCAGGTACTATTTACTATCTCTCTGTAGTTCATTTCTAAGTCATCTCTGTAACAGCTGGGCTGTGTTACTTGGTGGCGCGGTCACATTAAAGGGGACCTGCCATTTGAGTCTGGGGGTGTTTTCAAATGATGTTGTTGGGGTGACCAGTTGTTACCTGGAGGTACATTTATAATATATGTATTTGGATTGTGTGTTTTAATTGCAGCTGTTGATCTATGATCTCAGGACAAACGTTTATATTCTTTTTATTTGAATACATATTCAACTATACTCCAAATACTACATTTTATTGGGCTTCTGAAAGGTTTAGCATGATAAATCATGAAAGGAAGTGACATCCTCCACAGGGTTTCTCAATTTCTCATTTGTAATGTTTTTTAAATATTAATTAATGGTAAATAAAGAAAATGGTTGTACTACAATATTTTGGGTATTTTCAGACATACCCACATACACTTTTAAACTAAAGGGCTATGATATCAGTTTATATTTTGATCAAACGTGGAACCTGATTTAGAGCAGATTTATATTATATTCATGAATGTGAGTAGTCTATAGGAAAAGCTTATGATGTTCATGTTGTAAATCATTTCAAATTGAATATTGATTTCTTGTGTTCTGTTATGAAAGATATGTCCACACATGTGTACTATTTGTAATGCCTGCTACTTTCTATTATTTTTGTCATTCTGTTTACATTTAAGTGACAATTTATCCTGTTGTATTTGTTAATAAAGCATAATGGCAATAATCAACACGTTCACCTCTTCATCATTGTGTGGAAGGACGATATTAGTTCAACTCTCAGCTGAAAGGTGCTTGGTTCGATCCCCAATCTATGCAGCCTAACCTGTCAAGGGGTAGTGTTTGTAAGGACCCAGAACGCAGACCAACAACGTGATGCTTTATTGTATGGTACAACAGTCCTTAGGATGGTCTGGGACAGACAAGGGGTCTGGATACCAAGAAGTCGATCAGCGGGGTACCGGCAGGTAGTAGACAGGCGAGTAGTGAGGACAGACGAGGAGTCTGGATACCAGGTAGAGGGCTTGGAACTGGAATCTGAAAGTAGCTTGGAATGGTTGCATCGAGAGAGAACAAAGTACGAACTAGCCCTGGTGTTAGGGGTAGCCGGGGTATATATACACCCAGGTGAGGTGATTGTCATTAGCGGCAATCGCCGACAGGTGTGTAGGTGCGCAGCCTAGATCCGAGCCGTGGCCACGCCCCCTGTCACACACCGCAAACGTGACACTAACCTGTAGTATCCTATAGAGTTTCTTATTTAGCGACAATGTTAAGATTTGATGGGATATATGTCCTCACTTGTATGTAATACTGTACTGTTCCATATGATGTGCAATGTTATGCTTGTGCCACAGTGAGGCGCAAAGACACAAGGTATAGGATGCATGCCTGCCTCCTATAGTCTAATCACAGCTCTATGATTACCACCTGTGTGTGGAACCAGTTCATACAGTGGAGGCTGTCACCGTGAGAATGATGCGTGCAGCCCTTCTAATAAAATATGCCAGGCTTCGCTAAAGGATTCTATCTCCGTGTTTTCTCCGAATGCAACGTTAAGCTGCAGAACTAAGCATAACTTTACAGGTTATGGGCCCAGGAGTCGTTCGGAAGAAAGTTTGTCGGTTTCCACCGTGTAGTAGTCGCAACGAACAGCGTGCTAACGGGTTGCTAAGCTAGCAAGGAGAGCAAGCTAGCATCATGGATCAACGAGGAACAAGCAGGTTGCCTCGACTGGCGTTCGACGGAGATGAGACCAAATATGAGATTTGGGAGACCAAAATGTTGGGACATTTTCATTTAATTGGACTAAAACACACGGTCCTGGGAGAACCGAGGACTGAAGCGGAAAGAGCGGCAGACGGCAAGAAAAATGCCGACGCGTATGCCGAGATGATTCTACTGTTGGACGACAAGAGCCTCTCATTAGTTATGAGGGATGCTGCCGACGATGGAAGAAAGGCTCTAAAGATATTAAGAGAGTATTATGCCGGGAAGGGAAAACTCCGGATAATTAACCTGTACACCATGCTTACATCGCTCCAGAAAGCGGACGACGAAAGTATTATGGACTACATCATCAGAGCAGAAACAGCCATCACAGCACTGCGAAATGCAGGTGAGACGTTGGGAGATGGTCTGCTAGTAGCTATGGTCTTAAAAGGACTGCCTGGGAGTTTTAAGCCATTCGCAATACATGTGGCACATACAAATGATAATATCACATTTGCTGAATTCAAGACTAAGCTACGAAGTTTTGAAGAAACAGAGAAGACAAACGCAGCTGAGTCGGGCGACAGTGTGATGAAGACCCAGGGGAGAACCGGGCGGCGACCCGCCAAGACAAACGCACGTGACCGGTACAAAGAAGACACAGAGATGGTGTGCTTCAAGTGTGGCACCAAAGGTCACCGAGCGAAAGACTGTCGACAGAAGACATGGTGTAGTCGATGCAGAAGCGACACACACAAAGACGCCACATGTAGGTGTAAGGATAAGGACAGTAAGGACAAAAGGGATGGAGCATGTAAAATCACAGAAGATGATGACGGCGCCGACTTCGTGTTCAAAATGAGGGACGGGGAGCAGCAGCCGGCGAGCGGCATCCAGGAGAGGGGCCTGATGGTGGACACGGGGGCCACATCACATATCATCACCGACGTGACCCAGTTCAAAGATTTCGACAGCGCGTTCAGACCAGAAAAGCACAGCGTCGAGTTGGCAGACGGCACCCGATGCAGCGGGGTCGCTCAGAGAAGGGGAAATGCTGAGGTTTCCCTAATCGACAGCGGAGGACGGCGACACAAAGCGACGCTGAGAGACGCTTTATTCATACCGTCGTACCCCCAGAACATCTTCTCGGTAAAGGCGGCGACTACCAGTGGGGCCACGGTTGTCTTTAAAGAAGAGGAAGATGCACTGATAACCAGAGACGGTACCAGATTTGACATTCATGTTTATGGAAAATTGTACTATTTGCATACTGAGGGTGAGTCTAATGACAAATGTAATGCATGTCATGACATTCAGACATGGCATGAGATATTAGGCCACTGTAATTATGACGATGTTCTAAAGATGCAGAATGTGGTTGAGGGTATGCAGATCAAGGGCAAAGCAGTTAGGCCCGAACATGGTGAGGTGTGTATTCAGGGAAAGTTTGCCCAAACGAGAAATAGAGACCCTGATACCAGAGCAGAGGCTCCCTTACAGATGGTGCACACAGCAGGTCCTGTAGCCACAGAGTCAGCAGATGGTTACAAACATGCGCTGTCGTTCACTGACGACTTACTCGAGCGCAGTGTTCGTATATTTTCTGAAAAAGAAAAGCGACACAGTACAAGCTACGGAAAAGTTCCTAGCAGATATATCCCCTTATGGGAAAGTGATGTGCATGCGATCAGATAACGGAACGGAGTATACATGCAATGATTTCCAAACACTGTTGAGGAAAAATAAAATCAGACATGAAACGTCAGCTCCGTATTCCCCGCACCAGAACGGGACTGCTGAGAGGGGTTGGCGTACTCTATTTGAGATGGGCAGGTGCATGCTAGTTGAAAGCAAGCTACCAAAACAGCTATGGCACTATGCAATACAAACAGCAGCGGTGGTACGTAACAGATGCTTTAATAGGCGTACAGGGCAGACCCCTTACCAGCTGCTGACAGGCAAGAAGGCTAATGTATCTAAAATGCAGAAATTTGGGTCTGTATGCTACATGTACAAACAGGATAAGGGAAAACTGGATTCCAGGTGTGACCAGGGGTGTTTTGTGGGATATGACAAGAACAGCCCGGCGTATTTGGTATATAATCCAGATACTAATAAAGTACACAAACACAGGCTAGTGAAGTTTGTGAGCAGGGCAGCTGTAGAGAAACACACAGACTAGGAGGTATCCAACTAGAGAAAGGAGGAAACCTAGTCATTTAGATGACTTTATAGATGAAGACAGTGATAGTGATGGGGTTCATACCACTGTAGACTACTGCTACAGAGCGGTATATGGTGTTCCACAGACTTTTGGGGAGGCTATGAGGTCGGCTAACTCAAAAGAGTGGGTAAAAGCCATGGATGAGGAGGTCCACTCATTAAATGAGAACAAGACATTTACCCCAACAACCCTGCCAATAGGCAAGAAAACAGTGGGGGGTAAATGGGTTTACTCCATCAAGAGCGATGTAGAGGGAAGAGACTAATACAAAGCACGGTTTGTGGCCAAGGGTTACAGCCAGGTAATGGGAATAGACTACGGGGAGACGTTTTCACCCACAGCAAACCGGACGAGTGTAAGGGTGGTGTTACAGAAAGCAGCGCAGGAGGACCTGCTCCTACACCAGATGGACGTGAAAACAGCGTATTTGCACGCTCCCATAGACTATGATATATATATATCAATCCACCAGAGGGTTATGAAGAGAAGGATCATGGTCTAGTGTATAAGCTAGAAAAATCACTTTATGGTCTCAAACAATCAGGGCGAAATTGGAATAGAGTCTTGCACGATTGTTTAACTGAAAACGAATTCACACAAAATCCAGCCGACCACTGTGTTTATGCCAAAGAGTCAAAAGACAAAAAGGTGATCATAATCATATCATATGGGTCCATGACTTGATCATTGCAGCCAGCAATGAGAAGATTTTGAGAGAGGTGAAAGAGATGCTCGCAGGAAAGTTGAAAATGAAAGATCTAGGCAGACTCAAACATTTTCTGGGTATCGATTTCAGCCAATCTGATGGATGTGTAACCATGTCACAGGAAAAGTACACTAACAAGATACTACAGCGTTTTAATATGGAAAACCATAGAAAACCAGAGAACCAGAGAAACGCCCTCTGAACCAAAACTATACTGAGGATGCAGTAAATACTGAGGATACATGTCAGGATGTACGGCTGTAGGAAGCCTTATATACCTAACCACTTGTACCAGACTTAAGCTTTGTGGTAAGCAGGTTATCACAGTATTTTGCTGAGCCTACAGAAGTGCAGTGGGTTACTGTGAAACATGTTCTAAGATACCTCAAAGGTACTTCTGAGAAAGGGTTAAGTTTCAAAAGAAACAACAGTGAGAAGTTAGGTATACAGGCCTACAGTGAGGCTGACTGGGCGTCTGATGTCAGCGCCAGGCGCAGTACCACAGGATACTGTTTGAGTCTTAGTAATAACAGCTGTCTAGTTTCATGGAAAACTAGAAAACAGCCCACAGTAGCGGAGTACATGGCACTGGCTTCAACCATACAGGAGTGTCTATACCTAGAACAGTTACTAGAGGGTATAAATAACTACAAGTACACACAAACTGTAGTACATGAGGATAATCAGGGAACGATTGCTCTCGCCAAAAACCTTGTAAACAGACAGAGGAGAAAGCACATGGACATAAAGTACCATCAGATCCACTGTGAGTGAGGGGAGAGTCATTCTGATGTATTGTCCTACAGATGATATGGTTGCTGATATAATGACCAAACCTGCAACTAAATTGAAACTGAAGAGGTTTGGTGCAATTATTTTTGAAGTTTGAAATGTGTAACAAGACACAGGGGATCACATTCATTCTGTATTTTCTGATGTTTTTGTTTTGTTTTTGTTTAAGATTACAACAACCTGAGAACAAGTGAGGGTGTTAAGATTTGATGGGATATATGTCCTCACATGCATGCCTGCCTATAGTCTAATCACAGCTCTATGATTACCACCTGTGTGTGGAACCAGTTCGTTCAGTGGAGCCTGTCACCGTGAGAATGATGCGTGCAGCCCTTCTACTAAAATATGCCAGGCTTGGCTAAATGGATTCTATCTCCGTGTTTTCTCCGAATGCAACATTAAGCTGCAGAACTAAGCATAACTTAACACAGCCTTGCTGTTGAAGTGAAATGTCTACATATGTCCTCAGTTTTTATATAGATTATGTCTATTCTGTACCCAAGTTCACAAAGGGATG
This sequence comes from Muraenolepis orangiensis, assembly GCA_027704905.1. NCBI lineage: Eukaryota > Metazoa > Chordata > Actinopteri > Gadiformes > Muraenolepididae > Muraenolepis > Muraenolepis orangiensis. The sequence goes on from CM051009.1 coordinate 4,201,902, forward strand.
CAGTGTTATTATTGTACCACTGTGAGGCACTGAAGCGTTAAGTAAGGACGCATGCTTGCGTCGTATGTTAATGAGGGGGTGTTCACCTGACGCACATGTTCAGATGTGTGTGTGTGTGTGTGTGTGTGTGTGTGTGTGTGTGTGTGTGTGTGTGTGTGTGTGTGTGTGTGTGTGTGTGTGTGTGTGTGTGTGTGTGTGTGTGTGTGTGTGTGTGTGTGTGTGTGTGTGTGTGTGTGTGTGTGTGTGTGTGTGTGTTCTACGTTAGCTCGACTGAGCGAAAGGATGTACCAGTGGTGCAGAGGGAAATACACCATGACCAAGGGCTAAACAGTTCATCGTCTCCGTCACAACTATCTCTCTCCGAGTGCAACGTATGAGGAAGCTGCCATCCTTAACGTCAACACTTTCCCTCCATGAACCTACTAGTATAACAATTTCCTTGCATTTTTACTTTCACATTTTCATATGACACAGGGCAGCATGTTGTGCCACACACAGATTGTAGCTGGCGGAACCCCATGGGAGTACAGACAAAGTCGGGGGCAAAAAGGAGTTTAAAACCCGTAGGTTTCTTTATTGTCTCGGGTAGAAAACTGTGTGTATGGCAGTGGCGAAGCGTGTCTATCACAACTGGACCTTCTGTAGACCAGGGGTTTCCCAACTTTTCAGCCCGCGAATAACAGACCCCCCCCCCCCCCCCCACTATCACCGGAGGGACTGGAACATTAAAAACAACGTGTGCACAGATCTTCACCATCGAGAACATCGTGAAGTCCAAGGGGGGGGGGGGAGGTCCAACGTGAAGTCCAAGGGGGGGGGGGGGGTGGGGTGTAATCGTGATCGCGAAAATTGTGTGTGGCTTTTTTTTCCAGCTACAAATGATAGTCGTGAATCTGTCGGAATCAGAATTCCTTTATTCGTCACCCTTACATATTAAACGGACTTACATAATACCCCCACTTTGGGAACCCCTGCTGTAGACCACCCCCACCCCCCACCCCCGTGTTCTAGTCAGACTGACGTCACGGAGGAGTCACTTTATGCCTTATCTCATTTAGGCAGATCAGATTGTCGCAGCCAATTTACAAGTGTACCCTAGTTGTAAAGCAGTATCCGTGTAGTGAAGTAACAGCCCAACACAGACCACCACACACAGGCTATCGATGAAAGGGACGGTCTAACACGCTTCACGTGAAAAGGCTTAACGTAACTTTAAGTTCCAAAATAGCGATCAATAATCACCAAATGTCTCTGGCATATGTCTTGTCATTAGCATTTGACACATTTTTTACACATTACACATACGAGTGTAACATGACAGATGGTGGTGTTCTGGGAGGGTCATGGTGTGGAGGTCATCTGGTGGCAGCAGCATCAGGTGCTGGGGTGCAGCAGTGTTCCTGGTGTAATGTTTGTGGTATATGTTTGGTAGTGTTACCGGTTCTGTCCAGGAGGGGGTGCTCTTGGTGCTTAATTGGTTGATGTTGCTAAATAAATAAGGTTAGAAAAAGCTAAGAGAGCTACGATACTGTGACATGTATTCGGATATTACAATCCTAATAAATCCTCCAAGGAACTGACTGGATTTTAAGAAACATTACACCTGGTTCTCCTGTCGCTACACCCGGCTGCTCCTCCTCTCCCGAGCCTGATGGAGGGTATTGAACATAGTGTATTGTGTGTTATGCAGCCTCGTTTACAGGCACTGTTGTTAGTCCCTGTGCAGACCGCTGAAGTGACCGTGTACTGCGCATGTCTGTAATAAACTCTCTCTAAACTTCAATCCGCTACTGAATGGATAACGTAACAGGATGGCAGGAGGAACAGCGAGAAGTTGGTACACTTCCATATGCACCACTCATGCTCTCATATATACATACACAGTACACAATCATATGTTTCTTTCATAGAGATTAGAGGGCGATGACGTCACAAAGTTGGCAACCCCGCGGAGAAGAGAGTAGCCGAAAGTCCAGGAAAACTAAAGTTACTCGTTACACCCTATTTACACGACATGGAGGCTGTTCTCTCTTGCTGTGGAAAAACGTTTTCAAACTAAATAGTTTGACAGCTCGAAAACATCATAAGGTGAGTACAAATATTTGATTAAATAATATAAAGAAGAAATAAAGTGCTTTTATTCACTTGATAAAACAAATAGTCATAGTAATGGCCAACGTTGCCAGATCTGAAGCAGGCTTAAGTTATGTTCGGGTTTTGGTCTAACGGACTATGTCTAGCTATGTTTTTCGAGCGACTTAAAAACAACAGAAGAAGCTCAAAGTCGCGTATTATAAGCGGACTTGGCAACTCAGAGGGTTCACTTACGGCGGCTCCCCCCCAGGCGGCCGCCTATACCGCCTATGCCACGGGCCGCCCCGCAGCCTACATGGTTAACATTCTGTTCGATGCTTACATTTGATTTAATTTGATACACTTTATTCATCCCCAAGGGGGGACTGGCTTGTCACCCATGAGCACAATCACACAACCTCACATATAGACAAATACACCACACTCCAAGAGGGCATCGCCATTGCGCGGTACACAACACACACGAGTAAATACGGTATTAAAGCAACAAGATGCGGAACTACCAGAGAGAATGTGACAAAGGCATTGGACATTTCAACAGCCGAAGCGACGGCTTCTAGACGCGCTCAGTGCAACACTGATGCTTTACCAGATAGTATACTGTTATAATATATAATAATTATCATTATAGCACATTATTCAACTTCATTGTGTTAATGATTTAGTTTTTGGTTCAGACGGAGTGCAATATTATTGCGCGTCAACTCGTTACGCAGCTGGTGCGTGTTGGTTTTACAGGTGTTGATGATTCAATGATTTGGTCTGGGGTCTGTTCTAAGATCCAAGGTTAATTGTTGGTCTTTGTGATTTCATGTTCAGCATTCAAATAGATTCTACCGAAACAATATGTAGATGTGCGTGTGTCCAGGTCTCCAGTTTACTATGAATGAAGAGAAAGAGGAGGGGGGTCCTACCTCTATAACCCCTCTGTCTGGGGAGCATGGTGAACAGAGCCAAGCTGAGAGGTAAGAAGAGGATCTCTCACTGTCTGTGACTGTTGTCCATCTCAGATCTCAGCAGTGATCTCAACACCATCACTAGTCTGAGTAAAAGCTGTGTGTGTGTTGTGTTGAAGCCCAGAGCAGCAGGAGAGAGCAGACTCCCCTGGATCCAGCTGTACCTCCATTGAGAGTGACTGGTCTATGGATCACCCTGACCAGTTTAAAGATGGATTCCCCTCCAGAAAAGAGAGGTAGGAGTTTCAAATGTATTTTGACGCTGGTAAGGAACCTCAGCTTTGCCTCAGCCGCAAAACCATTATTTTCATACATCATTTTCCATTAACGGGACAGCCTGTTATGGTTCATGTAAAAATGCATCATCTATCAAACATCCATAAATCCTGGTTCTTGTTCTTCTAAAAGAGTCAAGCAGGAGAGTGCAGACTGCCCTGTCCAGTTTAAAGATAGACACCCCTCCAGAGAGGAGAGGTAGGAGTTTCAGACGATGAAAACAGACCAGTTGGTTGTTATCTGCTGGTGATGATGTTTAGAAGTCAAGAGATAATCAAAAGGATCCTGTGTGTGTGTGTGTGTGTGTGTGTGTGTGTGTGTGTGTGTGTGTGTGTGTGTGTGTGTGTGTGTGTGTGTGTGTGTGTGTGTGTGTGTGTGTGTGTGTGTGTGTGTGTGTGTGTGTGTGTGTGTGTGTGTGTGTTCTATGCACAGACGACAGCAGGACAGGTCAGAGGTTGCCAGTGCTCAGTATGTACAGCAGCATCAAACAGGGGAGCTGATCAAGGTGTGTAAATGACATTTCTGCATCCAGTACATCCGCAAAGATCTCAACAGACCTGTATGTACACACCATTGATGCCGGTTGGGGGCCTTTGCATGCTCTAAGACTGGCAGTTCCCCTTTTTTTTTGCAACACAGTTGGCATTTGCATCAAATAACCACACATTGGTCCAGCACAGAACAGGCGTAGTGTTTTGTTTTTGACAGCCAGATACGAGAATAAAATGAATGCACCCAGCCCAATCAAAACACAGTTCTTGTAATCAGTTTGTTGCAGTCAGCGTAGGGCAAGTTACTTTCAAAATGTAATTGCAAACATACTGTATGCAGAACTGTAAATGCAGCTTTAATGTACAGCAATACATTTGACATCCACAATATAGATATAGTGTGGAAACCGGCATCAGTTGTTGCCCATGTTTTTTTTGTGTCTCTGGAGCTCAGCGAACATGCAAAATCTCAAGATTGTCAATTTGCATATACTACTACCCACATTAAAATAATACAAAGCCATCTGAACATCGACAAAGTTCCCCTGTAATACGCGTCTCCTGTGTTGCAATAGTTGCCAGACTCCATTCTATTCTGTTTTTATTTGATCTTATTATTTTTTTAACTGCTGTCTGTCGTCGGGTATTGCACATAAGACTTTCACTCACTGCTTTATACTTGTGTAAACTGTGAAGTGACAATAAACTTGACTTGACTTGACTTGACCATGTCCTAGAATCAGATGTGAGTCCAGATGCGGCTGATGTCCTCAGTTAGTTCAGAGTAAAGTTCTCATTGATGTTTGTTCTGTTCCAGAGGGCTGAGGAGAAGGCGCAAGGTTTTCTAGAGAAAGAGCAGAAGAAGCTCTGGAGGGTTTCCTTCCCACATTACCCACAATGCTCAGAGAGTCAGATGGAGGAGGTGGTGGTGGATGGTAAGAAAGAGGAGCAGAGGAAGCGCGCCATACAGGGAGTGATAGACATCACAAAGTTCTGTCTGATGGAGATGAACCAGGAGGAACTGGCCGACACACTGAGGATGGGTAAGAGACTGCTATTTAGAAAAATACATTTTAAATGTTTTAACCATGTGAGGATATCTTAAAGGTTAAATGGTTTAATCCATATATGTAGGGTTATTGTAGGGGTAACAGGTTAAATGGGTTGATCCAGATATGAAGGGTTAGTGTGGGGGTATCAAGTTAAATGGTTTTATCCAGACATGTATGATTATTGTGGGAGTATCAAGTTAAATGGTTTGATCAACATATGTAGGGTTATTGTGGGGGTGTCAAGTCACATGTTTTTTAATCTACCCCTCTGTGACATCACAAGTGGGATTGTCCTCCATCTGGAAGGAAGGGACAGATGGACAGTACCAACTGGTTGGCTGGAGTTGATCTGTCCATCATACATCTGACACTCACACTTTTGATGTCACAAAATATGTATTTCAAATGCTTTACAGCGATCAAATGTGCCTGAAACATGGAGAGTTTAAGACACATCATAATTATAATTTTAAATAAAGTACTGTTGCCATAATACCAATCATATTGTGGAAATATCAAAATGATCCTGAAATATTTTGTTAATAACAGGGAGTTCTATTCACGACCAGCTCCTCCAACTACATCCAACCACAAGTAAGGAAGCCACTAGATGCACATGTTCCACTGATTACCATTGGTTTACCATCCATTAACTGATTTCTTCTGTTTTGTCATTTAGAAACTGCTGTTGAGTGGCTCAAGTCTCATCTGAAGGAGAAGTTCAGGTGTATGTTTGAGGGAATCGCTAAAGCAGGACAGCCAACAAGACTGAATGACTTCTACATAGAGCTCTTGATTACCGAGGGAGACAGTGGTGAGGTCAACAAGGAACATGAGGTCAGACTGATTGAAAAAGCGTCCAGGAAAAATGCCAAGGAGGAGACGCCAATCACATGTGAAGACATCGTTAAACCATTACCTGGACAAGATCAACCAAGCAGAACAATAATGACGACTGGAGTGGCCGGCATTGGTAAAACCGTTTTGACAAACAAGTTCACTCTGGACTGGGCTGAAGGCAAAGCAAACCATGACATACACTTCATATTTCCCTTCACTTTCAGAGAGCTGAATTTACTGAAAGGGAAAGAGTTTAGCTTAGTGGAACTTCTTCATCACTTCTTTATTGAAATCAAAGAAGCAGGAATCTGCAGATTCGACCAGTTCCAAGTTGTCTTCATCTTGGATGGTCTGGATGAGTGTCGACTTCCTCTGGACTTCCAGAACAACCTGATCTGGACTGATGTCACAGAGTCGACCTCGGTGGACATGCTGCTGACAAACCTCATCAGGGGCGACCTGCTTCCCTCTGCTCGCATCTGGATAACCACACGCCCTGCTGCAGCCAATCAGATCCCTGCTGAGTGTGTTGGCATGGTGACAGAGGTGAGAGGGTTCACCGACCCACAGAAGGAAGAATACTTCAGGAAGAGATTTAGAGAAGATGTGCTAGCCAGCAAAATCATCTCCTACGTTAAAACATCACGAAGCCTCCACATCATGTGTCACATCCCAGTTTTCGGTTGGATCAGTGCTACAGTTCTAGAGGACTTTTTCAAAACATCCCAGAGAGTAGAAGAAATGCCCAAGACCGTAACTCAGATGTACATCCACTTCCTGAGGGTTCAGTCGATACAGGGGGACAGGAAGTATCATGGGAGAGCTGAAACTGAGCCACACTGGAGTCCAGAGAGCAGGAAGATCATTGTTTCTCTGGGAAAACTTGCTTTTAACCAGCTGGAGAAAGGCAACCTGATCTTCTACCAGGCAGACCTGGCAGAGTGTGGCATCGATATCAGAGCAGCCTCAGTGTACTCAGGAGTGTTCACCCAGATCTTTAAGAGGAGTGTGGGCTGTATCAGGAGAAGGTGTTCTGCTTTGTTCATCTGAGCATCCAGGAGTTTTTGGCTGCCCTGTATGTCTTTATGTCCTTCATCGACACTGGTGTCAATCTGCTGTCAGAACAAAA
>CM051009.1:4209739-4227050 GCA_027704905.1 Muraenolepis orangiensis
GGTTCTCTGGTTTGGGGATGATGACCTCTGTTTCTTACTTTTACGATCTGGTTGAAGTTGGTCAGAGTTTGGGATTGGCATTTGTGGATACAGACTACTGAGCGTGTCTTTTCCCTCGTACGGTGGTGGAGTCACCACTGGAGACATGTGTGAAAATGGGGTGTTCATTTTGTCCGTAAATTTCTCCGCTTCATAGTTCCTATCCAGGGCTTTCTCTTCTGTTTTGTGCACCTTTTTGCATCTTCTGTCCTTCTGCCTTGAATTGTTCTAAAACTGCTGTTTCTAAAACTCGCTTGCTCGTTCGGTTATGACCCTTTCTCCATGTCGTCTGTTCGGACTTATGTGTTTATAAGCACCTCCATTTGATTTATAACCTCTGGATCAAACGTGCCTTCTTCTGGCCAGGGCTGATCCATGTGAGCCCATCTCTTATTCCATTTTTTGGACACATTGCCAATTTATTTTATTAATGGGTTGTTCTTCTCTACCATGCCCACTGGAGTAGACGGCTTGTCTGAAGCCATTTCCATGGTTGTTATTGCCAGTGGTTACAAATATTTATGAAACTATCCCTTAAACGAATTTATAAAACAATCTGTTCATTAAATAACACACTTGATAGTAATCTTACGAATGCACAAAATACCTAAACCAATCAATCAAATTAGTCGGCAAAACAATACCCCAAACAAAACAAATGAATCAAATCAATGAATGAATAAATCAAATAAAACAAAATCAATCAACGAATCAAATCAATGAATGAATGAATCAAATAAAACAAAATCAACAAATCAAATTAATGAATGAATTATTCAAATAAAACAAAATCAATCAACGAATCAAATGAATGGATGAATCAAATAAAACTAAAACAATCAATGAATCAAATGAATGTGTCACAGTGGTGTGTGGTGAGGTTGGACCCAGAACGCAGGCGGAGACCAGGAAAGGAAGAACAGGGGTTTTATTAATGGCACAAAACACAATAGATGGTTATCCCCCAGGACCGACGAGGGAGCTGGGACCGGGAGATCGAGGTGCGTCAAGCCGACAGGTAGAAGACGTAGGGATAGTTGGGACAGGCGATGGGTCGGGTTACCGGGAAGTCAAGGTGCGTCGATCCGACAGGTAGCAGACGTAGGGATAGTTGGGACAGGCGATGGGTCGGGTTACCGGGAAGTCAAGGTGCGTCGATCCGACAGGTAGCAGACGTAGGGATAGTTGGGACAGGCGATGGGTCGGGTTACCGGGAAGTCAAGGTGCGTCGATCCGACAGGTAGCAGACGTAGGGATAGTTGGGACAGGCGATGGGTCGGGTTACCGGGAAGCCAAGGTTCGTTGACGTGGTGCGTCGAGGTGCATCGATCGACTGGACCAACGAGGGGCTGGAGCAGTAGACGAGCGGGCTATCTCCCCGATAGTCCGTAGCAGGGTGATCACAAGCCAGGGATGAATGTCACCTGGGGACTGGTAGCGTACCGGTTACACCTAGTACGAACGAGCGACGTCTCTCACTGACGCCGCTGTATAAATAGCCCCCAGGTGAGATCAATGGCAATTAGCCACGGTAATGGTTGGCAGGTGCGTGTGTGTGCGCCTCTAGCGCACGCGGCCTGGCAACGCCCCCTGTCAACCACCGTAACCGTGACAGAATGAATGAATCAAATAAAACAAAAACAATCAATGAATCAAATGAATGAATGAATGGATTAATCAAATAAAACTAAATCAATAAATCAACGAATCAAATTAATGAATGAATTAATCAAATAAAACAACATCAATCAATGAATCAAATTGATCAATGAATGAATGGATGAATCAAATAAAACAACTTCCACTAATCAATGAATCAAATGAATGAATGAATCAAATAAAACAAAAACAATCAATGAATCAAATGAATGAATGAATGGATTAATCAAATAAAACAAAATCAATAAATCAACAAATCAAATTAATGAATTAATTAATCAAATAAAACAAAATCAATCAATGAATCAAATTAATGAGTGAATTAATCAAATAAAACAACATCAATCAATGAATCAAATTGATCAATGAATGAATGAATCAAATAAAACAAAATCAATCAACGAATCAAATGAATGAATGAATGGATGAATCAAATAAAACAAAAACAATCAATGAATCAAATGAATGAATGAATGAATGAATTATCAAATAAAACAAAATCAATCAATGAATCAAATTAATGAATGAATGAATTATCAAATAAAACAACTTCCATTAATCAACAACTCAAATTAATCAATGAATTATCAAATAAAACAAAATCAATGAATTAATCAATGAATGAATTATCAAATAAAACAAAATCAATCAATAACTCAAATTAATCAACACCAGCTTAGCTGCTTCTTATACTTTCAAAAGTTCAAACCTGTGTGTGTGTGTGTGTGTGTGTGAGAGAGAGAGAGAGAGAGAGAGAGAGAGAGAGAGAGAGAGAGAGAGAGAGAGAGAGAGAGAGAGAGAGAGAGAGAGAGAGAGAGAGAGAGAGAGAGAGAGAGAGAGAGAGAGAGAGAGAGAGGGGGTTTAACTGAGTATGGTTCTGACCTCAGATCCCTACTGGCTGTCCAAGGAATTGGTTCCTTGGCCTTGTTTCCTTGAATCTCACTAATATAAAATATAAACAGTTATTTTCTTAGTGAAATCTGTATGAATGACCCAGCCAAAATGAATTAGCCATATCAATCCTACACTCATACAAGAACATGAAATGTTTATAGGGTAACGATTATACGTGGCCCAGAAAACTGCGCCACATTTGAAAAAAGAAAGGATTAATAGCCTACATTCAGCCTAAAGCGCGCTGAAAACTAGATTTAAGTTATTAAACTTCTGAAAGATAAACCAAGAAGGTGAGCTTTACCTCTGGTTTAGTAGAGTAGGTTATTTACTCGCATCACGTGGAAACAACCCATATGTTCCATACCAAGAACAGAACAAAGGAGAGACCATGCTTCTCTCCTCATTTGCATACTAACAACCTCGTCATCGGGTTGGATTTACATTGGGATCATGGCGACTCAAACTCTTGCCTCTTCCATGAGGCAAGAGTCCATGAAATAACCACGAGGTCCACAATTTACCACAATTTACCACGTGTGCTACCAATGCCTACAGTATCACAAAGAACCACATCTACCATGAAATAACTACGAGGTCCACAAAGGGCTCCAATTTATCAACATGCTACCAAGGCCTACAGTATCACAAAGAACCACATCTACCATGAAATAACCACGAGGTCCACAAAGGGCCCCAATTTACCAACATATAACATGTGTTCTTTAGTATCTTCCAAGGCACGCATACGCTTAGAACGGTAACTTACTTATTTTGATTAGATTTGATGATACTTTTTTGATACTTAAAGTGGTAACTTACTGATTTTTATTCGATTTTCAGATTTTCTTGTACTCTTAAAGTGGTAACTTACTTTTTTTTTTTTTATTAGATTTGATTTTCTGATTTTCTTATACTCTTAAAGTGGTAACTTACTTTTTTTTTTATTAGATTTGATTTTCTGATTTTCTTATACTCTTAAAGTGGTGACTTACATATTTTTTATTAGATTTGATTTTCTGATTTTCTTGTACTCTTAAAGTGGTACATTCACTCTTAATTTTTAGCGGACATATGAATTACTCTATTCCATCCAATAAACCCCAAAATAGGTCCTTTTCGATTTGGTCAACTGTTAACCATAGCCTTAATCATAGTCAATAAAAGCAGACGCACTTAAGCGCTCTGAGGAAGATGTTTAGAGCTTACCTCAAACCCCGGCCTGATCAGTTGCCGGTGCCCACGTGCGCTCGCTTCACCGACAGCAGCTGGTCAACAATCATTTTAACCAAATCCTGTAGGATAGCGTTGAAAACCAGCCTAAAGGCACCATTACAAGGGCCTGAAGGCACACCAACACCTACACATCTGGAACTGCTTAACACATCTCTATGTCCTAGTGGGCCTTGGGGTCCACCAGCAGATTATGCTGTAGCCACCTACTGCAATGTATAGAGGATCCAAAGACAGTGTTTTAGATTATAATAAGGGTATAAAAATACACTACACTGGCTCAGTCAAGTGTCCACGGAAAGCATCCAGAATCAACATATTCCTCTTCTTTCTGAGTCCCCCACGCCGTCTGCCCCACACCACCTTGAGCCAGTCCACCACAAGCTCCGTCTCCATCCAGCCCTTTGCCTGGGCACTACGATAATGCCAGCTGGCACTGCCTCTTTAGGTACAGTCACTGCCTCTTTAGGTACAGTCTTGCGTTTTAAAACCACGTACGGGGGAAGTTTAGTCCCATCTGCGAGGTGCGTTAACATGACCGTTACTCGGCTCTTCTCGTTTCCAGTAGACTTCACAATCACTGATTTGTCGCCTTTCTTATGCACTGTGACAGATGTTGGCATGTCAAAATACACAGGCGTTTTTCTTTTTTCAAGTTGGTCGCTGTGTCTCTCCATTTCTATCTCTCCAGGTAACTGTTTTTATGTACTGTTACTTTAAGACTTTGAGTTACTTTAAGTGTCGCGCGGTGTCTCGGAACACTCGTTTGGCGCGATCTGTTGTTGCGCAATTACATGTGCAATTACGGTACATCGAAATGTCTAAACCCCGATTATAAAACGACCCCTCTTTTTCAGATTTTTTTTCTAGGAAAAAAACCCGTCTTATATTTGGGTCAATACGGTATATATATATCATAGTCTATGGGAGCGTGCAAATACGCTGTTTTCACGTCCATCTGGTGTAGGAGCAGGTCCTCCTGCGCTGCTTTCTGTAACACCACCCTTACACTCGTCCGGTTTGCTGTGGGTGAAAACGTCTCCCCGTAGTCTATTCCCATTACCTGGCTGTAACCCTTGGCCACAAACCGTGCTTTGTATTAGTCTCTAGGGAAGAGACTAATACAAAGCACGGTTTGTGGCCAAGGGTACATCGCTACATCGCTCTTGATGGAGTAAACCCATTTACCCCCCACTGTTTTCTTGCCTATTGGCAGGGTTGTTGGGGTAAATGTCTTGTTCTCATTTAATGAGTGGACCTCCTCATCCATGGCTTTTACCCACTCTTTTGAGTTAGCCGACCTCATAGCCTCCCCAAAAGTCTGTGGAACACCATATACCGCTCTGTAGCAGTAGTCTACAGTGGTATGAACCCCATCACTATCACTGTCTTCATCTATAAAGTCATCTAAATGACTAGGTTTCCTCCTTTCTCTAGTTGGATACCTCCTAGTCTGTGTCTGTTTCTCTACAGCTGCCCTGCTCACAAACTTCACTAGCCTGTGTTTGTGTACTTTATTAGTATCTGGATTATATACCAAATACGCCGGGCTGTTCTTGTCATATCCCACAAAACACCCCTGGTCACACCTGGAATCCAGTTTTCCCTTATCCTGTTTGTACATGTAGCATACAGACCCAAATTTCTGCATTTTAGATACATTAGCCTTCTTGCCTGTCAGCAGCTGGTAAGGGGTCTGCCCTGTACGCCTATTAAAGCATCTGTTACGTACCACCGCTGCTGCATAGTGCCATAGCTGTTTTGGTAGCTTGCTTTCAACTAGCATGCACCTGCCCATCTCAAATAGAGTACGCCAACCCCTCTCAGCAGTCCCGTTCTGGTGCGGGGAATACGGAGCTGACATGCTTGTACTGTGTCGCTTTTCTTTTTCAGAAAATATACGAACACTGCGCTCGAGTAAGTCATCAGTGAACGACAGCGCATGTTTGTAACCATCTGCTGACTCTGTGGCTACAGGACCTGCTGTGTGCACCATCTGTAAGGGAGCCTCTGCTCTGGTATCAGGGTCTCTATTTCTCGTTTGGGCAAACTTTCCCTGAATACACACCTCACACTCATGTTCGGGCCTAACTGCTTTGCCCTTGATCTGCGTACCCTCAACCACATTCTGCAACTTTAGAACATCGTCATAATTACAGTGGCCTAATATCTCATGCCATGTCTGAATGTCATGACATGCATTACATTTGTCATTAGACTCACCCTCAGTATGCAAATAGTACAATTTTCCATAAACATGAATGTCAAATCTGGTACCGTCTCTGGTTATCAGTGCATTTTCCTCTTCTTTAAAGACAACCGTGGCCCCACTGGTAGTCGCCGCCTTTACCGAGAAGATGTTCTGGGGGTACGACGGTATGAATAAAGCGTCTCTCAGCGTCGCTTTGTGTCGCCGTCCTCCGCTGTCGATTAGGGAAACCTCAGCATTTCCCCTTCTCTGAGCGACCCCGCTGCATCGGGTGCCGTCTGCCAACTCGACGCTGTGCTTTTCTGGTCTGAACGTCGAAATCTTTGAACTGGGTCACGTCGGTGATGATATGTGATGTGGCCCCCGTGTCCACCATCAGGCCCCTCTCCTGGATGCCGCTCGCCGGCTGCTGCTCCCCGTCCCTCATCTTGAACGCGAAGTCGGCGCCGTCATCATCTTCTGTGATTTTACACGCTCCATCCCTTTTGTCCTTACTGTCCTTATCCTTACACCTACATGTGGCGTCTTTGTGTGTGTCGCTTCTGCATCGACTACTCCATGTCTTCTGTCAACAGTCTTTCGCTCGGTGACCTTTGGTGCCACACTTGAAGCACACCATCTCTGTGTCTTCTTTGTACCGGTCACGTGCGTTTGTCTTGGCGGGTCGCCGCCTGGTTCTCCCCTGGGTCTTCATCACACTGTCGCCCGACTCAGCTGCGTTTGTCTTCTCTGTTTCTTCAAAACTTCGTAGCTTAGTCTTGAATTCAGCAAATGTGATATTATCATTTGTATGTGCCACATGTATTGCGAATGGCTTAAAACTCCCAGGCAGTCCTTTTAAGACCATAGCTACTAGCAGACCATCTCCCAACGTCTCACCTGCATTTCGCAGTGCTGTGATGGCTGTTTCTGCTCTGATGATGTAGTCCATAATACTTTCGTCGTCCGCTTTCTGGAGCGATGTAAGCATGGTGTACAGGTTAATTATCCGGGGTTTTCCCTTCCCGGCATAATACTCTCTTAATATCTTTAGAGCCTTTCTTCCATCGTCGGCAGCATCCCTCATAACTAATGAGAGGCTCTTGTCGTCCAACAGTAGAATCATCTCGGCATACGCGTCGGCATTTTTCTTGTCCGTCTGCCGCTCTTTCCGCTTCAGTCCTCGGTTCTCCCAGGACCGTGTGTTTTAGTCCAATTAAATGAAAATGTCCCAACATTTTGGTCTCCCAAATCTCATATTTGGTCTCATCTCCGTCGAACGCCAGTCGAGGCAACCTGCTTGTTCCTCGTTGATCCATGATGCTAGCTTGCTCTCCTTGCTAGCTTAGCAACCCGTTAGCACGCTGTTCGTTGCGACTACTACACGGTGGAAACCGACAAACTTTTCTTCCGAACGACTCCTGGGCCCATAACCTGTTAAGTTATGCTTAGTTCTGCAGCTTAACGTTGCATTCGGAGAAAACACGGAGATAGAATCCATTTAGCGAAGCCTGGCATATTTTATTAGAAGGGCTGCACGCATCATTCTCACGGTGACAGCCTCCACTGTATGAACTGGTTCCACACACAGGTGGTAATCATAGAGCTGTGATTAGACTATAGGAGGCAGGCATGCATCCTATACCTTGTGTCTTTGCGCCTCACTGTGGCACAAGCATAACATTGCACATCATATGGAACAGTACAGTATTACATACAAGTGAGGACATATATCCCATCAAATCTTAACATTGTCGCTAAATAAGAAACTCTATAGGATACTACGGGTTAGTGTCACGTTTGCGGTGTGTGGCAGGGGGCGTGGCCACGGCTCGGATCTAGGCTGCGCACCTACACACCTGTCGGCGATTGCCGCTAATGACAATCACCTCACCTGGGTGTATATATACCCCGGCTACCCCTAACACCAGGGCTAGTTCGTACTTTGTTCTCTCTCGATGCAACCGTTCCAAGCTACTTTCAGATTCCAGTTCCAAGCCCTCTACCTGGTATCCAGACTCCTCGTCTGTCCCTCACTACTCGCCTGTCTACTACCTGCCGGTACCCCGCTGATCGACTTCTTGGTATCCAGACCCCTTGCCTGTCCCAGACCATCCTAAGGACTGTTGTACCATACAATAAAGCATCACGTTGTTGGTCTGCGTTCTGGGTCCTTACAAACACTACCCCTTGACAGGTTAGGCTGCATAGATTGGGGATCGAACCAAGCACCTTTCAGCTGAGAGTTTAACTAATATCGTCCTTCCACACAATGATGAAGAGGTGAACGTGTTGATTATTACCATTATGCTTTATTAACAAATACAACAGGATAAATAGTCACTTGTAAACAGAATAACAAAAATAATAGAAAGTAGCAGGCATTACAAATAGTACACATGCGTGGACATATCTTTCATAACAGAACACAATAAATCAATATTCAATTTGAAATGATTTACAACATGAACATCATAAGCTTTTCCTATAGACTACTCACATTCATGAATATAATATAAATCTGCTCTAAATCAGGTTCCACGTTTGATCAAAATATAAACTGATATCATAGCCCTTTAGTTTAAAACTGTATGTGGGTATGTCTGAAAATACCCAAAATATTGTAGTACAACCATTTTCTTTATTTACCATTAATTAATATTTAAAAAACATTACAAATGAGAAATTGAGAAACCCTGTGGAGGATGTCACTTCCTTTCATGATTTATCATGCTAAACCTTTCAGAAGCCCAATAAAATGTAGTATTTGGAGTATAGTTGAATATGCATTAAAATGAAAAAGAATATAAACGTTTGTCCTGAGATCATAGATCAACAGCTGCAATTAAAACACAATCCAAATACATATATTATAAATGTACCTCCAGGTAACAACTGGTCACCCCAACAACATCATTTGAAAACACCCCCAGACTCAAATGGCAGGTCCCCTTTAATGTGACCGCGCCACCAAGTAACACAGCCCAGCTGTTACAGAGATGACTTAGAAATTAACTACCGAGAGATACTAAAAGTACCTGCTGCCTTATTACCTGCATACATGTGTGTGTGTGTGTGTGTGTGTGTGTGTGTGTGTGTGTGTGTGTTACACATCAGATTACAACCGACACAGAGACACTGAGGAACCAGAGTTTGTCAACTGAAACCCAAACGCAGGGTAGAGGTCCTGGGTGAATGTGGACTGGAAGGTGTGGATGTGTGTCGGAGTGTCTAAGGACACAGTTCTCGTTAGGTTAACTCTGTAGAAGGACAGAGTGCCAGCAGGCTGGTCCACATACACTCCTACTCTGTAAGATAACTCTGTGTATGAATCACCATCATCAGAATCGTTGCTATCGTGGCTATCGGGGCTCGTGTCACGTTTATAATAGAATTGGCGGTGAGACGTCTGACTGTTTCTCTACCATTTTGCCAGGCAGTGTAACAATCACGAGGATAATCATCATCATAATAATGCTCACCACCACTTTCAATATAATCATCATCATCATTATAATCGTCATCATCTTGATTATTATAATCATCCCGATCAAGAATATCATCAGAGTCATCACCACCACCACCATCAGAGCCTTCATGACTATCCTTACTACCACCACCATCCTCATTATCATCACCACCACCACCACTGTAAGATTCTGCCAGATCACGGGCAGAGGTCGGGAGACGTGTGTCTATATCTTCATCACTGTCAAAAAAACGCTCAAGACTCCAGGACTTGTTGTTCCTTCCAAGCCTGCTGTCATCACCCTCTCTTCTCCTCGTGATTCCTCTGTATGTCACTCCTATGGCAACACATTCTTCCCACTCCACCTCCCAGTAACAGCGGCCAGTCACAGCCTCTCTACACAACACCTGGCTATAGGAGTCAAGCCTCTCTTGGGGAACAGTATTTGACTGCGTGTTTTTAACCACTGTCGCCTTCCTGTTGTCCACAGACAGAGATTTGTGGGCTCTGTGTGGGTCCAGTGTGAATTTACGGGCATCTGATGGGAGAACAAGACATGATTAGGCCACTGAACCACACAGCAATACACTGATGAGGTAGTTCATTAAATATTAGTCATTTAATATGTGCTGTAGGTAAGATTTGTAAGAGTTGTAAAGAGAGAGAGGGAGAGAGATAAGACTAAAACGAAAGAACCATTTGCATATAGAATTGTATCATAGTGAATTTACAAGTTCAACAGACATTAGATGGAACCCCACCCCCAACCACTCGCAGACATTACACTTGCAGTGTGGATGCACTTCCTAGCTAAATGGTTAGTAAAGCATGTTGTGATGAATTAAACTAAACAGACACTTACACTTCTTCAGACCTGGTTTAAGCCTCCTCACTCCACCGTGCTCCACACTGGGGGGTAAACAAAGAGAGAGCAGCATGTTGTCTTTAAACATGGAAACATTCACATTCATGATCTGCTGCAAATTGTACACAACATGAGTTACAGCTGCATTTTGAAATTGTCACTGAGAGGTGAGCTGTCCTCTCCATACCTGAGAGTGTCCAGTCTCCAGCGTGGATCCTCCAGTCCAGCAGAGAGCAGCGTAACTCCTGAGTCTCCTGGGTGATTGTAGCTCAGGTCCAGCTCTCTCAGATGGGAGGGGTTGGAGCTCAGAGCTGAGGCCAGAGAAGCACAGCCTTCCTGTGTGACCAGGCAGCCAGACAACCTACACACACACACACACACACACACACACACACACACACACACACACACACACACACACACACAGTATTTATTTCATTTGGATGAAAATGTTCTGAAGTAAACAAGATTATTCATTCCATATGGAGGCTAACTAAAAGCTTAATTGATCATTTTTGAGACAAAGCTGAATCACAAAGTTGGGTCAGGATGGAGCATAGTTGTCATGGTGACAGAATAGCTATGTAACAACAAAGGAGGAGAAGGAGAACTGACTTGATAGCGGGCTGCAAACAGAGGGGTGGTGAGTGGGGGGATAATTAGGTGATTAGTGAATAAGTGGGTGATGAGTGTAATGAGTCTGACTATATATTCATGCCCACTTGCTGTCAAGCAATGAGACTGGATCCTGTATCGCACAAGTCTGATCGCGTTTTGGCTCATGCTGAGTTTATTTTTACGCTTTATTTGGGGCAGTGTGGGTGTATTACAGGTTTGGCACGCCGTGTCACTGTTCATTTCTGTCCATGTAATAAACCTTCCTGGGTTGTTCCTTCCACCTGTACCCTTTCCTTGAGAGTTGGAACTCTCACACAAAAGGTTTGGAGCTCCAGCGATCAGCTGGAGCTCTGGAGCCTTCTTTATGTCCATAGGCCAGGACTTTGTGAGGTTGAAGAAGAAAAACAAATCCATATTCATTATAAATATAATATATATATATACTGTATATACTGTATATACATATATAATATTAATACAAATAAAAGGGTTTCCTGTTCTCTTCCCCCTTATAAAAGCTAGGCAGGAGGATTTCATGTGTGTTACCTGAGACTGACTCACTCCCTCTGGTGTCGACGTCATGTAGGAACAGGTTTGACAGACGTGGCTGCCCGAGCCTTTTCAGAGCTTTTGCTGCACCCCTCCACATGGACACCCCATGGAGCTTAGCCACGGAGGCAGAGAGCCTTTGACAGAGGGTGTTCTCAGATCAGTTCCAGCTTGCCATATTCAAACTGTATGTGTTGTTGTTTCAAATGTTTGTAACCTCTAAGCTCTAGCTACATTCCTGTGGACCTGCTCTCCCATGTGTTGCTGCCTTTCCAAGAGGTCATCCTGGTCCACACTGAAGAGATACCCCCATGGGTGTATGCGATGCGACCAGACCTCCCTTTTCCCTCCTTTGTTCTTACATAACTGTACCTCAGAATCATACCGCTATGCTGCACACCATACCTTCTAAGAACCTCCGGAATCCAGAATGTTAGAGAGCATCAGGTACCATGTGTTTCAATTCCAGGTCTGGAATTGGGCT
Source organism: Muraenolepis orangiensis (assembly GCA_027704905.1). NCBI lineage: Eukaryota > Metazoa > Chordata > Actinopteri > Gadiformes > Muraenolepididae > Muraenolepis > Muraenolepis orangiensis. The sequence goes on from CM051009.1 coordinate 4,221,738, forward strand.
GAGGATGATTAACACCCAGGCAAGGGCAGAGTGGTCAGTAATAACTTCAAACATCTTTCACTCCAGAAAAGGCTGCCACTTTTCCATTGCCCACACTACAGCTAGACACTTCTTCTCAGACACAGAGTTATTATTGCAGCCTGGAGGTATAATCAATGACACAATCTCTTGGGTCAGTACGGCTCCATGTTCAAGCTCAGAGGCATCCTCAGTTTGTGCCTCAAACAGCTGGCGAAAGTTCTGAGATAGCAGCACAGGAAAGCCCTTTGAGGACCTGAAGGAAGCATTTCACACTCTGAACGGATGTCCTGGTTGTTTGAGTGTCTTACACAAAATAATTGTTCATCAGTTTTAGAACATACACCTTAAAACATAGACATTTTACTCATGGTCTATGGCTATGGTTAGTCCTAATATATGTTGACTCAGAGCCACTGACCCTCAACACAGGAGCCCCCCAGGGATGCGTGCTGAGCCCTCCCCTCTACTCCCTCTACACCCACGGCTACATGGCTATGCACAGCTCCAACGTCATCATCAAGTTTGCTGATGACACGACAGTGATGGGCCTGATCGCCGGTGACGACGAGACAGCCTACAGGGAGGAGGTTGGATCACTGGAGCAGTGGTGCCAGGAGAACAGCCTCGCCCTCAACGTCAAGAAGACCAAGGAGCTGATCGTGGACTACAGGAAGCAGAGAGGAGAGCACGGCCCTATCTCCATCGACGGTGTTGCAGTAGAGAGGGTCAGCAGCTTCAAGTTCCTCGGCGTGCACATCTCCAAGGACCTCACATGGTCCACGCACACCACACACGTGGTGAAAAGGGCCCAACAACGCCTGTATTTCCTCAGGTGCCTGAGGAAATTCAGCATGGGCCCCGCATCCTGAGAACATTCTACACCGGCACAATCGAAAGTGTTCTTACAGGGTGTATCATCGCCTGATACGGGAACTGCACCGCACTCGAGCGCAGAACGCTTCAAAGGGTGGTGCGGACGGCCCAGTATATCGTTGGAGGTGAGCTTCCCTCCCTCCTGGATATATACAATAAGCGGAGCGTGGCCAAGTCCAAATGTATCATAAAAGACAATGCCCACCCCAGCCACAAACTGTATTCACTTTTACCGTAAGGCAGGCGACACCGCAGTATCAAGTGCCGCACAAATAGACTTAGAGACATCTTCCACAGTCAGGCCATCAGGCAGCTGAACAAGGGTGTATAGCATATAACAATGTATATTTTATTACATTGATTTATATATATATATATATTGTCCTTTTTCTGTGCTGATATATTGCATTTGATATATTGCATTTTTATATATTTAACTTATACAGTTTTGTACTTTTTTACTTCTTTTTATTATATTCTGTTTTTTATAACTGCTGTCTGTCGTCGGGTATTGCACATAAGATTTTCACTCATTGCTTATACTTGTATAAACTGTGAAGACAATAAACTTAACTTGAACTTGACTATGAATGTTAATGGATATAAATCTACGAATTTGGAACCTTGTGGTGTAACTGTTTGCACATTGAGTAAAACTGACCTGAGAGTTTCCAGTGTACAGTGTGGACTCCCCAGTCCAGCAGAGAGCAGCTTCACTCCTGAATCCTGTAGATCATTGTTACTCAGGTCCAGCTCTCTCAGACCAGAGGAGTTGGAGCTGAGAACTGAGGCCAGTGCTTCACAGCATCTCTCTGACAGATTACAGCCACTCAGCCTGTGTTGAAATGTTTAATTAGAATTTAAACACAAGGCTTCACTACTTTTCACGCCATGAATGCTAATAAACGACACATTTAAATGTAAATATAGATTGATGTCAAATGTGAAATGAACAGAAAATAGTAAACAAACCTCCACCTGTCAGACTACATGACGAGTATAATAAGAATATAATACAACACACACCATATACCATCATAAACCAACTAAGAATGCAATGTAGACCTTAAACTGTCATTGCAGCTCAAAATCTGTACATAATTTTCCGAAGAATAACTCAAAATATGTATACTTGTAAATTTGGACTTTTATTATATGTAATCTGTTAAATGTATTCTAATATCGAACGCTATGGTGTAACTGTTTGCACATTGAGTAGAACTGACCTGAGAGTTTCCAGTGTACAGTGTGGACTCTCCAGTCCAGCAGAGAGTAGCTTCACTCCTGAATCATGCAGGTTGTTGGTACTCAGGTCCAGCTCTCTCAGCCTGGAGGAGTCTGAGCTGAGAACTGAGGCCAGAGCTTCACAGCAACTCTCTGACAGATGACAGCCAATCAGCCTTCAGAAATTGAACCACCATGAAAAATGTATTTAGTAATAGTAGTAATAGTAATAGTAGTGAGAATTCAGGCTCTTAAAACATTCACATTTGTATTTTATGTTCAAAGTACAAATGCTTTTAAACGATTATTTAAATCTCCAGCACCAAGCTATGTTTCTACTGCAGCTATTGACCCCCTGAAAAATGTCTGAAATCAAAAGTTTCTCAAGAATAAAACCCACCCACCCATATTAAAATGTGAATGCCGATAATGCGGCAAAATTTTGAGGAAAATGTAGATTGAAATATCTGTAAAATACAGTAACATTTTGACATTCAATGCTCCGGATGTTGACTTCAGATGGAAAAAACCTTCCCCCTTTTCAAATTGGTCTTTAAGCCTCTGACATTCCAGCTAAGTAAGGTTATACTGTCCCCTTTTGCAAAAGTGGTAAAAGTGAGGGTGGCCATGACAAAGACTACATTTGGAGTAGTGTGGCATATTAAAGATAAAAGCGTAGGTGAAAGATTTAAAGCAGAAAAAAGGAAGAGGAATTCCTCCCCACATCTACTTCCCCGAATAAAGGGGAAGAGTCTAGTGGTCGCTCCCGCATCCCTCAGCAATACACGTTCAGCAATACACGTTTCATGGTCAGCCAGGGAGGATTGGACTAGGTGTAATTTTGAGTCCAGTAAATTGAGTCCAGTGTTGATGGTCTCCTTCTATGTTCTTGAAAGCTGCTACGATGATGGACATAGGCGGTTCTGTGCCTATTGAGCTGATGCCAGCTAGCTAGCTTTACCTTATTTTTTGGAAGTTGGTTTGTTGTTGGTATGTTTCCACTTGTTTGATGGCTGGTGTGGTTAGTGACTTATTTTTAGCGAGGATTCGGCAAAGTCCCTTGTAAAAGCCTCTACTATGTGGGGCTCACTAGCACTTTCCTCTCACATTTTCTTTAAAGGAGATATATATAATTGTAAGCTATAGAAGGACCAAATTGACTCTTTCATGTAAGGGAAGACATTCATGTTATGGCACAGACAGGGAACAGAGTATTTCAATGAACCAACAGTGACTCCATCTCTAGCACGGATGTAAAACCCAAACCTCGTGTTTTAGGGCTACACTTGATTGCTAGGCTATCAAGTTATCAATTGCTAGGCTTTATTCCAGGCTAGATGCGCAGTGTTGTGAAAGGACCTGAACATCCGTACACCAGTTGTTGTTCACCAAGCAGCATACGCCCCCACCTTTGTTGTTCCCCGTAGACTCAGCTGTTTGGTCGAAACAAAGAGAATCCCGGGTGGTTGCACTGCTTCGTCAGGTATCATGGAGGTCAGTCATGTCTTGGTTAGGATCACGGCGCAACACTCCCTGATGAGGCGATACGGCAGTTCAGTTCGTCTGTCTTATTAGCCAGAGATTGGACGTTGGCAAGGAGAATGCTCGGTAGGGCTGGTTTCCATCCCCTTTGGCGTGTCCTCACTAGTAGGCCGCCACGGGACCCCCCTCCTGCCGGTGCGTTTGTTGGCGACGGTCAGGCTTTCCCCCGCTCTCCATTGTCTGTTGTTGTAATGTTCCGTAAGTCCACGAGTATTTGGCGATCGTATGTGATAACACACACATGGTGACCGATGAAAACACCTGAACCTACTTAAGAATAAATACCAAAAAAAGAAATAAAACATAACGAAATAAACAAGTAAAAACACACAAGAAACTAAACAACTGCGAGAGCGTCTGCTCTCCTCCAGCGCTGCGCTCTGAAGCCGGCACAAACTTCAAAAGTTTGAAAATATGTCCAAGAAGCTTGTTTAAAATATGACTAAAGGAACTTTAGTCATATTTAGAACCTACTCATCATTAGACTGTTTACCAGATACCCAGCTACAAACAACTCCAGCTCTCTGCTGCCACATCCATGATTTTAGTGCTGACTGAATTAAAACCAAATTATTGTTGCTCGGTGCCCCTCACTTCCCTTGCAATGACAACATTTCCAGCCACTGCACTAGCCAGCACACTAAAATTGTAAAATTATAAAGTCATGATTTTTTTGGGTCTTGGTAAGGCCAATTCATTAACGTATAGCAACAAAAACTTGTATAAAAGGTCAATACCAGCTTGGTGATGAAACCATCACAACCCTCTCTCCTTGCCTAACGAAAACATCAGTTACCAATATAATTTACCAAAATTACCAGTGGAGGCTCATGCATTGAGGAAAAGGAGAACCATCCTCCCTAAAATTTCAACTGTGAAAATACTGATAATATTACAATTTTTAACAACAATCATATCCCCATCACAAAATACCACCCCCTACCGCAATTGAAAAGAACTGTCCTGAGGTCCATCTTCCCAAAGCTCCCCATTGAAGTCCATTATAAAACTGCCGGACCTGGGCAGCCAGTGAGTCCTGTTTTAACATGAGTGTGTAGGACAGTAAGGGCGGGTCTAGCCAGAGGCTCTGTGAACCAATCAGCAGAGCTCACTGTGCTGGTGAATACCCAATCAGAGTTTTTGGGGGAGGGTTATCATCATGTAAGGATCTATCTTGTATCATTCATTATGAGTCGAATATTTCAGACGTGAAACTTTTGAGTTACGAACTCAAAGTGTTCCGGGTGCATGGCGCCAAACTTAAACAGAACGCATGGGTGACCGTGACAAGGTGGTGTTTCTTTGGCTCGCGATTAGACAATTTACGTGATTTACGTGCATAACTGGTTTTACTATATGATAGTATGTCTTATTTTAATTAAAAACAGGTAAATATACTTTACACAAACAACGCTTCTCCGTCAAATCTCAATAAATTTCAATTATGTTAGGTTTGTTTGGCAGCATTGGCCACTGTGCATAGAACTTCTATTCAGATTTTTTCACATTAATATATAGAGTAATCGCTAAATAGCTCTTTTTGTCAAAAAAACGCTTCTTCCCCCTCACATCACAATCAGTTTAAATTCTGTTTGGCTTGTCTGCAAAAATTTGACACTAATACAGTGTCAAAAATGATAGTGAGGACGGATG
>CM051009.1:4228050-4270499 GCA_027704905.1 Muraenolepis orangiensis
TTAATAATAAACAACTCAGTGGATCCAACTGAATGATGTCTTTTTATGATTTTTTTTCTTCTTGGTTCTTCAGTTGAAATCCTCATTTCTTCAGTTAGCTTCAGTTACCAAGCAGCACACCTGGACTGTCATTCTAGCCCCTTGGATCCCAGCAGGTCTCTATGGTGTCCTGTCCCCTTGACGTTGGCTCTTCCTCAACTTACTGGTGGCTTGGAGACCCATGAGCTCAGTCTTCTGAAGACATTTCCTCCAACACGTCACAACACACACAGCAGTGGAGTCTCCGTTGACCTCTTCATCGTTGTGTGGAAGGAGGATATTAGTTCAACTCACTGCTGAAAAGTGCTTGGTTCGATCCCCAATCTATGCAGCCTAACCTGTAGTATCCTATAAAGCAAGATGTCATCTGACCCATATCTGCTCCTTAATCACACATATCTATTTACTATAAGTAGTGTTGAATAGCTGATAAATGACTAAATAGTAAGATACCGTATTGGGCTGTTTATCAAAGCCGTGTTTTATTAATATCTTATTGCTTGTGGAACCACTAGGGGGCGACGACCCCCCCCCCCCCCATTCAGTTCATCTTCTGGCCAACATGGTTGGGGCGAGGGAGACACATGATGTTTGAGTGTGGAGTACGGATGTAGCGATGCACAGCCAACAGTAGTCCTGACAAACCAATAATCATGTTGTGGGTCAATTATTTATTATTTGAATGACTTTCACAGACAGCCCTTACTGAGTCCCTGCTCTGTTTCCTTGTTTGACTGATTATTTTCTGTTTTGGTATTTGTTGACTTTTAGGTTTCTTTAACTCTGAAAAGTCTTTAGTAGTAGTTTTATTGTTATTCAAAATGAAAATGTTTCCTTTGCTTTCCTTCCAGTGGTATGTTGATGCTTTGTCACATGAGTTCCCCACAAAGTACAGCAGTACTTTTATACCCTTAAGGTAACTCATTAGTTTCACAGTGGACTCTGGCCGAAACCTGGTGGATGTATAGCTTCTTTGACATTATAGTATAAATTCTACTCTGATGGATAAGAATCAATTGCAGAGGTCCGGATACTAAGTTCAAGTCTTTATTGAACAACGCATCAAACACATCGACTGCAGCAAGATGGAGTTTACCGTGCCAATTTGTAGACTGAAGATGCCTTTCCTTATTACCCAGTTATATACTTTTTCACACATTCCGTCGCTTGTACATCACTTAATTCTTATTGGTCAAACGTTCCCCACGGCACTACTCCCTACGGCTATGGCTCATGTTACATCCATAGGACACCGTTGAAGGCACCCTAAAGGTACTGTAGCGAAATGAGCCGAAGGACACAGCCGTCAGCTAACAAGCTAGATTTCACACACACACACTTCACTCTAACCCGGAACAACAACCCCTAAACTCCCGCCCAACCGGAAACCACTCCCCTCGGGCCCAACCCCAATCACAGCCTTCCCCAGGCCGTTACAATCCCCCCCCACAAATAAGGACCTCACCCCCGAGGGACCCGGGACGAACCCCAGGTTACGATCACACCAATGATCACACCCCAACTGGAGCGGACTCCCCAAACAAGTTCAGCCTTTAGCTGCTGGAACTTATTTTTATTTTTTTTAAGAAGAGTAGGGTGGACCACCTTCTCTTCCCGTCAGACCAGGGCGCATTCTTGTCCTCTAACCCTGTGGTCTCTCCGGCGGCCGCTGGTGCCTGGTAGACCGAAAACGGCGGGCCCGCCCAGTCGGGTGTGGAACCCGGGGAAGGTGCCCGGGAAGGTGGGGCTTCCCTCTCCCCGGAGACTAGGATCAGCAGCTGTACCCGGTATACCTCCCCCAACCTCTCCAGGACGCGGCACGGCCCCATCCAAGGGCTGTACAGCTTCGGGCAACGGCCCTTTTTCCACTGGGGGTTGTAAACCCACACCTCAAAGTGACGCCCCTTTGCCCGCATGTCATAGTTTATTTTCTGCCTCACTCCAGCCCGTGGGCCGACTCCAGGCGATCCTGATGTCTGCTGGCATACTCCGGGCCGGGGGCCGGAGGCAGGGTACATGTTGTGCGCCAAGGCCTACACTTAATCAGCCGTGCGTTCTCGGTTTCGATCTCGGGCTGCACCAGGTGGGTTATACCCACCTCCTCCTCCCCCAAGGCAAAGCTGTCCTTGAACTCTCGGAGCAGCTCCCACAGCTTCTCTTAATGCGAGGCGGTGAGGTGACAGGAGTTCTCAGTCCATATTTCTTTTAAGGCCAGGCGTACTCCATCTCCCCCAGGCTGGGGTCCCGGTAACTGGCTGGGGGCAGGAGGGTTCTCGGTGGGGGTGTGGTTGGGGGAACCCTTCGGACCGGGTGTCTCCTGGCCCGGAGGAGGCGCGGCTGGCCCTCGTCTCCGTATTCCTCACCTCTGCCGCCCGCAGCCTGAGTGGGGCCCTCCCGGGGTTTGTGGGGCCATCGCCGGGCCATCCCTGAAGCTTACGACCCCCGCTCCAAAGTCTAGGCTACAGCTGGCAGCCTTCAAAAAGTCCAGGGCCAGAATAAAGGGTTCCGGTACTACCGCTACCCACACCCGATTACAAACTGCCCACCCTCCTACCGAAAACTTTACAGTGACCTTCCCCTTTAACGGCGCCAGCTCCCCCGTAACGGTGCGTAGCTGTACCGTTGTGGACTCTAGCTGCGTATCGCTCGGCACCAAGTCTGCCCGTAGCAAAGTCACTGTCGACCCCGAGTCAACTAGGGCTGTGCATGGTTTACCGTCCACATTGACCACTATAAAACATGAGTCCCCAATCGAGGCCCTCCCCTCCCACGGTCACTATAGGCCCCCGGGCCTGGTCTCCCTCTACTTCTGGGGACGGCGACGCACGGCTTCCTTGGCTGCCCCCCTGGGTCCCTCTCGCAGAGGGTAATGCCGGGGAAGTCCAAGCCGGACGTTGGGCCGGTTGTGGGTTCCGCATATCCCCCTCTATGCGGGACTTCAGTGGCACCCCGGTAGCGGGACGGTGACGGCCTCCGTACCTCGCCCGCTCCCGAGGCTCGACCGGCGGGTCCCTTCTGGGGGGAAAAGGAACGTTGCGAGCCACCACTGGAGGGGTCCTGACTCCGTCCTTGGCCTTCTCACCTGTTGCTCTTATGAGGCGACGACTTTCTCTCGCGGCGCTCTCTCCGTCTCCTCGTCCACGTCCGCCGACCAGCTGCACGCGCCGTACTGCTCGTCGTCGCTCTCCTCGCTCTTCACTCTCCCCTCTCTAGGGTACTCCAACTTCCTCTTCGGTTCCATTACTCCAGGATTGTAGCGTATGTCCTTAGTCCCTTCTGACACCAATGTAGCGAAATGAGCCGAAGGACACGGAGTATAGTGAACACAATGTTTATTGCCCTTAGCCGTCAGCTAACAAGCTAGATTTCACACACACACTTCACTCGGAACAACAACCCCTAAACTCCCGCCCAAACGGAACCACTCCCCTCGGGCCCCCCCCCAATCACAGCCTTCCCCAGACTGTTACAGTACCCTTGTAAGGGCCTAAAGGGACATCAGCCGATAATAGGTCTGGAACACAACAACACATCTCTATGACCTAATGGGCCTTGGGGTCCACCAGCAGATTATGCTGTAGCCATCTGCTGCAATGTATTCAGATTCAGATTCAGATTCAGATTACTTTATTAATCCCGAGGGAAATTAAGGTGCAACAGTTGACACAGGGGGAATAAATGCACACACAAAAATACTAATACCTATGCTAAAAAACAAAACAACAACTAACTAAATAAAACTATTATAAACAAAAATATAGTTAAAATAATTCTAAATGAAATCTAGATATAGAGGAACAAAAGACAGTGTTTTAGATTATAATAAGGGTATAAAAATACACTACAACATCATCAAACCTTTGCTCTGTTTTATCTTATCATGTGATAGTTGGGCGTTCTGGGGGAAGCCCAGCCCAAATGGAGACCTTTGGAACACAGTCATGAAGGTTTTAGACGTAGTTAGATATTGTCCTTCCTCATTTGGTCTGTCTACAACATTGATGTGCCCAGAAGCTACAATCTTTACTCCTCTTTTGACGAACACCTGAATCTGTTGATTCAACACCTGAATCTGTTGATTCAAGGGATCTTCATTTTGTTGATCTTCCCTGACTAGCTCCCAGACCGTAGTCGAGGAATACAGGGGATATTCATCCAGGGCCGAAGCACAGGCTTCGGGTTCAATAACCCACTTAATGAACAGACAGGCAGGGTTCACTTCCGAGAGGGTTGGATTGATTGATAACTTATTCTAGACAGATGTACATTGCTACTACTCCCGTTCACTTCCAGACACAGACAGACGCTCGCTCCTTCACCTCGCGCTCCCACACACACACGCCACGCCCCCCTCTCTCTTAAAGGGGAAGGCAGCCTTGCTGTTAAGTAAAATGTTGTGGTGGAACGTTATGGGAACATAATTCACTGTTTGTATTTAGTGTGTGTTGCACCACGGACCGGTTAGGGTGCGTACCGTGTTGTTGTTGTTGTTGTGGTGTGCTAGCTGGAGTAGCAAGTAGCAGATGTGTTTCCCCTGCTGTTAAACTTAAATGGAAAATAAAGTGTGGAATTCCATATTAAACACGCCGCCTCCGACTCCCATTCATCGGCTCTACAATGTCTACATATGTCCTCAGTTTTTATATAGATTATGTCTATTCTGTACCCAAGTTCACAAAGGGATGCAGTGTTATTATTGTACCACTGTGAGGCACTGAAGCGTTACGCGCTAAGTAAGGACGCATGCTTGCGTCGTATGTTAATGAGGGGGTGTTCACCTGAGTGTGTGTGTGTGTGTGTGTGTGTGTGTGTGTGTGTGTGTGTGTGTGTGTGTGTGTGTGTGTGTGTGTGTGTGTGTGTGTGTGTGTGTGTGTGTGTGTGTGTGTGTGTGTGTGTGTGTGTGTGTGTGTGTGTGTGTGTGTGTGTGTGTGTGTGTGTGTGTTAGCTCGACTGAGCGAAAGGATGTACCAGTGGTGCAGAGGGAAATACACCATGACCAAGGGCTAAACAGTTCATCGTCTCCGTCACAACTATCTCTCTCCGAGTGCAACGTATGAGGAAGCTGCCATCCTTAACGTCAACACTTGCCCTACATGAACCTACTAGTATAACAATTTCCTTGCATTTTTACTTTCACATTTTCATATGACACAGGGCAGCATGTTGTGCCACACACAGATTGTAGCTGGCGGAACCCCTTGGGAGTACAGACAAAGTCGGGGGCAAGAAGGAGTTTAAAACCCGTAGGTTTCTTTATTGTCTCGGGTAGAAAACTGTGTGTATGGCAGTGGTGAAGCGTCAGGGCCTTCAAGGTATTCAGAGAAGACCCTGGAACTCTCAGATGAAACCAAAGAATCGAATTAATTGTATTAATAAAATGTAATACAATTTAATAACATTTAATAAAATTTAAATAAAATGAATAAATGAGAATCGTATCTGTGTTATAATACAGTGTTACGTTGATTTGTTTGTCTTTCTCGGTCCATGCACGACGCATTTGAGTGGTTTTGTGTTGGAAAAACAATGCAACCAATCAGATATTTTTCTGGGTTGCTGGGAAGAATATCCAACGTAAATCAACCAAAGTATTCCCGCTGACATTGGCCCTTAGACGGAACGATAGCGTACGTTTGGATTGACAATTTGATCAACCAATCATATCGTGATTTGTAGCCAATGGGCGTATTCTTTCAGATTTCCCCGGCAGCTCAATATGGAGCTAGAGGGTGCAAGGTGGTGGCTGGCGCGAGAGTGGATCTAGCGTAATGTTACGTTTTCTACGTTGTTTTTTTTACGCCAAAATGGCAACAGGTGAAGATGATGTCGTGGCGGAATTATTGTGTGAACCATTTTCAAGACGACCATTTAATGTTAAAATGGACATTATTAAAAAAGGCCGTCCAACACCTGACAATCTGGAGCTGACTCAAGTAGTTAAAGCAGGCTATGTTCGCCATTTTCAGAGTAGCAACTGGGAACGATACCCGTGGCTAACGGGCTCTACTAGCCACAAGAGGCTCTACTGATGGGAGTGTTGCTGTTTGGGACCGACAAGAGAGCAGGGAATTGGAACTTATTTTGGATCTGAAAAGCGATCATCTTTATGACCTGATGGTGGTCGAACCATTCATCCAGAAGGACAGGAGAATGGATTTGGTCTTTAAGTGAACATCATTGGTGAGTGAGACTCATTTGTCTTTGCTGGTTTTGTCTCTGTGTTGAGTCTCGTTGAGCTGGTTGTTGCATTTTGTTTCCACACACTTGTTGACTGATTAGTTAATGGCTGTCTTGGGTTTGTTAAGCATTGTTGTGCATTTGAATTGAGAGTTTTGACTTGATCTTTCTTTGCATCGCTTAACGTGAAAAGACTTAACGTAACTAAGAGTTACAAAACCACGATCAATAATCACCTAATTTGCATATGTTTTGTCATTAGCACTTTCACCTTTTCACTTTCATTTTGACAGGTGAAAGTGCTAATGACAAGACATATGCCAGAGACATTTGGTGATTATTGATCGCTATTTTGGAACTTAAAGTTCCAAAGTTACGTTCAGCCTTTTCACGTGAAGCGTGTTAGACCGTCCCTTTAACCGATAGCCTGTGTGTTAGACCGTCCCTTTAACCGATAGCCTGTGTGTGGTGGTCTGTGGTGGTCTGTTACGTCACTACATGGACTCTGCTTTACAACTATGGTCCACTTGGGAATTGGCTGCGACAATCTGATCTTCCTAAATGAGATACAGCAGGGGTTCCCAAAGTGGGGGTCGCGGGACCCCGAGGGGGGGGGGGGGGGTCGCGGGACCCGAGGGGGGGGGGTGGGGGGTCGCGAGATGATTTCAGAATCCTCTTGATGTGACCATGAGGTTTTTATTGTTAATAATAACGTGTGCATAGATATTTTTTATATATGTACGGGTGACGAATAAAGGAATTTTGATTCCGACAGATTCACGACAGTATCATTTGCAGCTGAAAAAAAAGCCACACAATTTTCAATATCACGATTCACGATTACCCCCCCCCCCCCCCCCCTTGGACTTCACGATGTTCTCGATGGTGAAGCTCTGTGCACACGTTGTTTTTAATGTTTCAGTCCCTCCGGTGATAGTGGGGGGGGGGGGGTCTGTTATGTTGGGGGTCGCGGGCTGAAAAGTTGTGGAACCCCTGGTCTACAGAAGGCCCAGTTGTGATAGACACGCTTCGCCACTGGTGTATGGTGCACCAAGGAATAAACTGATATGAGGTGTGAACTGTGAACTATGTGTGTGTAAATTACGGAAGTAATAATACCATGTGTAAAGCGACTTACTTGTGTGCGAAATGGAAATCCAAGGGGGTGTTGTAGAATGTGATGCGGGGGGGAAAGGCTGAAGTCCAAAACAGATCGCAAAAACATCGAAACACGAAAATCCAACAGAAGTAATAAACAAGAAAAATAGTCCAACAGAGAAAAACAAAGTTTGCAGAGATTGCAAAAAGGGTATTCACAGAGAAATCGACTAGAGTCTCAGGTTGTACCGTAACAGAACAGACATACATCCCACCCTCCCTGGTTCTAACAGAGTGGGAGTATATGTGGACCGCTTTTTAGGGATAAAGTCACAAAGATATTCCGAAAAGTCACTAAATCTAGCGATACGAGGATAGTACAGTACCAGGGAGGAGATAGAGCAAGAGAGAGAGAGATAATCCACGGTTCACGTTAAAAACACTGAAAAATACGCTGCGCTGAATATGTCGCGAGTGCATGTTTAGTTGCTTCTGTTCTCTCTCTCCATCAGGCTCGGGAGAGGAGGAACAGCCGGGTGTAGCGACAGGAGAACCAGGTGTAATGTTTCTGAAAATCCAGTCAGTTCCTTGGAGGATTTATTAGGATTGTAATATCCGAATACATGTCACAGTATCGTAGCTCTCTTAGCTTTTTCTAACCTTATTTATTTAGCAACATCAACCAATTAAGCACCAAGAGCACCCCCTCCTGGACAGAACCGGTAACACTACCAAACATATACCACAAACATTACACCAGGAACACTGCACCCCAGCACCTGATGCTGCTGTCACCAGATGACCTCCACACCATGACCCTCCCAGAACACCACCATCTGTCATGTTACACTCGTGTGTGTAAAAATGTTTAGAAGTATTTATAAGAACACCAGTTTCAACTGTTGGCTGAAAGGAAAATCGCAGTGCGTCCAGATTAGATTAGATTAGATTAGATTAGATTAGATTAGATTCTAATGTATTGTCATTGCACAGCACTGCTGTGCTGTGCAATACATTTAAATCTAAAAATCTAATCTAATCTAATCTAACCTAATCTAATCTAATCTAATCTAATCTAATCTAATCTGGACGCACTGCGATTTTCCTTTCAGCCAACAGTTGAAACTGGTGTTCTTATAAATACTTCTAAACATTTTTACACATACGAGTGTAACATGACAGATGGTGGTGTTCTGGGAGGGTCATGGTGTGGAGGTCATCTGGTGGCAGCAGCATCAGGTGCTGGGGTGCAGCAGTGTTCCTGGTGTAATGTTTGTGGTATATGTTTGGTAGTGTTACCGGTTCTGTCCAGGAGGGGGTGCTCTTGGTGCTTAATTTGTTGATGTTGCTAAATAAATAAGGTTAGAAAAAGCTAAGAGAGCTACGATACTGTGACATGTATTCGGATATTACAATCCTAATAAATCCTCCAAGGAACTGACTGGATTTTCAGAAACATTACACCTGGTTCTCCTGTCGCTACACCCGGCTGCTCCTCCTCTCCCGAGCCCGATGGAGGGTATTGAACATAGTGTATTGTGTGTTATGCAGCCTCGTTTACAGGCACTGTTGTTAGTCCCTGTGCAGACCCCTGAAGTGACCGTGTACTGCGCATGTCTGTAATAAACTCTCTCTAAACTTCAATCCGCTACTGAATGGATAACGTAACAGGATGGCAGGAGGAACAGCGAGAAGTTGGTACACTTCCATATGCGCCACTCATGCTGTCATGTATACATACACAGTGCACAATCATATGTTTCTTTCATAGAGATTAGAGGGCGATGACGTCATAAAGTTGGCAACCCCGCGGAGAAGAGAGTAGCCGAAAGTCCAGGAAAACGAAAGTTACTCGTTACACCCTATTTACACGACATGGAGGCTGTTCTCTCTTGCTGTGGAAAAACGTTTTCAAACGAAATAGTTTGACAGCTCGAAAACATCATAAGGTGAGTACAAACATTTGATGAAATAATATAAAGAAGAAATAAAGTGCTTTTATTCACTTGATAAAACAAATAGTCATAGTAATGGCCAACGTTGCCAGATCTGAAGCAGGCCTAAGTTATGTTCGGGTTTTGGTCTAACGGACTATGTCTAGCTATGTCTTTCGAGCGACTTAAAAAAAGAAGAAGCTCAAAGTCGCGTATTATAAGCGGACTTGGCAACTCAGAGGGTTCACTTACGGCGGCTCCCCCCCAGGCGGCCGCCTATACCGCCTATGCCACGGGCCGCCCCGCAGCCTACATGGTTAGCATTCTGTTCGATGCTTACATTTGATTTAATTTGATACACTTTATTCATCCCCAAGGGGGACTGGCTTGTCACCCATGAGCACAATCACACAACCTCACATATAGACAAATACACCACACTCCAAGAGGGCATCGCCATTGCGCGGTACACAACACACACGAGTAAATACGGTATTAAAGCAACAAGACGCGGAACTACCAGAGAGAATGTGACAAAGGCATTGGACATTTCAACAGCCGAAGCGACGGCTTCTAGACGCGCTCAGTGCAACACGGATGCTTTACCAGATAGTATACTGTTATAATATATAATAATTATCATTATAGCACATTATTCAACTTCATTGTGTTAATGATTAGTTTTGGTTCAGACGGAGTGCAATATTATTGCGCGTCAACTCGTTACGCAGCTGGTGCGTGTTGGTTTTACAGGTGTTGATGATTCAATGATTTGGTCTGGGGTCTGTTCTAAGATCCAAGGTTAATTGTTGGTCTTTGTGATTTCATGTTCAGCATTCAAATAGATTCTACCGAAACAATATGTAGATGTGCGTGTGTCCAGGTCTCCAGTTTACTATGAATGAAGAGAAAGAGGAGGGGGGTCCTACCTCTATAACCCCTCTGTCTGGGGAGCATGGTGAACAGAGCCAAGCTGAGAGGTAAGAAGAGGATCTCTCACTGTCTGTGACTGTTGTCCATCTCAGATCTCAGCAGTGATCTCAACACCATCACTAGTCTGAGTAAAAGCTCTGTGTGTGTGTTGTGTTGAAGCCCAGAGCAGCAGGAGAGAGCAGACTCCCCTGGACCCAGCTGTGTCTCCATCAAGAGTGACTGGTCTATGGATCACCCTGTCCAGTTTAAAGATGGATGCCCCTCCAGAAAAGAGAGGTAGGAGTTTCAAATGTATTTTGACGCTGGTAAGGAACCTCAGCTTTGCCTCAGCCGCAAAACCATTATTTTCATACATCATTTTCCATTAACGGGACAGCCTGTTATGGTTCATGTAAAAATGCATCATCTATCAAACATCCATAAATCCTGGTTCTTGTTTTTGTAGAATAGTCCAGCAGGAGAGAGCAGACTCCCCTGGACCCAGCTGTGTCTCCGTGAAGAGTGACTGGTCTATGGATCATCCTGTCCAGTTTAAAGATGGAAATAATTCAACTGAGAAAAGGTGAGGATGCATCAGAGATTATAACAATTCTGCTCTAGCAATCTACCCTGCCACATGCCAATACAGTGGCTTCTTTGGGCTTCTCCTGCCGACAAAGACACAGGATAATGATGGGTTTACCGGTTTATTGCAAGGTTTGAGGCTTTGAACTAACAGAGCAGATGGTACATGCTAGTGCTCTCCTGGAGTGTGTGGTGATGGCTGGTTTAACCTGTGGGCCCAGATACCAGCCTCACCCAGCCCCAGAGTCTAATCAGTCTGATTCGGGCCAGGTGAGGCTGCTTAGACCAGCCACCAACCACATACTCCTCAACAACAGCATCAATGATCATAAGTCCTGGCTATTGTTCTTATAGAAGAGGCCAGCAGGAAAGAGCAGACTCCCCTGTACCCAGCTGTGTCTCCATGAAGAGTGACTGGTCTATGGATCATCCTGTCCAGTTTGAAGAAAGACGCCCCTCCAAAGAAGACAGGTAGGAGTTTAAAATGTGTTTTACCACTGGTAAGGAACATCGGTTTCACCTCAACCGCATCACCACTCCCGTCATCAATTGTTTTCCAATAACGGGACAACCTGTCATGGTCGAACATTCTTGTTCTTGTTTTTCTAGAAGCAAATCTCAGAAGAGTGCAGACTCCCCTGGACAGAGCTGTGTCTCCATGAAGAGTGACTGGTCTATGGATCACCCAGTCCAGTTTAAAGATGGATGCCCCTCCAGAGAGAAGAGGTAGAAGTTTCAAGTCTAATATGTCTGACTCGGGCCAGATGAGGCTGCTTAAACCAGCCTCTAACCACCAACCATCATCTATGGAACATCAATAAATCATCCTTCTTCTTGTTCTGGAAGAGTCCAGCAGCAGAGAGCAGACTCACCTGTACCCAGCTGTCTCTCCATGAAGAGTGACGGGTCTATGGATCAACCTATTAATTTCAGTGGACATCACCAACCTTCTAAGAAAAGGTGAGGATTTAGCCAATACATAATCACATTTAACAGTCAAAATCCACAAATCTTAACTTCCAGATGTTGTTGGTTTTTATAGAAGAGTCGAGCAGGAGAGCTCCCCTGGACCCAGCTGTCTCTCCATGAAAAGTGACTCGTCTATGGATAGACCTGTTCAGTTTAAAGATGGAAATCAGGCTGTTGAGAACAAGTGAGGATTCATCACAGATTATAGCAATACAGCAACAATCAAACATCCATTAATACTGCTTCTTGTTCTTCTAAAAGAGTCAAGCAGGAGAGTGCAGACTGCCCTGTCCAGTTTAAAGATAGACACCCCTCCAGAGAGGAGAGGTAGGAGTTTCAGACGATGAAAACAGACCAGTTGGTTGTTATCTGCTGGTGATGATGTTTAGAAGTCAAGAGATAATCAAAAGGATCCTGTGTGTGTGTGTGTGTGTGTGTGTGTGTGTGTGTGTGTGTGTGTGTGTGTGTGTGTGTGTTCTCTGCACAGACGACAGCAGGACAGGTCAGAGGTTGCCAGTGCTCAGTATGTACAGCAGCATCAAACAGGGGAGCTGATCAAGGTGTGTAAATGACACTTCTGCATCCAGTACATCCGCAAAGATCTCAACAGACCTGTATGTACACACCATTGATGCCGGTTGGGGACCTTTGCATGCTCTAAGACTGGCAGTTCCCTTTTTTTTTGCAACACAGTTGGCCCTTGCTGAGGTTTGCATCAAATAACCACACATTGGTCCAGCACAGAACAGGCGTAGTGTTTTGTTTTTGACAGCCAGATACGAGAATAAAATGAATGCACCCAGCCAAATCAAAACACAGTTCTTGTAATAAGTTTTTTGCAGTCAGTGTAGGGCAAGTTACTTTCAAAATGCAATTGCAAACATGCTGTATGCAGAACTGTAAATGCAGCTTTAATGTACAGCAATACATTTGACATCCACAATATAGATATAGTGTGGAAACCGGCATCAGTTGTTGCCCGTGTTTTTTTTGTGTCTCTGGAGCTCAGCGAACATGCAAAATCTCAAGATTGTTAATTTGCATATACTACTACCCACATTAAAATAATACAAAGACATCTGAACATCGACAAAGTTCCTGTCTTATACGCCTCTCTTGTGTTGCAATAGTTTCCAGACTCTCCAGACCATGTCCTAGAATCAGATGTGAGTCCAGATGCGGCTGATGTCCTCAGTTAGTTCAGAATAAAGTTCTCATTGATATTTGTTCTGTTCCAGAGGGCTGAGGAGAAGGCGCAAGGTTTTCTAGAGAAAGAGCAGAAGAAGCTCTGGAGGGTTTCCTTCCCACATTACCCACAATGCTCAGAGAGTCAGATGGAGGAGGTGGTGGTGGATGGTAAGAAAGAGGAGCAGAGGAAGAGCGCCATACAGGGAGTGATAGACATCACAAAGTTCTGTCTGATGGAGATGAACCAGGAGGAACTGGCCGACACACTGAGGATGGGTAAGAGACTGCTATTTTGAAAAATTAATTTTAAACGTTTTAACCATGTGAGGATATCTTAAAGGTTAAATGGTTTAATCCATATATGTAGGGTTATTGTAGGGGTAACAGGTTAAATGGGTTGATCCAGATATGAAGGGTTAGTGTGGGGGTATCAAGTTAAATGTTTTTTTCCAGACATGTATGATTATTGTGGGGTATCAAGTTAAATGGTTTGATCAACATATGTAGGGTTATTGAGGGGTGTCAAGTCACATGTTTTTTAATCTACCGCTCTGTGACATCGCAAGTGGGATTGTCCTCCATCTGGAAGGAAGGGACAGATGGACAGTACCAACTGGTTGGCTGGAGTTGATCTGTCCATCATACATCTGACTGGACACTCACACTTTTGATGTCACAAAAATATGTATTTCAAAATGGCTTTTAACAGCCGATCAAAATGTTGCCTGAAAACATGGAGAGAGTCATAATATTTTAAATAAAGTACTGTTGCCATAATACCAATCATATTGTGGAAATATCAAAATGATCCTGAAATATTTTGTTAATAACAGGGAGTTCTATTCACGACCATCTCCTCCAACTACATCCAACCACAAGTAAGGAAGCCACTAGATGCACATGTTCCACTGATTACCATTTGTTTACCATCCATTAACTGATTTCTTCTGTTTTGTCATTTAGAAACTGCTGTTGAGTGGCTCAAGTCTCATCTGAAGGAGAAGTTCAGGTGTATGTTTGAGGGAATCGCTAAAGCAGGACAGCCAACAAGACTGAATGACTTCTACATAGAGCTCTTGATTACCGAGGGAGACAGTGGTGAGGTCAACAAGGAACATGAGGTCAGACTGATTGAAAAAGCGTCCAGGAAAAATGCCAAGGAGGAGACGCCAATCAAATGTGAAGACATCTTTAAACCATTACCTGGACAAGATCAACCAAGCAGAACAATAATGATGACTGGAGTGGCCGGCATTGGTAAAACCGTTTTGACAAACAAGTTCACACTGGACTGGGCTGAAGGCAAAGCAAACCATGACATACACTTCATATTTCCCTTCACTTTCAGAGAGCTGAATTTACTGAAAGGGAAAGAGTTTAGCTTGGTGGAACTTCTTCATCACTTCTTTATTGAAATCAAAGAAGCAGGAATCTGCACATTCGACCAGTTCCAAGTTGTCTTCATCTTGGATGGTCTGGATGAGTGTCGACTTCCTCTGGACTTCCAGAACAACCTGATCTGGACTGATGTCACAGAGTCGACCTCGGTGGACATGCTGCTGACAAACCTCATCAGGGGCGACCTGCTTCCCTCTGCTCGCATCTGGATAACCACACGCCCAGCGGCAGCCAATCAGATCCCTGCTGAGTGTGTTGACATGGTGACAGAGGTGAGAGGGTTCACCGACCCACAGAAGGAAGAATACTTCAGGAAGAGATTTAGAGAAGAGGCGCTAGCCAGCAAAATCATCTCCTACGTTAAAACATCACGAAGCCTCCACATCATGTGTCACATCCCAGTTTTCTGTTGGATCAGTGCTACAGTTCTAGAGGACTTTTTCAAAACATCCCAGAGAGTAGAAGAAATGCCCAAGACCGTAACTCAGATGTACATCCACTTCCTGAGGGTTCAGTCCATACAGGGGGACAGGAAGTATCATGGGAGAGCTGAAACTGATCCACACTGGAGTCCAGAGAGCAGGAAGATCATTGTTTCTCTGGGAAAACTTGCTTTTAACCAGCTGGAGAAAGGCAACCTGATCTTCTACCAGGCAGACCTGGCAGAGTGTGGCATCGATATCAGAGCAGCCTCAGTGTACTCAGGAGTGTTCACCCAGATCGTTAAAGAGGAGTGTGGGCTGTACCAGGAGAAGGTGTTCTGCTTTGTTCATCTGAGCATCCAGGAGTTTTTGGCTGCCCTGTATGTCTTTATGTCCTTCATCGACACTGGTGTCAATCTGCTGTCAGAAGAAAAACAACCTCCAGGGAAGATGAACTCCTCCTCTTCCAGAGTGCTGTGGACAAGGCCCTAAAGAGTGACAATGGACACCTGGACTTGTTCCTCCGCTTCCTTCTGGGCCTCTCTCTAAAGACCAACCAGGTTCTCCTACGAGGTCTGCTGGGAAAGACAAAAAGTAGCTCACAGACCAATCAGAGAACAGTCAGTTACATCAAGGAGACAATAAGTAGAGATCTCTCAGCAGAGAGAAATATCAATCTGTTCCACTGTCTGAATGAGCTGAATGACCATTCTCTAGTGGAGGAGATCCAACAGTTCCTGACATCAGGAAGACTCTCCAGAGAATCTCTTTCCCCTGCTCAGTGGTCAGCTCTGGTCTTCATCTTACGGTCATCAGAAGAGGAGCTGGACGTGTTTGACCTGAAGAAATACACAGCTTCAGAGGAGGGTCTTCTTAAGCTGCTGCCAGTATTTAAAGACTCCAAAACACATCTGTATGTGCACTAATGGAATGTTTTAAAACACAATTGACATTCAACTAGAATAGTTTAATGTAATTTATAATTCAATATAATTAAATACACATGTTCCTGTTTATTAGGCTCAATGGATGTAATCTGTCAGAGAAATGCTGTGAAGCTCTGGCCTCAGTTCTCAGCTCAGACTCCTCTGGTCTGAGAGAGCTGGACCTGAGTACCAATGATCTGCAGGATTCAGGAGTGAAGCTGCTCTCTGCTGGACTGGGGAGTCCACACTGTACACTGGAAACTCTCAGGTCAGTTTGTCTCCATATGCAAATAGTAAAACAACAAGACATTTTAACAGATTTGAATCCAAGAATGACACCTTAAGGTCTATGTTAGCTAATGATTGTTCATGTGCATATAGAAGTATTCCATTAATAACATGTTGATGGAGTGACTATAGGATTTGAAATGTCAGGCTCTAAAATGATTCAGGCTGAAAAGCATTTGATTTCAGAATAAAGGCAAACAATCACTTAGACCAAGCTCACCTGGTGCTTTAATATGGACAGGGGATCTTAAGGGACAATACAAGGCTGGTGATGAAACTGTCACAACCCTCTCACCTGGCTTCACTAGAACAAAATATGCCTTAATGACTTGGTTTTACTGATTCTGCTGAAGAGCATTAAGCCATTATGTGCCCTCACCAGAAAGGTAAACAATAGCAGTAGCTCTTTGGTAGCATTTGAAAGGTAAACAATAGCAGTAGCTATTTGGGAGCATTTGAAAGGTAAACAATAGCAGTAGCTCTTTGGGAGCATTGACTCAAACTGGTAGAAGCCTCATTCATATACACTGTTGTTGTTTTTTTAACGCTTGTAGTTGGACAGCCTGAAGAGGTCGTAGAAGATGTGTAATAACCCAATACTGTCAAAGTGGCACATTCCGGCCACTGCTACTGGTTTGAGCTAACGTACCAAAGGGAATGCTGGCTACTACTGTTGTTTATATTTGTATATACCAGTGGCGGCTGGTGGTAAAAGTAGGGGAGGAAGGAAGGTGCGCTTGATGAAGCTTGTTGAGGTTTGGTAGTGGGTGGGGTGATGGATGGGGATCCAGTGTTAGTGAGGGCATATTTGGGCATGTAAAACCCAGACACATTTGAAGCAGAATAAGGATATTTTGTGTAACTAGTGAGCTATACCAGAGGAAAATTGTGCTGCTTACAATTGTCTCTTCTTTGTCTTATCAGAAATATATCAGCTCTAATTTAGAGATTACTGATGTCTGACCTGGTATACCTTAGGAGAGATACTTGGGCGGCAGGAACCGGAAGGTTGCTGGTTCGATCCCAGCCGCCTCCTCCTAGCAAAAGCTGTCGAGGTGTCCTTGAGCAAGACACCGTAACGCTGGCTGTCTCCTTGCATGGCTGACTCTGCCGTGGGTGGTTGAATGTGTGTATGAATGGGTGAATGTGAGGCATGACTTGTAAAGCGCTTTGGTTAGAAAAGCGCTATATAAATGTCCATTTAGAGAAGTAAGGAGAAAAATATTAGATAAATCGAAGACCAGTTTGAGAAATGTATAAGCCAGACACGTTTTCTTTTAGATCTACTGCTATCTCAAAAGCTGAGATCAGTACAGTGACAGAATTCATTGATCTTGAATTGGGATTGGGATGAGACATGAAGAAGTCTATTTCTTCAAAGCTGAATTTAAGAAAATGGTCAAAATCTTATACTGATCTTAAGCTTGAGATCAATTTTGTCTAGGATAAATTGTTTAATTGTCCTTGTCTCTGGGTAAGCACTGATTAAAGCTTGCTAGAATTCTCAAAGGTGTCTTTTTGGGATATAGTTGGCAATTTGTGTTGTGAAAGCTGTACTTCTTACATGTTCAAGAGATGGTCTTACCACAGAACTAGTGGGAATGACAGTTGTATTCTGTTCTTCACATGATATATATAGGCCTACTATAAAGATAGCGTCAATGACGCAGTAGCCATCTGTCCTCACTATCATTTTTGACACTGTATTAGTGGCAAATTTTGCAGACAAGCCAAACAGAATTTAAACTGATTGTGATGTGAGGGGGAAGAAGCTTTTTTGACAAAAAGAGCTATTTAGCGATTACTCTATATATTAATGTGAACAAATCTGAATAGAAGTTCTATGCACAGTGGCCAATGCTGCCAAACAAACCTAACATAATT
Source organism: Muraenolepis orangiensis (assembly GCA_027704905.1). Taxonomy (NCBI): domain Eukaryota; kingdom Metazoa; phylum Chordata; class Actinopteri; order Gadiformes; family Muraenolepididae; genus Muraenolepis; species Muraenolepis orangiensis. Next base: position 4,245,871 of record CM051009.1, read on the forward strand.
GAAATTTATTGAGATTTGACTGAGAAGCGTTGTTTGTGTAAAGTATATTTACCTGTTTTTAATTCAAATAAGACATACTATCATATAGTAAAACCAGTTATGCACGTAAATCACGTAAATTGTCTAATCGCGAGCCAAAGAAACACCACCTTGTCACGTTCAGCCATGCGTTCTGTTTAAGTTTGGCGCCATGCACCCGGAACACTTTATATGAGTTTATAACTCAAAAGTTTCACGTCTGAAATATTCGACTCATAATGAATGATACAAGATAGATCCTTACATGATGATAACCCTCCCCCAAAAACTCTGATTGGGTATTCACCAGCATAGTGAGCTCTGCTGATTGGTTCACAGAGCCTCTGGCTAGACCCGCCCTTACTGTCCTACACACTCATGTTAAAACACTCATGTTAAAATGTTACTGTATTTTACAGATATTTCAATCTACATTTTCCTCAAAATTTAGCCGCATTATCGGCATTCACATTTTAATATGGGTGGGTGGGTTTTATTCTTGAGAAACTTTTGATTTCAGACATTTTTCAGGGGGTCAATAGCTGCAGTAGAAACATAGCTTGGTGCTGGATATTTAAATAATCGTTTAAAAGCATTTGTACTTTGAACATAAAATACAAATGTGAATGTTTTAAGAGCCTGAATTCTCACTACTATTACTATTACTACTATTACTAAATACATTTTTCATGGTGGTTCAATTTCTGAAGGCTGATTGGCTGTCATCTGTCAGAGAGTTGCTGTGAAGCTCTGGCCTCAGTTCTCAGCTCAGACTCCTCCAGGCTGAGAGAGCTGGACCTGAGTACCAACAACCTGCATGATTCAGGAGTGAAGCTACTCTCTGCTGGACTGGAGAGTCCACACTGTACACTGGAAACTCTCAGGTCAGTTCTACTCAATGTGCAAACAGTTACACCATAGCGTTCAATATTAGAATACATTTAACAGATTACATATAATAAAAGTCCAAATTTACAAGTATACATATTTTGAGTTATTCTTCGGAAAATTATGTACAGATTTTGAGCTGCAATGACAGTTTAAGGTCTACATTGCATTCTTAGTTGGTTTATGATGGTATATGGTGTGTGTTGTATTATATTCTTATTATACTCGTCATGTAGTCTGACAGGTGGAGGTTTGTTTACTATTTTCTGTTCATTTCACATTTGACATCAATCTATATTTACATTTAAATGTGTCGTTTATTAGCATTCATGGCATGAAAAGTAGTGAAGCCTTGTGTTTAAATTCTAATTAAACATTTCAACACAGGCTGAGTGGCTGTAATCTGTCAGAGAGATGCTGTGAAGCACTGGCCTCAGTTCTCAGCTCCAACTCCTCTGGTCTGAGAGAGCTGGACCTGAGTAACAATGATCTACAGGATTCAGGAGTGAAGCTGCTCTCTGCTGGACTGGGGAGTCCACACTGTACACTGGAAACTCTCAGGTCAGTTTTACTCAATGTGCAAACAGTTACACCACAAGGTTCCAAATTCGTAGATTTATATCCATTAACATTCATAGTCAAGTTCAAGTTAAGTTTATTGTCTTCACAGTTTATACAAGTATAAGCAATGAGTGAAAATCTTATGTGCAATACCCGACGACAGACAGCAGTTATAAAAAACAGAATATAATAAAAAGAAGTAAAAAAGTACAAAACTGTATAAGTTAAATATATAAAAATGCAATATATCAAATGCAATATATCAGCACAGAAAAAGGACAATATATATATATATATAAATCAATGTAATAAAATATACATTGTTATATGCTATACACCCTTGTTCAGCTGCCTGATGGCCTGACTGTGGAAGATGTCTCTAAGTCTATTTGTGCGGCACTTGATACTGCGGTATCGCCTGCCTTATGGTAAAAGTGAATACAGTTTGTGGCTGGGGTGGGCATTGTCTTTTATGATACATTTGGACTTGGCCACGCTCCGCTTCTTGTATATATCCAGGAGGGAGGGAAGCTCACCTCCAACGATATACTGGGCCGTCCGCACCACCCTTTGAAGCGTTCTGCGCTCGAGTGCGGTGCAGTTCCCGTATCAGGCGATGATACACCCTGTAAGAACACTTTCGATTGTGCCGGTGTAGAATGTTCTCAGGATGCGGGGCCCATGTTGAATTTCCTCAGGCACCTGAGGAAATACAGGCGTTGTTGGGCCCTTTTCACCACGTGTGTGGTGTGCGTGGACCATGTGAGGTCCTTGGAGATGTGCACGCCGAGGAACTTGAAGCTGCTGACCCTCTCTACTGCAACACCGTCGATGGAGATAGGGCCGTGCTCTCCTCTCTGCTTCCTGTAGTCCACGATCAGCTCCTTGGTCTTCTTGACGTTGAGGGCGAGGCTGTTCTCCTGGCACCACTGCTCCAGTGATCCAACCTCCTCCCTGTAGGCTGTCTCGTCGTCACCGGCGATCAGGCCCATCACTGTCGTGTCATCAGCAAACTTGATGATGACGTTGGAGCTGTGCATAGCCATGTAGCCGTGGGTGTAGAGGGAGTAGAGGGGAGGGCTCAGCACGCATCCCTGGGGGGCTCCTGTGTTGAGGGTCAGTGGCTCTGAGTCAACATATATTAGGACTAACCATAGCCATAGACCATGAGTAAAATGTCTATGTTTTAAGGTGTATGTTATAAAACTGATGAAAAATTATTTTGTGTAAGACACTCAAACAACCAGGACATCCGTTCAGAGTGTGAAATGCTTCCTTCAGGTCCTCAAAGGGCTTTCCTGTGCTGCTATCTCAGAACTTTCGCCAGCTGTTTGAGGCATAAACTGAGGATGCCTCTGAGCTTGGACATGGAGCCGTACTGACCCAAGAGATTGTGTCATTGATTATACCTCCAGGCTGCAATAATAACTCTGTGTCTGAGAAGGAGTGTCTAGCTGTAGTGTGGGCAATAGAAAAGTGGCAGCCTTTTCTGGAGTGAAAGATGTTTGAAGTTATTACTGACCACTCTGCCCTTGCCTGGGTGTTTAATCATCCTCAGCCCAAATCCAGACCTGGAATTGAAACACATGGTACCTGATGCTCTCTAACATTCTGGTTTCCGGAGGTTCTTAGAGGGTATGGTGTGCAGCATAGCGGTATGATTCTGAGGTACAGTTATGTAAGAACAAAGGAGGGAAAAGGGAGGTCTGGTCGCATCGCATACACCCATGGGGGTATCTCTTCAGTGTGGACCAGGATGACCTCTTGGAAAGGCAGCAACACATGGGAGAGCAGGTCCACAGGAATGTAGCTAGAGCTTAGAGGTTACAAACATTTGAAACAACAACACATACAGTTTGAATATGGCAAGCTGGAACTGATCTGAGAACACCCTCTGTCAAAGGCTCTCTGCCTTCGTGGCTAAGCTCCATGGGGTGTCCATGTGGAGGGGTGCAGCAAAAGCTCTGAAAAGGCTCGGGCAGCCACGTCTGTCAAACCTGTTCCTACATGACGTCGACACCAGAGGGAGTGAGTCAGTCTCAGGTAACACACATGAAATCCTCCTGCCTAGCTTTTATAAGGGGGAAGAGAACAGGAAACCCTTTTATTTGTATTTATATTATATATGTATATGTATATATATGTATATACTGTATATACAGTATATCAGTGATGAAGCGTCAGGGCCTTCAAGGTATTCAGAGAAGACCCTGGAACACTCCGATGAAACAAAAAAAAACGAATTAATTGGATTAATAAAATTTAATACAATTTAATCAAATTGAAATCAAATGAATAAATGAGAATCCTATCTGTGTTGTTATCTGTTATATTACAGTGTTACGTTGATTTGTTTGTCTTTCTCGGTCCATGCCCTACGCATTTCAGATTCAGATTCAGATTACTTTATTTATCCCGAGGGAAATTAAGGTGCAACAGTTGACACAGGGGGAATAAATGCACACACAAATATACTAATACCTAAAGCTAAAAACTAAATAACAACTAACTAAACAAAACTAGTATAAGCAAAATATAACTAAATTAAATCTAAATGTATTGATAGATGAATTGCACAATTTACAGTATTATTACTGTAATACGTAGGTATATACAATACACAACAATACGTATAGTGCAAATTGGCAGTAATAAATACTAAGAAATATCTCAGATGAATACTGGAAAAGTGACATGTGAAAAGTGAAAAGTGAAATTGAATTTACAGTGCAAAATTACAGTGAAAGGAATTTACAGTGCGTTGACCAAAAAATAATAATAACAATGCGTTGGCCTCAGGTCACTGAATCTCCACTGTCCCTCTCACGACCCGAGGTAGATGAATTATAGAGACTGATGGCCACAGGAAGAAAGGACTTCCTGTGGTGTTCTGTGGTGCACCTGGGTGGAATGAGTCTATTGCTGAAGGTGCTTCTGTATGAGGTCAGCACCTGATGGAGAGGGTGAGAGTAGTTGTCAAGGATACTACGCAGCTTGCGCAGCATCCTCCTCTCAGACACCACCAACAAGGAGTCCAATTGGACCCCCAGGACAGTGCCAGCCTTCCTGACGATCCTGCTGATCCTGTTGGGGTCTGCTGACCTCAACCTGCTTCCGCAGCACACGACACCGGAGAAGATGGCACTGGCTACCACAGACTGGTAGAACATCTTCAGCATCGTATTGCAAACGTTGAAGGACCGGAGCCTCCGCAGGAAGTAGAGACGGCTCTGGCCCTTCTTGTAAACAGCCTCAGAGTTCTTGGCCCAGACCAGTTAGTTGTCCAGGTGAACTCCCAGGTATTTATATTCCTGAACAACTTCAGCGGACACACCCTTGATGGAAATGGATGTGGGGGTATATTTCCTCCTGCGGAAGTCCACCACCATCTCCTTCGTCTTGTCTGTTGAGCTGTTGACTGTTGACTGTTGAGCTGCATGTGGTTCAGCTCACACCACTCAACGAAGGAGTCCACGACGCCGCTGTACTCCTCATCGTTTCCCTCGCTGACACAACCAACAACTGCAGAGTCGTCCGAGAACTTCTGCAGATGGCAGGACTCTGAGTTGTACTGGAAGTCTGAGGTGTAAAGGGTGAACAGGAATGGGGAAAGAACCATTCCCTGTGGAGCACCAGTGCTGCTGACCACAGTGTCAGACACACAGTCCTGCAGTCTGACAAACTGTGGACGACCCGTCAAATAGTCTGTAAACCAGGAAACCAGGGAAGAGTCCACCTTCATCGCCGTCAGCTTACTCCCCAGCAGGGCAGGCCGAAGCTGGGGGAGGGGGAGGGGGAGGGGGGGTAGACCGGAGCCCACTCATTGAATCTATTGAAAAACAAATTCAACTCGTTGGCCCGGTCAGGACCCCCCCTATTGTCTGGCTACCAGGTTGTTTGTAGCCAGTGATGCTCCTCATGCCACTCCACACATCCTTCAGGTTGTTCTGCTGAAGTTTGTGCTCCAGCTTCCTCCTATAGTTGTCTTTGCCCTGCTGGATCCTCTCCTTCAGCTCCCTCTGAACCCGCCTCATCTGCTCCCTGTCCCCGTCTCTGAAGGCGCTCTTCTTCTCATTGAGCAGGACCTTGATGCCTGTTATACATTCCGTGAGATCATCAAGGTCCTCTCCATCCAAATCACAGAGGAAATCCCAGTCTGTTGACTCAAAGCAGCCCCGCAAGTCCTCATCGGCCTCCTGTGACCATCTCCTTACAGTCCTTATGGTCACAGGCAGCCGCTGGACTAGAGCCCTATACAGGGGCTGAAGGTGGATGAGGTTGTGGTCTGACCTTCCAAGAGGAGGAAGGGCGGTGTCGCTGTATGCCTCCTTAACATTGGCATACAGCAGGTCCAGTGTCTTGTTTTCCCTGGTGGGACAGTCCACAAACTGCTTGAAGGTGGGCAGTGTTGCAGCCAGAGTCACATGGTTGAAGTCCCCAGATATCGCGATGAATGCTTCAGGGTGCTGTGTCTGAAGTCTCGCGACAACGGAGTGGATGACGTCAGACGCGAGCACCGCGTTTGCCGACGGTGGAATGTAAACAACAAGGAGCACGTGGGAGAACTCTCGCAGCAGATAGTATGGCCGCAGACTCACGGCAGTTCAATGTCCGGGCTACACACACGTTCCTTCACAGTAACATGACCACGGGTTACACCACTTGTTGTTAACGAGAATAGCAAGTCCCCCACCTTTCCTCTTGCCACTCTCTCGGTGCGTCCTGTCCACCCGGACGGTCAGAAAGCCGTCCGCGGTAACAGTGGAGTCCGGGGTGTCCTCGTGGAGCCACGTCTCCGTGAAACAAAGCACACTGCTCTCCCGGTACACCCGCTGGGTCATCACCAGGCCCGCTAGCTCGTCCATCTTGTTCGCTAGCGACCTCACGTTCCCCATGGTGATGGAAGGGAGATATGGTTTATATCTCCGCTGCCTCTCCCGCTGTTTACGTCCAGCCTTGCGTCCCCTGTACGTCCTCCTCAGCTCCCTGGGGTGGTCGGGGATGTCGGGCCTCTCCCGTAGCAGCAAGGTCTGTTGTAGCAACAACAGCTGACTCCGCGCGTAGACAATGGCTCCGCCGTAATGTTGAGCCGCGACGGAGACACGGTTCAGTAACAGTGTCCCCAGAATGAGAAACACAGCAAAAACGTCCCTAAACATAGTTGGCTGAGGGTTGCACAACTACTTAACGAAAAACTATACTAAAAACAACAATAATAAGAATAAGAATAAATAACTAAAAAGTAAGAGGGGAGGGGGAGCAACTGTTGCTGGCTGCCGCCCGTCGCAGCGCCGGAAGTACACCCCAATGTACTCAAAGTACACCCCAACCACTCAAAGTACATTTGAGTGGTTTTGTGTTGGAAAAACAATGCAACCAATCAGATATTTACAGCAGGGGTTCCCAAAGTGGGGGTCGCGGGACCCCAAGGGGGGGGTCGCCAGATGATTTCAGAATCCTCTTGATGTGACCCATGAGGTTTATTTATTTTTGATTTTATTAATATTATTTTTAATTAATTTTTTTATCATTTGTATTATTATTATTATTGTTAATAATAACGTGAGTGACAAATAAAGGAATTCTGATTCCCACAGATTCACGACAGTATCATCATTGAAAAAAAAAATCACGATGTTCGCGATCGCGAACGATATATTATATATTTATAATGAATATGGATTTGTTTTTCTTCTTCAACCTCACAAAGCCCTGGCCAATGGACATAAAGAAGGCTCCAGAGCTCCAGCTGATCGCTGGAGCTCCAAACCTTTTGTGTGAGAGTTCCAACTCTCAAGGAAAGGGTACAGGTGGAAGGAACAAGCCAGGAAGGTTTATTACATGGACAGAAATTAACAGTGACACGACGTGCCAAACCTGTAATACACCCACACTGCCCCAAATAAAGCGTAAAAATAAACGCAGCATGAGCCAAAACGCGATCAGACTTGTGCGATACAGGATCCAGTCTCATTGCTGGAGAGCAAGTGGGCATGAATATATAGTCAGACTCATTACACTCATCACCCACTTATTCACTAATCACCTAATTATCCCCCCACTCACCACCCCTCTGTTTGCAGCCCGCTATCAAGTCAGTTCTCCTTCTCCTCCTTTGTTGTTACATAGCTATTCTGTCACCATGACAACTATGCTCCATCCTGACCCAACTTTGTGATTCAGCTTTGTCTCAAAAATGATCAATTAAGCTTTTAGTTAGCCTCCATATGGAATGAATAATCTTGTTTACTTCAGAACGTTTTCATCCAAATGAAATAAATACTGTGTGCGTGTGTGTGTGTGTGTGTGTGTGTGTAGGTTGTCTGGCTGCCTGGTCACACAGGAAGGCTGTGCTTCTCTTGCCTCAGCTCTGAGCTCCAACCCCTCCCATCTGAGAGAGCTGGACCTGAGCTACAATCACCCAGGAGACTCAGGAGTTACGCTGCTCTCTGCTGGACTGGAGGATCCACGCTGGAGACTGGACACTCTCAGGTATGGAGAGGACAGCTCACCTCTCAGTGACAATGTCTCCTACAAGGATTCAAGCACCTGCTCGATGAAGTGGTTTCAAAACGCAGCTGTAACTCATGTTGTGTACAATTTGAAGATGCAGCAGATCATGAATGTGAATGTTTCCATGTTTAAAGACAACACGCTGCTCTCTCTTTGTTTACCCCCCAGTGTGGAGCACGGTGGAGTGAGGAGGCTTAAACCAGGTCTGAAGAAGTGTAAGTGTCTGTTTAGTTTAATTCATCACAACATGCTAACCATTTAGCTAGGAAGTCCATCCACACTGCAAGTGTAATGTCTGCGAGTGGTTGGGGGTGGGGTTCCATCTAATGTCTGTTGTGCGAACGTGTACATTCTTATGATGTAAATGAGATGTGAACTTGTAAATTCACTATGATACAATTCTTATTATTATTGAGACTAAAGTAAACCAAACATTTGCTTTATGGTAGAGGTGTACATACTTAATACAAACATAACTAATGTAAAAAACATTATTTAAAGAATGAAGAGCTATTATGTGTTGAATGTGTTGTTTAATTTGTTATAAATGCCACAGCCATCCGTCGGCTATTAGTGAGTGAAAGGCGCAGTGAGAATATGTCTTTCATGTGGTTTGAGAGATCCAATCGCAAGTGGACAACGTTAGTATTTGAGTTCACACTTAAGAATGTGGTCTGATAAGACCACTTGAGATCCAATCTCACTTTCCTGCTCTATATGCAAATGGTTCTTTCGTTTTAGTCTTATCTCTCTCCCTCTCTCTCTTTACAACTCTTACAAATCTTACCTACAGCACATATTAAATGACTAATATTTAATGAACTACCTCATCAGTGTATTGCTGTGTGGTTCAGTGGCCTAATCATGTCTTGTTCTCCCATCAGATGCCCGTAAACTCACACTGGACCCACACAGAGCCCACAAATCTCTGTCTGTGGACAACAGGAAGGCGACAGTGGTTAAAAACACGCAGTCGAATACTGTTCCCCAAGAGAGGCTTGACTCCTATAGCCAGGTGTTGTGTAGAGAGGCTGTGACTGGCCGCTGTTACTGGGAGGTGGAGTGGGAAGAATGTGTTGCCATAGGAGTGACATACAGAGGAATCACGAGGAGAAGAGAGGGTGATGACAGCAGGCTTGGAAGGAACAACAAGTCCTGGAGTCTTGAGTGTTTTGTTAACAGTGATGAAGATATAGACACACGTCTCCCGACCTCTGGCCGTGATCTGGCAGAATCTTACAGTGGTGGTGGTGGTGATGATAATGAGGATGGTGGTGGTAGTACGGATAGTCATGAAGGCTCTGATGGTGGTGGTGGTGATGACTCTGATGATATTCTTGATCGGGATGATTATAATAATCAAGATGATGACGATTATAATGATGATGATGATTATATTGATTCTAGTGAGGATTGTTATGATGAGATTTTTGAAAGTGGTGTTGAGGAGCAGGAGGATGATTATGATGATGTTGATTATGATGACTATTATCCTCGTGATTGTTACACTGCCTGGCAAAATGGTAGAGAAACAGTCAGACGTCTCACCGCCAATTCCTATTATAAACGTGACACAAGCTACGATACCACGATAGCCACGATAACAACGATTCTGATGATGGTGATTCATACACAGAGTTCTCTTACAGAGTAGGAGTGTATGTGGACCAGCCTGCTGGCACTCTGTCCTTCTACAGAGTTAACCTAACGAAAACTGTGTCCTTAGACACTCCGACACACATCCACACCTTCCAGTCCACATTCACCCAGGACCTCTACCCTGCGTTTGGGTTTCAGTTGACAAACTCTGGTTCCTCAGTGTCTCTGTGTCGGTTGTAATCTGATGTGTAACACACACACACACACACACACACACACACACACACACACCCTGTATGTATGCAGGTAATAAGGCAGCAGGTACTATTTACTATCTCTCTGTAGTTCATTTCTAAGTCATCTCTGTTACAGCTGGGCTGTGTTACTTGGTGGCGCGGTCACATTAAAGGGGACCTGCCATTTGAGTGGGGGTGTTTTCAAATGATGTTGTTGGGGTGACCAGTTGTTACCTGGAGGTACATTTATAATATATGTATTTGGATTGTGTTTTAATTGCAGCTGTTGATCTATGATCTCAGGACAAACGTTTATATTCTTTTTCATTTTAATGCATATTCAACTATACTCCAAATACTACATTTTATTGGGCTTCTGAAAGGTTTAGCATGATAAATCATGAAAGGAAGTGACATCCTCCACAGGGTTTCTCAATTTCTCATTTGTAATGTTTTTTAAATATTAATTAATGGTAAATAAAGAAAATGGTTGTACTACAATATTTTGGGTATTTTCAGACATACCCACATACACTTTTAAACCAAAGGGCTATGATATCAGTTTATATTTTGATCAAACGTGGAACCTGATTTAGAGCAGATTTATATTATATTCATGAATGTGAGTAGTCTATAGGAAAAGCTTATGATGTTCATGTTGTAAATCATTTCAAATTGAATATTGATTTCTTGTGTTCTGTTATGAAAGATATGTCCACACGTGTACTATTTGTAATGCCTGCTACTTTCTATTATTTTTGTCATTCTGTTTACATTTAAGTGACAATTTATCCTGTTGTATTTGTTAATAAAGCATAATGGCAATAATCAACACGTTCACCTCTTCATCATTGTGTGGAAGGACGATATTAGTTCACTCTCAGCTGAAAGGTGCTTGGTTCGATCCCCAATCTATGCAGCCTAACCTGTCAAGGGGTAGTGTTTGTAAGGACCCAGAACGCAGACCAACAACGTGATGCTTTATTGTATGGTACAACAGTCCTTAGGATGGTCTGGGACAGGCAAGGGGTCTGGATACCAAGAAGTCGATCAGCGGGGTACCGGCAGGTAGTAGACAGGCGAGGAGTCTGGATACCAGGTAGAGGGCTTGGAACTGGAATCTGAAAGTAGCTTGGAACGGTTGCATCGAGAGAGAACAAAGTACGAACTAGCCCTGGTGTTAGGGGTAGCCGGGGTATATATACACCCAGGTGAGGTGATTGTCATTAGCGGCAATCGCCGACAGGTGTGTAGGTGCGCAGCCTAGATCCGAGCCGTGGCCACGCCCCCTGTCACACACCGCAAACGTGACACTAACCTGTAGTATCCTATAGAGTTTCTTATTTAGCGACAATGTTAAGATTTGATGGGATATATGTCCTCACTTGTATGTAATACTGTACTGTTCCATATGATGTGCAATGTTATGCTTGTGCCACAGTGAGGCGCAAAGATACAAGGTATAGGATGCATGCCTGCCTCCTATAGTCTAATCACAGCTCTATGATTACCACCTGTGTGTGGAACCAGTTCATACAGTGGAGGCTGTCACCGTGAGAATGATGCGTGCAGCCCTTCTAATAAAATATGCCAGGCTTCGCTAAATGGATTCTATCTCCGTGTTTTCTCCGAATGCAACGTTAAGCTGCAGAACTAAGCATAACTTTACAGGTTATGGGCCCAGGAGTCGTTCGGAAGAAAAGTTTGTCGGTTTCCACCGTGTAGTAGTCGCAACGAACAGCGTGCTAACGGGTTGCTAAGCTAGCAAGGAGAGCAAGCTAGCATCATGGATCAACGAGGAACAAGCAGGTTGCCTCGACTGGCGTTCGACGGAGATGAGACCAAATATGAGATTTGGGAGACCAAATGTGGGACATTTTCATTTAATTGGACTAAAACACACAGTCCTGGGAGAACCGAGGACTGAAGCGGAAAGAGCGGCAGACGGCAAGAAAAATGCCGACGCGTATGCCGAGATGATTCTACTGTTGGACGACAAGAGCCTCTCATTAGTTATGAGGGATGCTGCCGACGATGGAAGAAAGGCTCTAAAGATATTAAGAGAGTATTATGCCGGGAAGGGAAAACTCCGGATAATTAACCTGTACACCATGCTTACATCGCTCCAGAAAGCGGACGACGAAAGTATTATGGACTACATCATCAGAGCAGAAACAGCCATCACAGCACTGCGAAATGCAGGTGAGATGTTGGGAGATGGTCTGCTAGTAGCTATGGTCTTAAAAGGACTGCCTGGGAGTTTTAAGCCATTCGCAATACATGTGGCACATACAAATGATAATATCACATTTGCTGAATTCAAGACTAAGCTACGAAGTTTTGAAGAAACAGAGAAGACAAACGCAGCTGAGTCGGGCGACAGTGTGATGAAGACCCAGGGGAGAACCGGGTGGCGACCCGCCAAGACAAACGCACGTGACCGGTACAAAGAAGACACAGAGATGGTGTGCTTCAAGTGTGGCACCAAAGGTCACCGAGCGAAAGACTGTCGACAGAAGACATGGTGTAGTCGATGCAGAAGCGACACACACAAAGACGCCACATGTAGGTGTAAGGATAAGGACAGTAAGGACAAAAGGGATGGAGCATGTAAAATCACAGAAGATGATGATGGCGCCGACTTCGCGTTCAAAATGAGGGACGGGGAGCAGCAGCCGGCGAGCGGCATCCAGGAGAGGGGCCTGATGGTGGACACGGGGGCCACATCACATATCATCACCGACGTGACCCAGTTCAAAGATTTCGACAGCGCGTTCAGACCAGAAAAGCACAGCGTCGAGTTGGCAGACGGCATCCGATGCAGCGGGGTCGCTCAGAGAAGGGGAAATGCTGAGGTTTCCCTAATCGACAGCGGAGGACGGCGACACAAAGCGACGCTGAGAGACGCTTTATTCATACCGTCGTACCCCCAGAACATCTTCTCGGTAAAGGCGGCGACTACCAGTGGGGCCACGGTTGTCTTTAAAGAAGAAGAAGATGCACTGATAACCAGAGACGGTACCAGATTTGACATTCATGTTTATGGAAAATTGTACTATTTGCATACTGAGGGTGAGTCTAATGACAAATGTAATGCATGTCATGACATTCAGACATGGCATGAGATATTAGGCCACTGTAATTATGACGATGTTCTAAAGTTGCAGAATGTGGTTGAGGGTATGCAGATCAAGGGCAAAGCAGTTAGGCCCGAACATGAGTGTGAGGTGTGTATTCAGGGAAAGTTTGCCCAAACGAGAAATAGAGACCCTGATACCAGAGCAGAGGCTCCCTTACAGATGGTGCACACAGCAGGTCCTGTAGCCACAGAGTCAGCAGATGGTTACAAACATGCGCTGTCGTTCACTGACGACTTACTCGAGCGCAGTGTTCGTATATTTTCTGAAAAAGAAAAGCGACACAGTACAAGCTACGGAAAAGTTCCTAGCAGATATATCCCCTTATGGGAAAGTGATGTGCATGCGATCAGATAACGGAACGGAGTATACATGCAATGATTTCCAAACACTGTTGAGGAAAAATAAAATCACATGAAACGTCAGCTCCGTATTCCCCGCACCAGAACGGGACTGCTGAGAGGGGTTGGCGTAATCTATTTGAGATGGGCAGGTGCATGCTAGTTGAAAGCAAGCTACCAAAACAGCTATGGCACTATGCAATACAAACAGCAGCGGTGGTACGTAACATATGCTTTAATAGGCGTACAGGGCAGACCCCTTACCAGCTGCTGACAGGCAAGAAGGCTAATGTATCTAAAATGCAGAAATTTGGGTCTGTATGCTACATGTACAAACAGGATAAGGGAAAACTGGATTCCAGGTGTGACCAGGGGTATTTTGTGGGATATGACAAGAACAGCCCGGCGTATTTGGTATATAATCCAGATACTAATAAAGTACACAAACACAGGCTAGTGAAGTTTGTGAGCAGGGCAGCTGTAGAGAAACAGACACAGACTACGAGGTATCCAACTAGAGAAAGGAGGAAACCTAGTCATTTAGATGACTTTATAGATGAAGACAGTGATAGTGATGGGGTTCATACCACTGTAGACTACTGCTACAGAGCGGTATATGGTGTTCCACAGACTTTAGGGGAGGCTATGAGGTCGGCTAACTCAAAAGAGTGGGTAAAAGCCATGGATGAGGAGGTCCACTCATTAAATGAGAACAAGACATTTACCCCAACAACCCTGCCAATAGGCAAGAAAACTGTGGGGGGTAAATGGGTTTACTCCATCAAGAGCGACGTAGAGGGAAGAGACTAATACAAAGCACGGTTTGTGGCCAAGGGTTACAGCCAGGTAATGGGAATAGACTACGGGGAGACGTTTTCACCCACAGCAAACCTGACGAGTGTAAGGGTGGTGTTACAGAAAGCAGCGCAGGAGGACCTGCTCCTACACCAGATGGACGTGAAAACAGCGTATTTGCACGCTCCCATAGACTATGATATATATATATCAATCCACCAGAGGGTTATGAAGAGAAGGATCATGGTCTAGTGTATAAGCTAGAAAAATCACTTTATGGTCTCAAACAATCAGGGCGAAATTGGAATAGAGTCTTGCACGATTGTTTAACTGAAAACGAATTCACACAAAATCCAGCCGACCACTGTGTTTATGCCAAAGAGTCAAAAGACAAAAAGGTGATCATAATCATATCATATGGGTCCATGACTTGATCATTGCAGCCAGCAATGAGAAGATTTTGAGAGAGGTGAAAGAGATGCTCGCAGGAAAGTTTAAAATGAAAGATCTAGGCAGACTCAAACATTTTCTGGGTATCGATTTCAGCCAATCTGATGGATGTGTAACCATGTCACAGGAAAAGTACACTAACAAGATACTACAGCGTTTTAATATGGAAAACTGTAGAACCAGAGAAACGCCCTGTGAACCAAAACTATACTAAAATATACTGAGGATGCAGTAAAAATGAATGATGTCAGGATGTACGGCTGTAGGAAGCCTTATATACCTAACCACTTGTACCAGACCAGACTTAAGCTTTGTGGTAAGCAGGTTATCACAGTATTTTGCTGAGCCTACAGAAGAGCAGTGGGTTACTGTGAAACATGTTCTAAGATACCTCAAAGGTACTTCTGAGAAAGGGTTAAGTTTCAAAAGAAACAACAGTGAGAAGTTAGGTATACAGGCCTACAGTGATGCTGACTGGGCGTCTGATGTCAGCGCCAGGCGCAGTACCACAGGATACTGTGTGAGTCTTAGTAATAACAGCTGTCTAGTTTCATGGAAAACTAGAAAACAGCCCACAGTAGCGGAGTACATGGCACTGGCTTCAACCATACAGGAGTGTCTATAGGAGGAGAAGACGACAGCCTCCACGCGACCTCCTCTGCAAGTAACGAGAGATGGTGAAAGACCAGCTCGTGAAACCAATGTCGCCACCCAATCATCGTCAAGCTGACAGACCAAGGCGTAAAAAGTCGGGGGGATGCAAGTCCACGCCAGGACGGGTATCCATCCCGACGGTCGACCACCAAGGTCTGGCAGTGCTCCAGCTAAACGTAGAGGGCCTCACCAACGCCAAACTCGAGATCATAAGTCACCTCGCCGACTCCCACAAGGTTGCAGCTGTCCTCCTACAGGAAACCCACTGTATGGTTGAAGACACCCTCAAGCTGCCCGGGTTCCACCTAGCTGGTTCCATCCTCAGCAGACATCACGGTATTGCGACCTTTGTGAGGTCTGATCTGGGGTGGACAGCCACTGGCCAATCTCCACCAAGTGCCAGCGTTGAGTGGCTGTCCACCAAGATACAGGCAACATCTGTTGTAAATGTGTACAAGCCTCCACCATCTACACTGACCGTGTCGGCCCTCCCGCTTGCCCAGGCACCTGCCATCTATGCAGGAGACTTTAACTGCCAGCACACTGACTGGGGATACTCCCACACTACACCAGACGGAGAGACGCTGTGTGAGTGGGCCTCCAACACCAATGCTCAGCTCCTGTTCGACCCCAAAGACCCACCAAGTTTCCACTCTTCAAGATGGAACACCTTCACCAACCCAGACCTCGCATTTGCTGTATGCCACAACAGCGACCCAATTCCGGAGAGACAGGTCATTGATAGGTTCCCCCGGTCACACCACCGACCGTATGTCATCAAAGCCCCCTCACTGGTGCAGCCGGTAGAGGGTAAACCTGTCCGTAGGTGGAACTTCCGGAAGGCCAACTGGCAGGCATTCACCACGGAGACAGAGAGAACATCAGCCTGTCTCCCGGACCCAGACATTGCTGATGTGGACTCAGCATATGCAGCCTACTGCGAAGTTCTCCTAAGTGCAGCAAAGAAGACGATCCCTCGCGGCTACAATGCGAGCTACATCCCGGGCTGGGACGAAGAGTGCAACCACCTCCTGCGTGAACATCAGCAGGCTGGCTCAAGGGAGGATGTGGAAGCGACTGCAACGGCACTACTCCACAAGCTGGACGCCACCCGAAGGGCCAGATGGACTGAAACCGTTGAGTCAATCGATTTCACCCATTCCAGCCGTAAGGCGTGGCAGACCATCAACCAGCTCACTGGCAGGAAAACAACACCCCCCAAGTGCCCTGTGACAGCAGATGCCATTGCAGCCCAGCTCCTGAAGAACAGCCAATTCCAAGGTTCAGATAAGAACTTCGCCCGCTCTACACTGTGCGAGATATCTTCCCTCTCTAGGGCATCCAGTGTCGATGTTGACATGTCCGGACAGTTTACAACAGCTGAACGTAGGGCGGCCATCGGCAACCTTAGGCAAGGCAAGTCCCCGGGGCATGACAACATCCACCCAGAGTTCGTGACCCACCAGAGTGAGACAACATCTGCCTGGCTGTGCTCTTTTTTCTCATCCTGCTTCCAGAGGTCCAAACTGCCGAAGACCTGGCGCCGTGCTGCTGTTATCGCCCTGCTGAAACCAGGCAAAACTGCGGAAGACCCTAAGGCCTACAGACCCATCTCGCTGCTCTGCGTCCCATTCAAGATACTGGAGAGGATGATCCTCAGCCGCATAGAGCCAGTAGTGGACCCACAGCTTCCAAGGGAACAGGCTGGTTTCCGGCGGGGCAGGTCAACAGTAGATCAGGTAACCCTGCTCACCCAGGACATCGAGGACAGCTTTCAGGCCAAAGAGAAAGTTGGGGTTGTGTTGCTTGACCTAACAGCCGCATATGACACCGTCTGGCACCGTGGACTTCACCTGAAGCTGCTGAGGACTATCCCAGACCGGCATATGGTGAAGTTCATAATGGAGATGCTGTCCAACCGCAGCTTCATCCTCCGAACCAGCGATGGCCAGCGAAGCAGACTGAGGAGATTGAGAAACGGGGTGCCACAGGGGTCTGTCCTCTCACCACTGCTGTTCAATATTTACATCCACGACCTCCCGGAGACAACATCCAGACAATATGGTTACGCGGATGATCTGGCCATCATGCTGCGTCGAACAACATGGTCAGCGGTGGAACAGGGTCTCAACCAGGACATGGGCATCTTGGCTGCCTACCTGCGCAAGTGGCGTCTGCAGCTCAGTACTGGGAAGACTGTGTCGGCCGCATACCACCTGTGCAACAGAGAGGCCAAAAGGGAACTGTCGGTGTCCGTCGACAACAAGCGTCTGGAGCACCAACTAGCCCCCAAGTACCTCGGTGTTCGGCTGGACAGGACACTGTCCTACAAACGGCACCTTGAGGAAGTGAGAGCCAAAGTGACAGCAAGGGTCTCGCTTATCCGCCGCCTTGCTGGCACAACCTGGGGTGCCTCCGCCAGGACACTACGAATCTCCACACAAGCCCTGGTGTTCTCTGCTGCCGAATACTGCGCCCCAGTCTGGAGTAGAAGCCCACATGTGAAGAAGGTTGATCCTATCATCAACAATGCCCTTCGGATCATAACCGGTTGCCTAAAGCCCACCCCCGTGTCCTACCTGCCAGTCCTAGCGGGAATTGCCCCGGCAGGTCTCCGACGAGAGGCCGCTATCCTCGCACTTGCAAGGAAAGCCCAAGAACATGACTGGCATATCCTGCACGAAACAACAACAAAGGCAGCGCCCCCAAGCAGACTCAAGTCCCGTCACCCCTACAACAGGACAGCACAAGAGATGCTTGGTTCCATCCCTGAGGACCTGTCTACAAGGGCATGGCTAGCAACTTCCTGGAAGCAGGAATGGGAGTCGGCTGAGCCCACACGTCTGCACCATCACATCCAAGATCCGGGAGATGGAGTCGAAGGAGAACATCTACCATGCCGGCATTGGACCCTGCTGAACCGCCTCCGTACTGGGGTTGGTCACTTCAAAGCGTCCATGAAGGAGTGGGGCCTGGCAGACAGCGCAGTATGTGAGTGTGGCGAGCCTGAGCAGACTGCCGACCACATAATCACCACCTGTCCTCTGTACAGACCTCCTTCAGAGGCTGGCCTCTTCCATGTGGGACCAGAGACGAGAGCGTGGCTTTGTGACACTGAGCTGGACATATGATGATGATACACGAAAGAAGAAGAGTGTCTATACCTAGAACAGTTACTAGAGGGTATAAATAACTACAAGTACACACAAACTGTAGTACATGAGGATAATCAGGGAATGATTGCTCTCGCCAAAAACCCTGTAAACAGACAGAGGAGAAAGCACGTGGACATAAAGTACCACTTTATCAGATCCACTGTGAGTGAGGGGAGAGTCATTCTGATGTATTGTCCTACAGATGATATGGTTGCTGATATAATGATGAAACCTGCAACTAAATTGAAACTGAAGAGGTTTGATGCAATTCTTTTTGAAGTTTGAAATGTGTAACAAGACACAGGGGATCACATTCATTCTGTATTTTCTGATGTTTTTGTTTTGTTTTTGTTTAAGATTACAACAACCTGAGAACAAGTGAGGGTGTTAAGATTTGATGGGATATATGTCCTCACATGCTTGCCTGCCTATAGTCTAATCACAGCTCTATGATTACCACCTGTGTGTGGAACCAGTTCGTTCAGTGGAGCCTGTCACCGTGAGAATGATGCGTGCAGCCCTTCTACTAAAATATGCCAGGCTTGGCTAAATGGATTCTATCTCCGTGTTTTCTCCGAATGCAACATTAAGCTGCAGAACTAAGCATAACTTAACACAGCCTTGCTGTTGAAGTGAAATGTCTACATATGTCCTCAGTTTTTATATAGATTATGTCTATTCTGTACCCAAGTTCACAAAGGGATGCAGTGTTAATATTGTACCACTGTGAGGCACTGAAGCGTTAAGTAAGGACGCATGCTTGCGTCGTATGTTAATGAGGGGGTGTTGACGCACCTGACGCACATGTTCAGATGTGTGTGTGTGTGTGTGTGTGTGTGTGTGTGTGTGTGTGTGTGTGTGTGTGTGTGTGTGTGTGTGTGTGTGTGTGTGTGTGTGTGTGTGTGTGTGTGTGTGTGTGTGTGTGTGTGTGTGTGTGTGTGTGTGTGTGTGTGTGTGTTCTACGTTAGCTCGACTGAGCGAAAGGATGTACCAGTGGTGCAGAGGGAAATACACCATGACCAAGGGCTAAACAGTTCATCGTCTCCGTCACAACTATCTCTCTCCGAGTGCAACGTATGAGGAAGCTGCCATCCTTAACGTCAACACTTGCCCTCCATGAACCTACTAGTATAACAATTTCCTTGCATTTTTACTTTCACATTTTCATATGACACAGGGCAGCATGTTGTGCCACACACAGATTGTAGCTGGCGGAACCCCATGGGAGTACAGACAAAGTCGGGGGCAAAAAGGAGTTTAAAACCCGTAGGTTTCTTTATTGTCTCGGGTAGAAAACTGTGTGTATGGCAGTGGCGAAGCGTGTCTATCACAACTGGACCTTCTGTAGACCAGGGGTTTCCCAACTTTTCAGCCCGCGAATAACAGACCCCCCCCCCCCACTATCATACCGGAGGGACTGGAACATTAAAAACAACGTGTGCACAGATCTTCACCATCGAGAACATCGTGAAGTCCAAGGGGGGGGGGGAGGTCCAACGTGAAGTCCAAGGGGGGGGGGGGGGTGTGGGTGTAATCGTGATCGCGAAAATTGTGTGTGGCTTACATAATACCCCCACTTTGGGAACCCCTGCTGTAGACCACCCCCCCCCCCCCCCGTGTTCTAGTCAGACTGACGTCACGGAGGAGTCACTTTATGCCTTATCTCATTTAGGCAGATCAGATTGTCGCAGCCAATTTACAAGTGTACCCTAGTTGTAAAGCAGTATCCGTGTAGTGAAGTAACAGCCCAACACAGACCACCACACACAGGCTATCGATGAAAGGGACGGTCTAACACGCTTCACGTGAAAAGGCTTAACGTAACTTTAAGTTCCAAAATAGCGATCAATAATCACCAAATGTCTCTGGCATATGTCTTGTCATTAGCATTTGACACATTTTTTACACATTACACATACGAGTGTAACATGACAGATGGTGGTGTTCTGGGAGGGTCATGGTGTGGAGGTCATCTGGTGGCAGCAGCATCAGGTGCTGGGGTGCAGCAGTGTTCCTGGTGTAATGTGGTATATGTTTGGTAGTGTTACCGGTTCTGTCCAGGAGGGGGTGCTCTTGGTGCTTAATTGGTTGATGTTGCTAAATAAATAAGGTTAGAAAAAGCTAAGAGAGCTACGATACTGTGACATGTATTCGGATATTACAATCCTAATAAATCCTCCAAGGAACTGACTGGATTTTAAGAAACATTACACCTGGTTCTCCTGTCGCTACACCCGGCTGCTCCTCCTCTCCCGAGCCTGATGGAGGGTATTGAACATAGTGTATTGTGTGTTATGCAGCCTCGTTTACAGGCACTGTTGTTAGTCCCTGTGCAGACCGCTGAAGTGACCGTGTACTGCGCATGTCTGTAATAAACTCTCTCTAAACTTCAATCCGCTACTGAATGGATAACGTAACAGGATGGCAGGAGGAACAGCGAGAAGTTGGTACACTTCCATATGCACCACTCATGCTCTCATGTATACATACACAGTACACAATCATATGTTTCTTTCATAGAGATTAGAGGGCGATGACGTCACAAAGTTGGCAACCCCGCGGAGAAGAGAGTAGCCGAAAGTCCAGGAAATCTAAAGTTACTCGTTACACCCTATTTACACGACATGGAGGCTGTTCTCTCTTGCTGTGGAAAAACGTTTTCAAACGAAATAGTTTGACAGCTCGAAAACATCATAAGGTGAGTACAAACATTTGATGAAATAATATAAAGAAGAAATAAAGTGCTTTTATTCACTTGATAAAACAAATAGTCATAGTAATGGCCAACGTTGCCAGATCTGAAGCAGGCCTAAGTTATGTTCTGGTTTTGGTCTAACGGACTATGTCTAGCTATGTTTTTCGAGCGACTTAAAAACAAAGAAGAAGCTCAAAGTCGCGTATTATAAGCGGACTTGGCAACTCAGAGGGTTCACTTACGGCGGCTCCCCCCCAGGCGGCCGCCTATACCGCCTATGCCACGGGCCGCCCCGCAGCCTACATGGTTAACATTCTGTTCGATGCTTACATTTGATTTAATTTGATACACTTTATTCATCCCCAAGGGGGGACTGGCTTGTCACCCATGAGCACAATCACACAACCTCACATATAGACAAATACACCACACTCCAAGAGGGCATCGCCATTGCGCGGTACACAACACACACGAGTAAATACGGTAATACAATAACTGTGATGAAAGGTTTGATGTCGGTATTAAAGCAACAAGATGCGGAACTACCAGAGAGAATGTGACAAAGGCATTGGACATTTCAACAGCCGAAGCGACGGCTTCTAGACGCGCTCAGTGCAACACGGATGCTTTACCAGATAGTATACTGTTATAATATATAATAATTATCATTATAGCACATTATTCAACTTCATTGTGTTAATGATTTAGTTTTTGGTTCAGACGGAGTGCAATATTATTGCGCGTCAACTCGTTACGCAGCTGGTGCGTGTTGGTTTTACAGGTGTTGATGATTCAATGATTTGGTCTGGGGTCTGTTCTAAGATCCAAGGTTAATTGTTGGTCTTTGTGATTTCATGTTCAGCATTCAAATAGATTCTACCGAAACAATATGTAGATGTGCGTGTGTCCAGGTCTCCAGTTTACTATTGTTACGGCTGCGGGTTCTGTGTGTGTGTGTGTTATGTATATGAGCTGTGCCGTTGCCCAGACGTCATTGGATGCCGGCGTCCTGTCCCTCCCCCGGTAGGCGGGACCGAAGATCCGAAGGTCTGGATTGGAGGATGTCAGGCTCGACTCTCCAATCTCCGCGCCGCCTGTCCGGCGACAGCTGTTAAGACCGTGTGCATCGTGTTAGTCGGGAGAGGTCTGAATCTGTGTCAGACGTCTCAATAACTCCTCCGAGATACTAACGAACGTATTGTTAGCAGGTGTGTTGATGTGTGTGATCTTGACGACTGTTGTGTTGGGGAGCCCCGTGCGCCGTGGTTGCCTTGCTTCCCCGGCGGTGTCTTGTAGCCGCATATTCTTTTGTTAGCCCTGTTCGTTTTCCCCTGGTAGAAGGGAGGTTTCGTTTGTGTGTTTGTTTGTTTGGTTTGGGCAACTTATAATACCACTCTTATGTAAGGAGTTCCATGGGTTCCTTTGGTGTTCCTGTAACGTGCTGCCTTAGTGGTTTTTGTTTTGATTGTGGCTGTTTTTGCCAACGTTATTGTATGTTCATTTATTAAAACAACTTCTTATTTACCAAGTACAACTGGTTAAATGTTCTTTCCCACTCTCCCCGAGCTGGGACGTAACATAATTGGGGGCTCGTCCGGGCCTGAATTTAATTAATTAAATTCAGGGTTTGGAAGTTGTTGTTTTTTATGAGGTACGTAGTGTAGGTATTATAGCCTATGTAGGTTCTCTGATGATGGCATCTTTTGACTTGGAGTACTTTTTAGCTTATCCGTCATTAGAGAAATTAGATGAATGTCGCAAAGAGGATCTCTTTGATATTGCTAAACACTTCCGTCTCACAATATCTAAACAATTGGTAAAGAAGGAGGTTAAGGCTCTTGTAGTTGATGAGTTGGTGGAACAAGGCATCCTGGTGGTGTCTGTTCAAACAGAGCTAGCTGTGTCTGAGGGCGCCCTGACTGAAGGTGGGGGTAGCCAGAGACTCGAGACAGAGTCTCAAACCGCTCAGGCAGTGGGAGAGAGTAAGGATGGTGGGCGGCCCAAAACGCCGTACACGATGCCTCGATATGACCCACTGTCCCCGGTCAGTTCTAGATCCAGAGACGAGGCCCGACTTAAGGTCCGCCTCGCACGGCTCCAGCTGGAGGCGAAGGATAAGGAGCAGAACCGACGGGCACAGCTAGAGCTACAGCTGGAAGTCAGGAAGTTGGAGATTGAAGCAGATAAAGTGGTGAGGCTGCGGCAGCTGGAGCTTGAGGCTCAGTGGCGTGCACCTCTCTCGTCTGCCCAGGCTACAGGTATGGTGTCACCTCCAACTCATTCAACCACATTTGATATTGGTAAAAATATTTCGTTAGTTCCCATATTTCGTGAGGCGGAAGTGGACACATATTTCGAGGCGTTTGAGCGCATTGCTGCAGCGTTACAGTGGCCGCTGCAAGCATGGCCTATTTTGTTGCAGTGCAAAATCCATGGGAAAGCTCAAGAGGCTGTTGCTGCTCTGTCATTGGAGGATAGTTTGATTTATGACACTGTTAAAGCTGCCATTATGAGAGCATATGAACTGGTGCCTGAAGCCTACAGACAGAAGTTTAGGTTACACAAGAAAACTCAGAATCAAACATATGTGGAGTTCGCTAGGGAAAAGGGAACACTGTTTGATAAATGGGTTAAAACATGCAATGCTACGGAGTACAATTCTCTAAGGGAGTTAATTATGATGGAGGAATTCAAAAAGTGTTTGCCTGATCGCATTGTGGTGTATGTTAACGAACAAAAAGTAAAATCACTCTCTGCCGCTGCGGTGTTAGCAGAGGAGTATGTTCTGACTCACAAAGCGGTGTTTTGTTCTGTGTCTACTGACGAGCTCCGTGGTGCGTCAGTTTCGCCATTGACGTATCCCAGGCAAGCGGCTAATGTTAACAGAGAGGAGAGAGAATGTTTTTATTGTCGCAGACCTGGGCATGTCATCGCCAACTGTTTGATGCTGAAAAACAAAGAGCCGCTGCAAAATCTGCTCCAGCCGAAAGGCATTGGCTTGATTACAGCCGAGTCAGTCACGTTACGTAATCCTGATTCGGATGACAGTGAGATAGATCCGGGCTTCAAGCCCTTTGTTTTTGACGGATTAATTTCTTTATCTGGTGAGTCGGCCGATCAGAGACCCGTGCGTATTTTGCGAGACACTGGAGGGTCCCAGTCTGTGATTGTTGCCTCAGCGTTGCCGTTCTCCGATCAGTCGGCCTGTGGCTACGGTTCAATAGTACGTGGCATTGAGATGGGTTATATCCCACGGCCCGTACACAACGTACATGTGCAATCAAAATTAGTTACTGGGTTCTTCCCAGTCGCGGTGTGTCCCGCATTACCAATAAAAGGTATCGTATTTCTAATGGGAAATGATATTGCGGGTGGTAAGGTGACTCCAGCTCTGGAGATATTGGATTCTCCTCAACCCGAGAGCGACTGGGGTAACCTGGTGTACGTCGTGAACTACCCCAAAGACAGCAAAGGGAAGATGGCTGAAATGGACGCCGCCTCCGCTGTTAAAATCAGGAGGGGCTCCCAGAAGACGTCGGATCTCATTGTTCTGGGGCTTCCATGGAAAACCTCAGAACAGGACCTGA
>CM051009.1:4271499-4310660 GCA_027704905.1 Muraenolepis orangiensis
GTTTTCCATGGAAGCCCCAGAACAATGAGATCCGACGTCTTCTGGAGCCCCTCCTGATTTTAACAGCGGAGGCGGCGTCCATTTCAGCCATCTTCCCTTTGCTGTCTTTGGGGTAGTTCACGACGTACACCAGGTTACCCCAGTCGCTCTCGGGTTGAGGAGAATCCAATATCTCCAGAGCTGGAGTCACCTTACCACCCGCAATATCATTTCCATTAGAAATACGATACCTTTTATTGGTAATGCGGGACCACCGCGACTGGGAAGAACCCAGTAACTAATTTTGATTGCACATGTACGTTGTGTACGGGCCGTGGGATATAACCCATCTCAATGCCACGTACTATTGAACCGTAGCCACAGGCCGACTGATCGGAGAACGGCACGCTGAGGCAACAATCACAGACTGGGACCCTCCAGTGTCTCGCAAAATACGCACGGGTCTCTGATCGGCCGACTCACCAGATAAAGAAATTATCCGTCAAAAACAAAGGGCTTGAAGCCCGGATCTATCTCACTGTCATCCGAATCAGGATTACGTAACGTGACTGACTCGGCTGTAATCAAGCCAATGCCTTTCGGCTGGAGCAGATTTTGCAGCGGCTCTTTGTTTTTCAGCATCAAACAGTTGGCGATGACATGCCAGGTCTGCGACAATAAAAACATTCTCTCTCCTCTCTGTTAACATTAGCCGCTTGCCTGGGATACGTCAATGGCGAAACTGACGCACCACGGAGCTCGTCAGTAGACACAGAACAAAACACCGCTTTGTGAGTCAGAACATACTCCTCTGCTAACACCGCAGCGGCAGAGAGTGATTTTACTTTTGTTCGTTAACATACCACAATGCGATCAGGCAAACACTTTTGAATTCCTCCATCATAATTAACTCCTTAGAGAATTGTACTCCGTAGCATGCATGTTTTAACCCATTTATCAAACAGTGTTCCCTTTTCCCTAGCGAACTCCACATATGTTTGATTCTGAGTTTTCTTGTGTAACCTAAACTTCTGTCTGTAGGCTTCAGGCACCAGTTCATATGCTCTCATAATGGCAGCTTTAACAGTGTCATAAATCAAACTATCCTCCAATGACAGAGCAGCAACAGCCTCTTGAGCTTTCCCATGGATTTTGCACTGCAACAAAATAGGCATGCTTGCAGCGGCCACTGTAACGCTGCAGCAATGCGCTCAAACGCCTCGAAATTAAAATTTGTGTTTTCCACTTCCGCCTCACGAAATATGGGAACTAACGAATATTTTTACCAATATCAATGTGGTTGATGAGTTGGAGGTGACACCATACTGTAGCCTGGGCAGACGAGAGAGGTGCACGCCACTGAGCTCAAGCTCCAGCTGCCGCAGCCTCACCACTTTATCTGCTTCAATCTCCAACTTCCTGACTTCCAGCTGTAGCTTCTAGCTGTGCCCGTCGGTTCTGCTCCTTATCCTTCGCCTCCAGCTGGAGCCGTGCGAGGCGGACCTTAAGTCGGGCCTCGTCTCTGGATCTAGAACTGACCGGGGACAGTGGGTCAATATCGAGGCATCGTGTACGGCGTTTTGGGCCGCCCACCATCCTTTACTCTCTCCCACTGCCTGAGCGGTTTGAGACTCTGTCTCGAGTCTCTGGCTACCCCCACCTTCATCAGGGCGCCCTCAGACACAGCTAGCTCTGTTTGAACAGACACCACCAGGATGCCTTGTTCCACCAACTCATCAACTACAAGAGCCTTAACCTCCTTCTTTACCATTGTTTAGATATTGTGAGACGGAAGTGTTTATGCAATATCAAAGAGATCCTCTTTGCGACATTCATCTAATTTCTCTAATGACGGAAACAGCTAAAAAGTACTCCAAGTCAAAAGATGCCATCATCAGAGAACCTACATAGGCTATAATACCTACACTACGTACCTCATAAAAAACAACAACTTCCAAACCCTGAATTTAATTAATTAAATTCAGGCCCCGGACGAGCCCCCAATTATGTTACGTCCCAGCTCGGGGAGAGTGGGAAAGAACATTTAACCAGTTGTACTTGGTAAATAAGAAGTTTGTTTTAATAAATGAACATACAATAACGTTGGCAAAAACAGCCACAATCAAAACAAAAACCACTAGGGCAGCACGTTACAGGAACACCAAAGGAACCCATGGAACTCCTTACATAAGAGTGGTATTATAAGTTGCCCAAACCAAACAAACAAACACACAACGAAACCTCCCTTCTTACCAGGGGAAAACGAACAGGGCTAACAAAAGAATATGCGGCTACAAGACACCGCCGGGGAAGCAAGGCAACCACGGCGCACGGGGCTCCCCAACACAACAGTCGTCAAGATCACACACATCAACACACCTGCTAACAATACGTTCGTTAGTATCTCGGAGGAGTTATTGAGACGTCTGACACAGATTCAGACCTCTCCCGACTAACACGATGCACACGGTCTTAACAGCTGTCGCCGGACAGGCGGCGCGGAGATTGGAGAGTCGAGCCTGACATCCTCCAATCCAGACCTTCGGATCTCGGTCCCGCCTCCGGGGGAGGGACAGGACGCCGGCATCCAATGACGTCTGGGCAACGGCACAGCTCATATACATAACACACACACACACAGAACCCGCAGCCGTAACAATAGTAAACTGGAGACCTGGACACACGCACATCTACATATTGTTTCGGTAGAATCTATTTGAATGCTGAACATGAAATCACAAAGACCAACAATTAACCTTGGATCTTAGAACAGACCCCAGACCAAATCATTGAATCATCAACACCTGTAAAACCAACACGCACCAGCTGCGTAACGAGTTGACGCGCAATAATATTGCACTCCGTCTGAACCAAAAACTAAATCATTAACACAATGAAGTTTAATAATGTGCTATAATGATAATTATTATATATTATAACAGTATACTATCTGGTAAAGCATCCGTGTTGCACTGAGCGCGTCGAGAAGCCGTCGCTTCGGCTGTTGAAATGTCCAATGCCTTTGTCACATTCTCTCTGGTAGTTCCGCATCTTGTTGCTTTAATACCGACATCAAACCTTTCATCACAGTTATTGTATTACCGTATTTACTCGTGTGTGTTGTGTACCGCGCAATGGCGATGCCCTCTTGGAGTGTGGTGTATTTGTCTATATGTGAGGTTGTGTGATTGTGCTCATGGGTGACAACCCAGTCCCCCCTTGGGGATGAATAAAGTGTATCAAATTAAATCAAATGTAAGCATCGCACAGAATGCTAACCATGTAGGCTGCGGGGCGGCCCGTGGCATAGGCGGTATAGGCGGCCGCCTGGGGGGGAGCCGCCGAAAGGTTTTTTTTTTTAATTAATTTAATTTAATTTAATTTAATTTAATTTATACATTTTTTACGTAAGTGAACCCTCTGAGTTGCCAAGTCCGCTTATAATACGCGACTTTGAGCTTCTTCTTTTTTTTAAGTCGCTCGAAAGACATAGCCAGACCGTTAGACCAAAACCCGAACATAACTTAGGCCTGCTTCAGATCTGGCAACGTTGGCCATTACTATGACTATTTGTTTTATCAAAAAGTGAATAAAAGCACTTTATTTCTTCTTTATATTATTTCATCAAATGTTTGTACTCACCTTATGATGTTTTCGAGCTGTCAAACTATTTCGTTTGAAAACGTTTTTCCCAGCAAGAGAGAACAGCCTCCATGTCGTGTAAATAGGGTGTAACGAGTAACTTTCGATTTCCTGGACTTTCGGCTATTCTCTTCTCCGCGGGGTTGCCAACTTTATGACGTCATCGCCCTCTAATCTCTATGAAAGAAACATATGATTGTGCACTGTGTATGTATACATGAGAGCATGAGTGGCGCATATGGAAGTGTACCAACTTCTCGCTGTTCCTCCTGCCATCCTGTTACGTTATCCATTCATCAGCGGATTGAAGTTTAGAGAGAGTTTATTACAGACATGCGCAGTACACGGTCACTTCAGGGGTCTGCACAGGGACTAACAACAGTGCCTGTAAACGAGGCTGCATAACACACAATACACTATGTTCAATACCCTCCATCAGGCTCGGGAGAGGAGGAGCAGCCGGGTGTAGCGACAGGAGAACCAGGTGTAATGTTTCTTAAAATCCAGTCAGTTCCTTGGAGGATTTATTAGGATTGTAATATCCGAATACATGTCACAGTATCGTAGCTCTCTTAGGTTTTTCTAACCTTATTTATTTAGCAACATCAACAAATTAAGCACCAAGAGCACCCCCTCCTGGACAGAACCGGTAACACTACCAAACATATACCACAAACATTACACCAGGAACACTGCTGCACCCCAGCACCTGATGCTGCTGCCACCAGATGACCTCCACACCATGACCCTCCCAGAACACCACCATCTGTCATGTTACACTCGTATGTGTAATGTGTAAAAAATGTGTCAAATGCTAATGACAAGACATATGCCAGAGACATTTGGTGATTATTGATCGCTATTTTGGAACTTAAAGTTACGTTAAGCCTTTTCACGTGAAGCGTGTTAGACCGTCCCTTTCATCGATAGCCTGTGTGTGGTGGTCTGTGTTGGGCTGTTACTTCACTACACGGATACTGCTTTACAACTAGGGTACACTTGTAAATTGGCTGCGACAATCTGATCTGCCTAAATGAGATAAGGCATAAAGTGACTCCTCCGTGACGTCAGTCTGACTAGAACACGGGGGGGGGGGGGGGTGGTCTACAGCAGGGGTTCCCAAAGTGGGGGTATTATGTAAGTCCGTTTAATATGTAAGGGTGACGAATAAAGGAATTCTGATTCCGACAGATTCACGACTATCATTTGTAGCTGGAAAAAAAAGCCACACACAATTTTCGCGATCACGATTACCCCCCCCCCCCCCCTTGGACTTCACGATGTTCTCGATGGTGAAGCTCTGTGCACACGTTGTTTTTAATGTTCCAGTCCCTCCGGTGATAGTGGGGGGGGGGGGGGGGGTCTGTTATTTGGGGGTCGCGGGCTGAAAAGTTGGGAAACCCCTGGTCTACAGAAGGTCCAGTTGTGATAGACACGCTTCGCCACTGCCATACACACAGTTTTCTACCCGAGACAATAAAGAAACCTACGGGTTTTAAACTCCTTTTTGCCCCCGACTTTGTCTGTACTCCCATGGGGTTCCGCCAGCTACAATCTGTGTGTGGCACAACATGCTGCCCTGTGTCATATGAAAATGTGAAAGTAAAAATGCAAGGAAATTGTTATACTAGTAGGTTCATGGAGGGCAAGTGTTGACGTTAAGGATGGCAGCTTCCTCATACGTTGCACTCGGAGAGAGATAGTTGTGACGGAGACGATGAACTGTTTAGCCCTTGGTCATGGTGTATTTCCCTCTGCACCACTGGTCCATCCTTTCGCTCAGTAGAGCTAACGTAGAACACACACACACACACACACACACACACACACACACACACACACACACACACACACACACACACACACACACACACACACACACACACACACACACACACACACACACACACACACACACACACACACACACACACACACACACACACATCTGAACATGTGCGTCAGGTGAACACCCCCTCATTAACATACGACGCAAGCATGCGTCCTTACTTAACGCTTCAGTGCCTCACAGTGGTACAATAATAACACTGCATCCCTTTGTGAACTTGGGTACAGAATAGACATAATCTATATAAAAACTGAGGACATATGTAGACATTTCACTTAACAGCAAGGCTGTGTTAAGTTATGCTTAGTTCTGCAGCTTAATGTTGCATTCGGAGAAAACACGGAGATAGAATCCATTTAGCCAAGCCTGGCATATTTTAGTAGAAGGGCTGCACGCATCATTCTCACGGTGACAGGCTCCACTGAACGAACTGGTTCCACACACAGGTGGTAATCATAGAGCTGTGATTCGACTATAGGCAGGCATGCATGTGAGGACATATATCCCATCAAATCTTAACACCCTCACTTGTTCTCAGGTTGTTGTAATCTTAAACAAAAACAAAACAAAAACATCAGAAAATACAGAATGAATGTGATCCCCTGTGTCTTGTTACACATTTCAAACTTCAAAAATAATTGCACCAAACCTCTTCAGTTTCAATTTAGTTGCAGGTTTGGTCATTATATCAGCAACCATATCATCTGTAGGACAATACATCAGAATGACTCTCCCCTCACTCACAGTGGATCTGATAAAGTGGTACTTTATGTCCACGTGCTTTCTCCTCTGTCTGTTTACAGGGTTTTTGGCGAGAGCAATCGTTCCCTGATTATCCTCATGTACTACAGTTTGTGTGTACTTGTAGTTATTTATACCCTCTAGTAACTGTTCTAGGTATAGACACTCTTCTTCTTTCGTGTATCATCATCATATGTCCAGCTCAGTGTCACAAAGCCACGCTCTCGTCTCTGGTCCCACATGGAGAGGCCAGCCTCTGAAGGAGGTCTGTACAGAGGACAGGTGGTGATTATGTGGTCGGCAGTCTGCTCAGGCTCGCCACACTCACATACTGCGCTGTCTGCCAGGCCCCACTCCTTCATGGACGCTTTGAAGTGACCAACCCCAGTACGGAGGCGGTTCAGCAGGGTCCCAATGCCGGCATGGTAG
The DNA here is from genome assembly GCA_027704905.1 of Muraenolepis orangiensis. Classification (NCBI taxonomy): domain Eukaryota; kingdom Metazoa; phylum Chordata; class Actinopteri; order Gadiformes; family Muraenolepididae; genus Muraenolepis; species Muraenolepis orangiensis. The sequence goes on from CM051009.1 coordinate 4,278,140, forward strand.
ATGTTCTCCTTCGACTCATCTCCCGGATCTTGGATGTGATGGTGCAGACTGTGGGCTCAGCCGACTCCCATTCCTGCTTCCAGGAAGTTGCTAGCCATGCCCTTGTAGACAGGTCCTCAGGGATGGAACCAAGCATCTCTTGTGCTGTCCTGTTGTAGGGGTGACGGGACTTGAGTCTGCTTGGGGTCGCTGCCTTTGTTGTTGTTTCGTGCGGATATGCCAGTCATGTTCTTGGGCTTTCCTTGCAAGTGCGAGGATAGCGGCCTCTCGTCGGAGACCTGCCGGGGCAATTTCCCGCTAGGACTGGCAGGTAGGACACGGGGGTGGGCTTTAGGCAACCGTTATGATCCGAAGGGCAATTGTTGATGATAGATCAACTTCTTCACATGTGGGCTTCTACTCCAGACTGGGGCGCAGTATTCGGCAGCAGAGAACACCAGGGCTTGTGTGGAGATTCGTAGTGTCCTGGCGGAGGCACCCCAGGTTGTGCCAGCAAGGCGGCGGATAAGCGAGACCCTTGCTGTCACTTTGGCTCTCACTTCCTCAAGGTGCCGTTTGTAGGACAGTGTCCCTGTCCAGCCGAACACCGAGGTACTTGGGGGCTAGTTGGTGCTCCAGACGCTTTTTGTCGACGGACACCGGACAGTTCCCTTTTGGCCTCTCTGTTGCACAGGTGGTATGCGGCCGACACATCTTCCCAGTACTGAGCTGCAGACGCCACTTGCGCAGGTAGGCAGCCAGATGCCCATGTCCTGGTTGAGACCCTTGTTCCACCGCTGACCATGTTGTTCGACGCAGCATGATGGCCAGATCATCCGCGTAACCATATTGTCTGGATGTTGTCTCCGGGAGGTCCCGTGGATGTAAATATTGAACAGCAGTGGTGAGAGGACAGACCCTGTGGCACCCCGTTTCTCAATCTCCTCAGTCTGCTTCGCTGGCCATCGCTGGTTCGGAGGATGAAGCTGCGGTTGGACAGCATCTCCATTATGAACTTCACCATATGCCGTCTGGGATAGGTCCTCACAGCTTCAGGTGAAGTCCACGGTGCCAGACGGTGTCATATGCGGCTGTTAGGTCAAGCAACACAACCCCAACTTTCTCTTTGGCCTGACAGCTGTCCTCGATGTCCTGGGTGAGCAGGGTTACCTGATCTACTGTTGACCTGCCCGCCGGAAACCAGCCTGTTCCCTTGGAAGCTGTGGTCCACTACTGGCTCTATGCGGCTGAGGATCATCCTCTCCAGTATCTTGAATGGGACGCAGAGCAAGCGAGATGGGTCTGTAGGCCTTAGGGTCTTCCGCAGTTTTGCCTGTTTCAGCAGGGCGATAACAGCAGCACGGCGCCAGGTCTTCGGCAGTTTGGACCTCCTGGAAGCAGGATGAGAAAAAAGAGCACAGCCAGGCAGATGTTGTCTCACTCTGGTGGGTCACGAACTCTGGGTGGATGTTGTCATGCCCGGGGACTTGCCTTGCCTAAGGTTGCCGATGGCCGCCCTACGTTCAGCTGTTGTAAACTGTCCGGACATGTCAACATCGACACTGGATGCCCTAGAGAGGGAAGATATCTCGCACAGTGTAGAGCGGGCGAAGTTCTTATCTGAACCTTGACATTGGCTGTTCTTCAGGAGCTGGGCTGCAATGGCATCTGCTGTCACAGGGCACTTGGGGGTGTTGTTTTCCTGCAGTGAGCTGGTTGATGGTCTGCCACGCCTTACGGCTGGAATGGGTGAAATCGATTGACTCAACGGTTTCAGTCCATCTGGCCCTTCGGGTGGCGTCCAGCTTGTGGAGTAGTGCCGTTGCAGTCGCTTCCACATCCTCCCTTGAGCCAGCCTGCTGATGTTCACGCAGGAGGTGGTTGCACTCTTCGTCCCAGCCCGGATGTAGCTCGCATTGTAGCCGCGAGGGATCGTCTTCTTTGCTGCACTTAGGAGAACTTTCGCAGTAGGCTGCATATGCTGAGTCCACATCAGCATGTCTGGGTCCGGGAGACAGGCTGATGTTCTCTCTGTCTCCGTGGTGAATGCCTGCCAGTTGGCCTTCCGGAAGTTCCACCTACGGACAGGTTTACCCTCTACCGGCTGCACCAGTGAGGGGGCTTGGAGTGACATAACGGTCGGTGGTGTGACCGGGGAACCTATCAATGACCTGTCTCTCCGGAATGGGGTCGCTGTTGTGGCATACAGCAAATGCGAGGTCTGGGTTGGTGAAGGTGTTCCATCTTGAAGAGTGGAAACTTGGTGGGTCTTTGGGGTCGAACAGGAGCGGAGCATTGGTGTTGGAGGCCCACTCACACAGCGTCGCTCCGTCGGTGTGTTGTGGGAGTATCCCCAGTCAGTGTGCTGGCAGTTAAAGTCTCCCTGCATAGATGGCAGGGTGCCTGGGCAAGCGGGAGGGCCGACGCGGTCAGTGTAGATGGTGGAGGCTTGTCACATGAAAGATGTTGCCTGTATCTTGGTGGCAAGCCACTCAACGCGGGCACTTGGTGGAGATTGGCCAGTGCTGTCCACCCCAGATCAGACCTCACAAAGGTCGAAATACCGTGATGGTCTGCTGAGGATGGAACCAGCTATGTGTAACACCGGCAGCTTGATGGTGTCTTCAACCATACAGTGGGTTTCCTGTAGGAGGACAGCTGCAAACCTTGTGGGAGTCGGCGAGGTGACTTATGATCTCGAGTTTGGCGTTGGGTGAGGCCCTCTACGTTAGCTGGAGCACTGCCAGACCTTGTGGTCGACCGTCGGGATGATACGCAGCTGGCGTGGACTTGCATCCCCCGACTTTTTACGCCTTGGCTGTCACGTTGACGATGATTGGGTGGCGACATGGTTCACGAGCTGGTCTTTCACCATCTCTCGTTACTTGCAGAGGAGGTCGCGTGGAGGCTGTCGTCTTCCTCCTATAGACACTCCTGTATGGTGAAGCCAGTGCATGTACTCGCTACTGTGGGCTGTTTTCTAGTTTTCCATGAAACTAGACAGCTGTTATTACTAAGACGCACACAGTATCCTGTGGTACGGCTGGCGCTGGACATCAGACGCCCAGTCCAGCATCAGTAGGCCTGTATACCTAACTTCTCACTGTTGTTTCTTTGAAACTTAACCCTTTCTCAGAAGTACCGAGGTATCTTAGAACAATGTTTCACAGTACCCACTGCTTCGTATGCTCAGCAAAATACTGTGATAACCTGCTTACCAAAGCTAAGTCTGGTCTGGTACAAGTGGTTAGGTATATAAGGCTTCCTACAGCCGTACATCCTGAATCATTCATTGTTACTGCATCCAGTATATTTTAGTATAGTTTTGGTTCACAGGGCGTGTTCTCTGTTCTACAGTTTGTCCATATTAAAACGCTGTAGTATCTTGTTAGTGTACTTTTTCCTGTGACATGGTTAACACATCCAGATTGGCTGAAATCGATACCAGAAAATGTTGAGTCTGCTAGATCTTTCATTTAAACTTTCGCGAGCATCTCTTTCACCTCTCCAAAATCTTCTCATTGCTGGCTGCCATGATCAAGTTCATGGACCCATATGATATGATATGATCACCTGTTTGTCTTTTGACTTTGGCATAAACACAGTGGTACGGCTGGATTTTGTGTGAATCGTTTCAGTTAAACAATCGTGCAAGACTCTATTCCAATTTCGCCCTGATTGTTTGAGACCCATAAGTGATTTTTCTAGCTTATACACTAGACCATGATCCTTCTCTTCATAACCCTCTGGTGGATTGTATCTATATAATATCCTAGGGAGCGTGCAAATACGTGTTTTCACGTCCATCTGGTGAGGAGCAGGTCCTCCTGCGCTGCTTTCTGTAACACCACCCTTACACTCGTCAGGTTTGCTGTGGTGAAAACGTCTCCCCGTATCTATTCCCATTACCGATGGCTGTACCCTTGGCCACAAACCGTGCTTTGTATTAGTCTCTGCCCTGCGTACGTCGCTCTTGATGGAGTAAACCCATTTACCCCCCACAGTTTTCTTGCCTATTGGCAGGGTTGTTGGGGTAAATGTCTTGTTCTCATTTAATGAGTGGACCTCCTCATCCATGGCTTTTACCCACTCTTTTGAGTTAGCCGACCTCATAGCCTCCCCAAAAGTCTGTGGAACACCATATACCGCTCTGTAGCAGTAGTCTACAGTGGTATGAACCCCATCACTATCACTGTCTTCATCTATAAAGTCATCTAAATGACTAGGTTTCCTCCTTTCTCTAGTTGGATACCTCCTAGTCTGTGTCTGTTTCTCTACAGCTGCCCTGCTCACAAACTTCACTAGCCTGTGTTTGTGTACTTTATTAGTATCTGGATTATATACCAAATACGCCGGGCTGTTCTTGTCATATCCCACAAAACACCCCTGGTCACACCTGGAATCCAGTTTTCCCTTATCCTGTTTGTACATGTAGCATACAGACCCAAATTTCTGCATTTTAGATACATTAGCCTTCTTGCCTGTCAGCAGCTGGTAAGGGGTCTGCCCTGTACGCCTATTAAAGCATCTGTTACGTACCACCGCTGCTGCATAGTGCCATAGCTGTTTTGGTAGCTTGCTTTCAACTAGCATGCACCTGCCCATCTCAAATAGAGTACGCCAACCCCTCTCAGCAGTCCCGTTCTGGTGCGGGGAATACGGAGCTGACATGCTTGTACTGTGTCGCTTTTCTTTTTCAGAAAATATACGAACACTGCGCTCGAGTAAGTCATCAGTGAACGACAGCGCATGTTTGTAACCATCTGCTGACTCTGTGGCTACAGGACCTGCTAGGTCTGTGTGCACCATCTGTAAGGGAGCCTCTGCTCTGGTATCAGGGTCTCTATTTCTCGTTTGGGCAAACTTTCCCTGAATACACACCTCACACTCATGTTCGGGCCTAACTGCTTTGCCCTTGATCTGCGTACCCTCAACCACATTCTGCAACTTTAGAACATCGTCATAATTACAGTGGCCTAATATCTCATGCCATGTCTGAATGTCATGACATGCATTACATTTGTCATTAGACTCACCCTCAGTATGCAAATAGTACAATTTTCCATAAACATGAATGTCAAATCTGGTACCGTCTCTGGTTATCAGTGCATTTTCCTCTTCTTTAAAGACAACCGTGGCCCCACTGGTAGTCGCCGCCTTTACCGAGAAGATGTTCTGGGGGTACGACGGTATGAATAAAGCGTCTCTCAGCGTCGCTTTGTGTCGCCGTCCTCCGCTGTCGATTAGGGAAACCTCAGCATTTCCCCTTCTCTGAGCGACCCCGCTGCATCGGGTGCCGTCTGCCAACTCGACGCTGTGCTTTTCTGGTCTGAACGCGCTGTCGAAATCTTTGAACTGGGTCACGTCGGTGATGATATGTGATGTGGCCCCCGTGTCCACCATCAGGCCCCTCTCCTGGATGCCGCTCGCCGGCTGCTGCTCCCCGTCCCTCATCTTGAACGCGAAGTCGGCGCCGTCATCATCTTCTGTGATTTTACACGCTCCATCCCTTTTGTCCTTACTGTCCTTATCCTTACACCTACATGTGGCGTCTTTGTGTGTGTCGCTTCTGCATCGACTACTCCATGTCTTCTGTCAACAGTCTTTCGCTCGGTGACCTTTGGTGCCACACTTGAAGCACACCATCTCTGTGTCTTCTTTGTACCGGTCACGTGCGTTTGTCTTGGCGGGTCGCCGCCTGGTTCTCCCCTGGGTCTTCATCACACTGTCGCCCGACTCAGCTGCGTTTGTCTTCTCTGTTTCTTCAAAACTTCGTAGCTTAGTCTTGAATTCAGCAAATGTGATATTATCATTTGTATGTGCCACATGTATTGTGAATGGCTTAAAACTCCCAGGCAGTCCTTTTAAGACCATAGCTACTAGCAGACCATCTCCCAACGTCTCACCTGCATTTCGCAGTGCTGTGATGGCTGTTTCTGCTCTGATGATGTAGTCCATAATACTTTCGTCGTCCGCTTTCTGGAGCGATGTAAGCATGGTGTACAGGTTAATTATCCGGGGTTTTCCCTTCCCGGCATAATACTCTCTTAATATCTTTAGAGCCTTTCTTCCATCGTCGGCAGCATCCCTCATAACTAATGAGAGGCTCTTGTCGTCCAACAGTAGAATCATCTCGGCATACGCGTCGGCATTTTTCTTGTCGTCTGCCGCACTTTCCGCTTCAGTCCTCGGTTCTCCCAGGACCGTGTGTTTTAGTCCAATTAAATGAAAATGTCCTGGTCTCCCAAATCTCATATTTGGTCTCATCTCTGTCGAACGCCAGTCGAGGCAACCTGCTTGTTCCTCGTTGATCCATGATGCTAGCTTGCTCTCCTTGCTAGCTTAGCAACCCGTTAGCACGCTGTTCGTTGCGACTACTACACGGTGGAAACCGACAAACTTTTCTTCCGAACGACTCCTGGGCCCATAACCTGTAAAGTTATGCTTAGTTCTGCAGCTTAACGTTGCATTCGGAGAAAACACGGAGATAGAAACTAATATTGTCCTTCCACGCAATGATGAAGAGGTGAACGTGTTGATTATTGCCATTATGCTTTATTAACAAATACAACAGGATAAATAGTCACTTGTAAACAGAATGACAAAAATAATAGAAAGTAGCAGGCATTACAAATAGTACACATGCGTGGACATATCTTTCATAACAGAACACAATAAATCAATATTCTATTTGAAATAATTTACAACATGAACATCATAAGCTTTTCCTATAGACTACTCACATTCATGAATATAATATAAATCTGCTCTAAATCAGGTTCCACGTTTGATCAAAATATAAACTGATATCATAGCCCTTTAGTTTAAAAGTGTATGTGGGTATGTCTGAAAATACCCAAAATATTGTAGTACAACCATTTTCTTTATTTACCATTAATTAATATTTAAAAAACATTACAAATGAGAAATTGAGAAACCCTGTGGAGGATGTCACTTCCTTTCATGATTTATCATGCTAAACCTTTCAGAAGCCCAATAAAATGTAGTATTTGGAGTATAGTTGAATATGTATTCAAATTAAAAAGAATATAAACGTTTGTCCTGAGATCATAGATCAACAGCTGCAATTAAAACAACACAATCCAAATACATATATTATAAATGTACCTCCAGGTAACAACTGGTCACCCCAACAACATCATTTGAAAACACCCCCAGACTCAAATGGCAGGTCCTCTTTAATGTGACCGCGCCAACAAGTAACACAGCCCAGCTGTTACAGAGATGACTTAGAAATGAACTACAGAGAGATAGTAAATAGTACCTGCTGCCTTATTACCTGTATACATACAGGGTGTGTGTGTGTGTGTGTGTGTGTGTGTGTGTGTGTGTGTGTGTGTGTGTGTGTGTGTGTGTTACACATCAGACTACAACTGACACAGAGACACTGAGGAACCAGAGTTTGTCAACTGAAACCCAAACGCAGGGTAGAGGTCCTGGGTGAATGTGGACTGGAAGGTGTGGATGTGTGTCGGAGTGTCTAAGGACACAGTTCTCGTTAGGTTAACTCTGTAGAAGGACAGAGTGCCAGCAGGCTGGTCCACATACACTCCTACTCTGTAAGAGAACTCACCATCATTAGAATCGAGGCTATAGCGGCTCCTGTCACATGTATAATTGGCGGCGAGACGTCTGACTGTTTCTCTACCATTTTGCCAGGCAGTGTAACAATCACGAGGATAACAGTCATCATAATAATCATAATCATGCTCCTGCTCATCACCACCACTTTTAAAAAACTCATAATAATCCTCACTACCACTTTCAATATAATCATCATAATCAGTATAATCATCCCGATAAAGAATATCATCAGAGTCATCACCACCACCACCATCAGAGCCTTCATGACTATCCTTACTACCACCACCATCCTCATTATCATCACCACCACCACCATCAGAGCCTTCATGACTATCCTTACTACCACCACCATCCTCATTATCATCACCACCACCACCATCAGAGCCTTCATGACTATCCTTACTACCACCACCATCCTCATTATCATCACCACCACCACCATCAGAGCCTTCATGACTATCCTTACTACCACCACCATCCTCATTATCATCACCACCACCACCATCAGAGCCTTCATGACTATCCTTACTACCACCACCATCCTCAGTATCATCACCACCACCACCATCAGAGCCTTCATGACTATCCTTACTACCACCACCATCCTCATTATCATCACCACCACCACCATCAGAGCCTTCATGACTATCCTTACTACCACCACCATCCTCATTATCATCACCACCACCACCATCAGAGCCTTCATGACTATCCTTACTACCACCACCATCCTCATTATCATCACCACCACCACCATCAGAGCCTTCATGACTATCCTTACTACCACCACCATCCTCATTATCATCACCACCACCACCATCAGAGCCTTCATGACTATCCTTACTACCACCACCATCCTCATTATCATCACCACTGTAAGAGTCTGCCAGATCACGGCCAGAGGTCGGGAGACGTGTGTCTATATCTTCATCATTGTTAACAAAACACTCAAGACTCCAGGACTTGTTGTTCCTTCCAAGCCTGCTGTCATCACCCTCGCTTCTCCTCGTGATTCCTCTGTATGTCACTCCTATGGCAACACATTCTTTCCACTCCACCTCCCAGTAACAGCGGCCAGTCACAGCCTCTCTACACAACGCCTGGCTATAGGAGTCAAGCCTCTCTTGGGGAACAGTATTTGACTGCGTGTTTTTAACCACTGTCGCCTTCCTGTTGTCCACAGACAGAGATTTGTGGGCTCTGTGTGGGTCCAGTGTGAGTTTACGGGCATCTGATGGGAGAACAAGACATGATTAGGCCACTGAACCACACAGCAATACACTGATGAGGTAGTTCATTAAATATTAGTCATTTAATATGTGCTGTAGGTAAGATTTGTAAGAGTTGTAAAGAGAGAGAGGGAGAGAGATAAGACTAAAACGAAAGAACCAAAATAACTCTCCCCCTACGTTTCTCCACTATTATTAACATTGGTAACAGGCAATAACACCCTTACAACACCAACACCGGTGAAGTTCCTAACAAGCAGTAATCATGAAGAAGAAGAACAGGCGGAATGGATCGTCGCGAATGGTCGACTCTGGAGACACGCTGCCTCAAACTTGTGATTCGTATCGCAACTGTGTGATTTATGAATGATTATGAATTTATTCAAATGTTCATTGCAAGCGGAAATGCTGTCCATTTGCATATAGAGCAGGGAAGTGAGATTGGATCTCAAGTGGTCTTATCAGACCACATTCTTAAGTGTGAACTCAAATACTAATGTTGTCCACTTGCGATTGGATCTCTCAAACCACATGAAAGACATATTCTCACTGCGCCTTTCACTCACTAATAGCCGACGGATGGCTGTGGCATTTATAACAAATTAAACAACACATTCAACACATAATAGCTCTTCATTCTTTAAATAATGTTTTTTACATTAGTTATGTTTGTATTAAGTATGTACACCTCTACCATAAAGCAAATGTTTGGTTTACTTTAGTCTCAATAATAATAAGAATTGTATCATAGTGAATTTACAAGTTCACATCTCATTTACATCATAAGAATGTACACGTTCGCACAACAGACATTAGATGGAACCCCACCCCCAACCACTCGCAGACATTACACTTGCAGTGTGGATGCACTTCCTAGCTAAATGGTTAGTAAAGCATGTTGTGATGAATTAAACTAAACAGACACTTACACTTCTTCAGAGCTGGTTTAAGCCTCCTCAATCCACCGTGCTCCACACTGGGGGGTAAACAAAGAGAGAGCAGCATGTTGTCTTTAAACATGGAAACATTCACATTCATGATCTGCTGCATCTTCAAATTGTACACAACATGAGTTACAGCTGCGTTTTGAAACCACTTCATCGAGCAGGTGCTTGAATCCTTGTAGGAGACATTGTCACTGAGAGGTGAGCTGTCCTCTCCATACCTGAGAGTGTCCAGTCTCCAGCGTGGATCCTCCAGTCCAGCAGAGAGCAGCGTAACTCCTGAGTGTCCTGGGTGATTGTAGCTCAGGTCCAGCTCTCTCAGATGGGAGGGGTTGGAGCTCAGAGCTGAGGCCAGAGAAGCACAGCCTTTCTGTGTGACCAGACAGCCAGACAACCTACACACACACACACACACACACACACACACACACACACACACACACACACACACACACACACACACACACACACACACACACACACACACACACACACACACACACACACACACACACACACACACACACACACACACACACACACACACACACACACACACACACACACACACACACAGTATTTATTTCATTTGGATGAAAACGTTCTGAAGTAAACAAGATTATTCATTCCATATGGAGGCTAACTAAAAGCTTAATTGATCATTTTTGAGACAAAGCTGAATCACAAAGTTGGGTCAGGATGGAGATATATATATATTATATATATATATATTATACTATATAAGTATGATCGCGTTTTGGCTCATGCTGCGTTTATTTTTACGCTTTATTTGGGGCAGTGTGGGTGTATTACAGGTTTGGCACGTCGTGTCACTGTTAATTTCTGTCCATGTAATAAACCTTCCTGGCTTGTTCCTTCCACCTGTACCCTTGTATGGAGTATGGCGCCGTACGAGATGGCTGCCGTGTCGCGAGCTCCCGCACGACGACGCAGTTTTTTGTTATTTATTATTTTTATCGCAAGTATTTTAGTTCAGGATGTTAGCAGCAAGTTCACTTATAACTTCTGCACACTTTGGGAGATCAGATCGACAGTCGCTCGCCGCCTACCGGAGTTTTTTCATTCTTTCGGCTCGGACGTCCCGCCCGAAGTCACAGCTGGATTATCTCCGTCCATTTTGGGCACGATTACGCGCAAGCGTCGCCGGAGGAAGCGAGGGAAGCGAGCCGGCGTGCTAGTCAGGCTGAGATGTCGATCCGATCGCCCCCCACTACCCACCATTCTACTGGCTAATGTACAGTCTCTGGACAATAAGTTAAGCGAACTACAGGCTCGTATTCAATTCCACCGGGAAACTAGGGACAATTGTATTATCTGCCTTACGGAGACATGGATGTCGGAGGGGGTTACCGACGCAGCTATCGAGCCGACGGGATTTTCCGTACACCGGGCGGACAGAACAAAGGCTCTCTCCGGTAAAGATCGCGGAGGGGGGGTATGTCTCATGATAAACAGATCTTGGTGCAACCAAAGCCATGTACATCCCCTCAAGTCTTTCTGTTCCCCGGACCTGGAGTACCTGATGCTTATGTGCCGTCCATACTGGCTACCTCGGGAGTTTACAGCGGTAACCGTGACCGCTGTTTACATTCCCCCACAAGCCAACACGGACACAGCGCTGAAGGAACTGTACGGGGCTATCAGCGAACAGGAGTCGGCCCACCCCGAGGCTGCTCTCATCGTGGCGGGGGACTTCAACAAGGCGAACCTGAAGAAGGTTCTCCCGAAGTTCTACCAACACATAAAGAGCAACACACGGGGCGAGCGGATCCTCGACCACTGCTACACTCCCTTCCGTGATGGCTACAAGGCCCTCCTCCGCCCACCGTTCGGCAAATCAGATCACCGCTCTATCCAGCTACTCCCCGCCTATAGGCAGAGACTGAAGCAGCAACCGATCGCTGTGAGGGAGGTCCAATGCTGGTCGGACCAATCAGATTCTACGCTGCAGGATTGTTTTGATCACGCTGACTGGCACATGTTCCGCGTTGCCTCGGACAATAACATCAACGAGTACGCGTCGTCGGTCACCGGGTTCATCAAGAAGTGCATAGATGACGTTGTTCCGACCAAGTCGGTTCGGATATATCCCAACCAGAAACCGTGGATTAACGGCGATGTTCGCGCTGCCCTACGTGCGCGTAACGCCGCATTTGGTTCCGGGAATACGGAGGAATATACGAGAGCCCGTTACGACCTCCGTAAGACCATCGTCACTGCCAAGCGGGAGTATAAGGACAGAGTGGAAGATAAATTCAAGAAACACGATGCGAGGGGTATGTGGCAGGGGCTGCAGAAGATAACGAACTTCAGAGGGAGAACCAGTTGTGTAGAGAACTCCTCTACCTCCCTCCCAGGAGAGCTAAATACATTTTTTGCTCGGTTCGACGTAAACGGCAGCCCGCCGAAGCCAGCACCGACTGGGGAGACCAGCCAGCTGCGCATCTCGGAGGCGGATGTGCGCCGCACCTTTAAGCGGCTGAACATCCGTAAGGCGGCAGGCCCCGACGACATCCCGGGCCGCGTCCTCAGAGCATGTGCAGACCAGTTGGCAGGAGTCTTTGCAGACATCTTCAACCTCTCCCTGTCCCAGGCTGTTGTCCCCGCGGTCTTCAAGATATCCACCATCGTGCCTGTCCCTAAACAAACCAAGGTAACATGCCTGAATGACTACAGACCTGTGGCCCTCACCTCGATCGTTAGCAAATGCTTCGAGAGGTTGGTCAAGGACTTTATTTGCTCCGTGTTACCTACCACGCTGGACCCATGGCAATTTGCATATCGTCAAAATAGATCCACGGACGACGCAATTGCCATGGCCCTCCACACTGCCCTTTCCCACCTGGAGGGGAAGAACTGTTATGTGCGAATGCTGTTTGTGGACTACAGCTCAGCATTCAACACAATAGTTCCTGCCAAGCTCGACACCAAGCTGAGAGGTCTAGGCGTACCCCCATCCATGTGCAGCTGGATACTGAACCTCCTGTCGGACCGCCGCCAGGTGGTGAGGATGGGCAGCACCACATCAGAGCCACTGACCCTCAACACGGGAGCCCCCCAGGGATGCGTGCTGAGCCCTCTCCTCTACTCCCTCTACACCCACGACTGCATGGCTATGCACAGCTCCAACGTCATCGTCAAGTTTGCTGACGACACGACAGTGATGGGCCTGATCGCCGGCGACGACGAGACAGCCTACAGGGAGGAGGTCGGATCGCTGGAGCAGTGGTGCCAGGAGAACAGCCTCGCCCTCAACGTCAAGAAGACCAAGGAGCTGATCGTGGACTTCAGGAGGCAGAGGGGAGAGCACAGCCCTATCTCCATCGACGGCGTTGCAGTAGAGAGGGTCAGCAGCTTCAAGTTCCTCGGCGTGCACATCTCCGAGGACCTCACATGGTCCACGCACACCACACACGTGGTGAAAAGGGCCCAACAACGCCTGTATTTTCTCAGGCGTCTGAAGAAATTCAGCATGGGCCCCCGCATCCTGAGAACATTCTACAACGGCACCATCGAGAGTGTTCTGACAGGGTGTATCACCGCCTGGTACGGGAACTGCACGGCACTCGAGCGCAGAGCGCTTCAAAGGGTGGTGCGGACGGCCCAGTATATTGTTGGAGGTGAGCTCCCCTCCCTCCTGGACATTTACAACCAGCGGTGCGTGGCCAAGGCCAAAAGAATTATAAAAGACATTGCCCACCCCAGCCACGAACTTTACTCACTATTACCGTCAGGCAGGCGATACCGCAGTATCAAGTGTCGTACAAATAGGCTTAGAGATAGCTTCCACAGTCAGGCCATCAGGCTGCTGAACAAGGGCGTATAACATATAACAATGTATATTTTATTACATTGATTTATATATATATATATTGCTCTTTTCTGTGCTGATTTTTGCATTTTATAAATTGCATTTTTTATTTTTATTTTATATTATATTCTTTATTCTATTTTTTATTCTATTTTTTATCTATTTTTATTTTATTTTATAACTGCTGTCTGTCGTCGGGTATTGCACACAAGAATTTCACATCACTGCTTTATACTAAACTGTAAACTGTGAAGTGACAATAAACTTGACTTGACTTGACTTGACTTTCCTTGAGAGTTGGAACTCTCACACAAAAGGTTTGGAGCTCCAGCGATCAGCTGGAGCTCTGGAGCCTTATTTATGTCCATTGGCCAGGGCTTTGTGAGGTTGAAGAAGAAAAACAAATCCATATTCATTATAAATATATAATATATAATATATATATACTGTATATACTGTATATACATATATAATATTAATACAAATAAAAGGGTTTCCTGTTCTCTTCCCCCTTATAAAAGCTAGGCAGGAGGATTTCATGTGTGTTACCTGAGACTGACTCACTCCCTCTGGTGTCGACGTCATGTAGGAACAAGACGTGGCTGCCCGAGCCTTTTCAGAGCTTTTGCTGCACCCCTCCACATGGATACCCCATGGAGCTTAGCCACGGAGGCAGAGAGCCTTTGACAGAGGGTGTTCTCAGATCAGTTCCAGCTTGCCATATTCAAACTGTATGTGTTGTTGTTTCAAATGTTTGTAACCTCTAAGCTCTAGCTACATTCCTGTGGACCTGCTCTCCCATGTGTTGCTGCCTTTCCAAGAGGTCATCCTGGTCCACACTGAAGAGATACCCCCATGGGTGTATGCGATGCGACCAGACCTCCCTTTTCCCTCCTTTGTTCTTACATAACTGTACCTCAGAATCATACCGCTATGCTGCACACCATACCCTCTAAGAACCTCCGGAAACCAGAATGTTAGAGAGCATCAGGTACCATGTGTTTCAATTCCAGGTCTGGAATTGGGCTGAGGATGATTCAACACCCAGGCAAGGGCAGAGTGGTCAGTAATAACTTCAAACATCTACAAACACTACAGCTAGACACTCCTTCTCAGACACAGAGTTATTATTGCAGCCTGGAGGTATAATCAATGACACAATCTCTTGGGTCAGTACGGCTCCATGTCCAAGCTCAGAGGTATCCTCAGTTTGTGCCTCAAACAGCTGGCGAAAGTTCTGAGATAGCAGCACAGGAAAGCCCTTTGAGGACCTGAAGGAAGCCTTTCACACTCTGAACGGATGTCCTGGTTGTTTGAGTGTCTTACACAAAATTATTTTTCATCAGTTTTATAACATACACCTTAAAACATAGACATTTTACTCCCCCCCAGGGATGCGTGCTGAGCCCTCTCCTCCCTCTACACCCACGGCTGCATGGCTATGCACAGCTCCAACGTCATCATCAAGTTTGCTGACGACACGACAGTGATGGGCCTGATCGCCGGTGACGACGAGACAGCCTACAGGGAGGAGGTTGGATCGCTGGAGCAGTGGTGCCAGGAGAACAGCCTCGCCCTCAACGTCAAGAAGACCAAGGAGCTGATCGTGGACTACAGGAAACGGAGAAGAGAGCACGGCCCTATCTCCATCGACGGTGTTGCAGTAGAGAGGGTCAGCAGCTTCAAGTTCCTCAGCGTGCACATCTCCAAGGACCTCACATGGTCCACGCACACCACACACGTGGTGAAAAGGGCCCAACAACGCCTGTATTTCCTCAGGCGTCTGAGGAAATTCAGCATGGGCCCCCGCATCCTGAGAACATTCTTCACCGGCACAATCAAAAGTGTTCTTACAGGGTGTATCACCGCCTGGTACGGGAACTGCACCGCACTCGAGCGCAGAACGCTTCAAAGGGTGGTGCGGATGGCCCAGTATATCGTTGGAGGTGAGCTTCCCTCCCTCCTGGATATATACAACAAGCGGTGCGTGGCCAAGGCCAAACGTATCATAAAAGACAATGCCCAACCCAGCCACAAACTGTATTCACTTTTACCGTCAGGCAGGCGATACCGCAGTATCAAGTGCCGCACAAATAGACTTAGAGACATCTTCCACAGTCAGGCCATCAGGCAGCTGAACAAGGGTGTATAGCATATAACAATGTATATTTTATTACATTGATTTATATATATATATATTGCTCTTTTTCTGTGCTGATATATTGCATTTTATATATTGCATTTTTATATATTTAACTTATACAGTTTTGTAAGATTTTCACTCATTGCTTATACTTGTATAAACTGTGAAGTGACAATAAACTTAACTTGAACTTTACTATGAATGTTAATGGATATAAATCTACTAATTTGGAACCTTGTGGTGTAACTGTTTGCACATTGAGTAAAACTGACCAGAGAGTTTCCAGTGTACAGTGTGGACTCCCCAGTCCAGCAGAGAGCAGCTTCACTCCTGAATCCTGCAGATCATTGTTACTCAGGTCCAGCTCTCTCAGACCAGAGGAGTTGGAGCTGAGAACTGAGGCCAGAGCTTCACAGCATCTCTCTGACAGATTACAGCCACTCAGCCTGTTTTGAAATGTTTAATTAGAATTTAAACACAAGGCTTCACTACTTTTCACCCCATGAATGCTAATAAATAACACATTTAAATGTAAATATAGATTGATGTCAAATGTGAAATGAACAGAAAATAGTAAACAAACCTCCACCTGTCAGACTACATGACGAGTATAATAAGAATATAATACAACACACACCATATACCATCATAAACCAACTAAGAATGCAATGTAGACCTTAAACTGTCATTGCAGCTGAAAATCTATACATCATTTTCCGAAGAATAACTCAAAATATGTATACTTGTAAATTTGGACTTTTATTATATGTAATCTGTTAAACGTATTCTAATATCGAACGCTTTGGTGTAACTGTTTGCACATTGAGTAGAACTGACCTGAGAGTTTCCAGTGTACAGTGTGGACTCCCCAGTCCAGCAGAGAGTAGCTTCACTCCTGAATCCTGCAGGTTGTTGGTACTCAGGTCCAGCTCTCTCAGCCTGGAGGAGTCTGAGCTGAGAACTGAGGCCAGAGCTTCACAGCATCTCGCTGACAGATGACAGCCAATCAGCCTTCAGAAATTGAACCACCATTAAAAATGTATTTAGTAATAGTAGTAATAGTAATAGTAGTAATTTGTATATAATATAATAATTTGTATTTTATGTTCAAAATACAAATGATTTAAAATGATTATTTAAATCTCCAGCACCAAGCTATGTTTCTACTGCGGCTATTGACCCCCTGAAAAATGTCTGAAATAAAAAGTTTCTCAAGAATAAAACACACCCACCCATATGTGAATGCAGATAATGCAGCAAAATTTTGACGAAAATGTGTCTTATTAGCCAGAGATTGGACGTTGGCAAGGAGAATGCTCGGTAGGGCTGGTTTCCATCCCCTTTGGCGTGTCCTCAGTAGTAGGCCGCCACGGGACCCCCCTCCTGCCGGTGCGTTTGTTGGCGACGGTCAGGCTTTCCCCCGCTCTCCATTGTCCCTCTGTATCTACACAGGGAAGTCCCATTCCTTTGTTGCTTGTTTGGGGTCTTGGTAAGGCCAATTCATTAACGTATAGCAACAAAAACTTGTATAAAAGGTCAATACCAGCTGAGTAATACTCAATACTGATAATATTACAATTTTTAACAACAATCATATCCCCATCACAAAATTCCAACAGCACCCCCTACCGCAATTGAAAAGTACTGTCCTGAGGTCCATCTTCCCAAAGCTCCCCATTGAAGTCCATTATAAAACTGCCGGACCTGGGCAGCCGGTGAGTCCTGTTTCAACATGAGTGTGTAGGACAGTAAGGGCGGGTCTAGCCAGAGGCTCTGTGAACCAATCAGCAGAGCTCACTGTGCTGGTGAATACCCAATCAGAGTTTTTGGGAGAGGGTTATCATCATGTAAGGATCTATCTTGTATCATTCATTATGAGTCGAATATTTCAGACGTGAAACTTTTGAGTTACGAACTCAAAGTGTTCCGGGTGCATGGCGCCAGACTTAAACAGAACGCATGGCTGACCGTGACAAGGTGGTGTTTCTTTGGCTCGCGATTAGACAATTTACGTGATTTACGTGCATAACAGGTTTTACCATATGATAGTATGTCTTATTTGAATTAAAAACAGGTAAATATACTTTACACAAACAACGCTTCTCCCTCAAATCCCAATCAATTTAAATGATGTTAGTTTTGTTTGGCAGCATTGGCCACTGTGCATAGATTTTCACATTAATAGAGTAATCGCTAAATAGCTATTTAACGCTTCTTCCCCCTCACATCACAATCAGTTTAAATTATCTTTGGCTTGTCTGCAAAAATAAGCCACAGTGTCAAAAATTATAGTGAGGACGGATGTGTCACGGTTACGGTGGTTGGCAGGGGGCGTGGCCAAGCCACGTGCGCTGGCGGCGCACACACACACCTGTCAGCTATTGCCGCGTCTATTTGTTAACCCCCTCACCTGGGATATATATACCCTGGCTTCCCGTTACCCCAGTGTTAGGTCGTACGTCGTACTGCATGTCATATGTTGTTCATGTTACGTCGTACATTCTGGACGGAATCGCCACGCTGATGTCCCGGAGATCCAGATCCTTTGCCTATCCCGCGTCACCCGCCTGTCTCGTGTTACTCCGGTCTATACGAGCTCCCCGGTAATTATAATTACCTGTCTGGAACCTGTCGCTACTCCGACCTCCCGGTATCTAGACTTCTCGCTCATCCCTGTCCATCCGTCTGTCTGGTACCTGTCGCTACTCGACCTTCCGGTACCCAGACTCCTCCCCCGTCCCAGTCTACTCACCGGTCTACTACCTGCCGGTACTCCGCGGATCGACCTCCCGGTTCCCAGACCCCTGGCCTGTCCCTGATCACTCTCTTGTGTTGTGTTTGAGTTGTGTTGTGCTTGAAATAAAGCTTTATGTTATAGCTCCACTGTCTTGGTCTGCGTTCTGGGTCCCACCGAACTATCCCTTCGTGACAGGATAGCTACTGCGTCATTGACACTATCTTTATAGTAGGCCTATATATATCATGTGAAGAACAGAATACAACTGTCATTCCCACTAGCCGACCAGGCTAGTGGGAATGTAGTTCTGTGGTCAGACCGTCTCTTGAACATGTAAGAAGAACAGCTTTCATAACACACATTTCCAACTATATATCAAAAAGACACCTTTGAGAATTCTAGCAAGCTTTAATCAGTGCTTACCCAGAGACAATGACAATTAAAACATTTATCCTAGACAAAATTGAGCTCAAGCTTAAGATCAGTATAAGATTTTGACCATTTTCTTAAATTCAGCTTTGAAGAAATTGAGTTCTGCATGTCTCATCCCAATCCCAATTCAAGATCAATGAATTGTGTCACTGTACTGATCTCAGCTCTTGAGATAGCAGTAGATCTAAAATAAAATGTGTCTGGCTTATACATTTCTCAAACTGTTCTTTGATTTATCTAATATTTTTCTCCTTACTTCTCTAAATGGACATTTATATAGCGCATTTCTAACCAAAGCGCTTTACAAGTCATGCCTCACATTCACCCATTCATACACACATTCAACAACCCACGGCAAGGAGACAGCCATGCAAGGAGTCAGCCAGCACGTCAGGAGCAGTTAGAGTTACAGTGTCTTGCTCAAGGACACCTCGACAGGTGGAGGAGGAGGAGGCTGCGGGGATCGAACCAACAACCTTCCGGTTGTGAGGCGACCGCTCTACCTCCTGAGCTATACTGCCGCCCAAGTATCTCTCCTAAGGTATACCACGTCAGACTTAATTTAGTAATCTCTAAATTAGAGCTGATATATTTCTGATAAGACAAAGAAGAGACGATTGTAAGCAGCACAATTTTCCTCTGGTATAGCTCACTAGTTACACAAAATATCCTTATTCTGCTTCAAATGTGTCTGGGTTTTACATGCCCAAATATGCCCTCACTAACACTGGATCCCCATCCATCACCCCACCCACTACCAAACCTCAACAAGCTTCATCAAGCACACCTTCCTTCCTCCCCTACTTTTACCACCAGCCGCCACTGGTATATACAAATATAAACAACAGCAGTAGCTAGCATTCCCTTTGGTACGTTAGCTCAAACTAGTAGCAGTGGCCGGAATGTGCCACTTTGACAGTATTGGGTTATTACGCATCTTCTACGACCTCTTCAGGCTGTCCAACTACAAGCGTTAAAAAACAGTGTAACAGTTAACAGTGTATATGAATGAGGCTTCTACCAGTTTGAGCCAATGCTCCCAAAGAGCTACTGCTATTGTTTACCTTTCAAATGCTCCCAAATAGCTACTGCTATTGTTTACCTTTCAAATGCTCCCAAAGAGCTACTGCTATTGTTTACCTTTCAAATGCTACCAAAGAGCTACTGCTATTGTTTACCTTTCTGGTGAGGGCACATAATGGCTTAATGCTCTTCAGCAGAATCAGTCAAACCAAGTCATTAATGCAAATTATGTTCTAGTGAAGCCAGGTGAGAGAGTTGTGACAGTTTCATCACCAGCCTGGTATTGTCCCTTAAGATCCCCTGTCCATATCAAAGCACCAGGTGAACTTTGTCTAAGTGATTGTATGCCTTTATTCTGAAATCAAATCAATGCTTTTCAGCCTGAATAATTTTAGAGCCTGACATTTCAAATCCTATAGTCACTCCATCAACATGTTATTAATGGAATACTTCTGCATGTGCATATGCACATGAACAATCATTAGCTAACATAGACCTTAAGGTGTCATTCTTGGATTCAAATCTGTTCAAATGTCTTGTTGTTTTACTATTTGCATATGGAGAAAAACTGACCTGAGAGTTTCCAGTGTACAGTGTGGACTCCCCAGTCCAGCAGAGAGCAGCTTCACTCCTGAATCCTGCAGATCATTGGTACTCAGGTCCAGCTCTCTCAGACCAGAGGAGTCTGAGCTGAGAACTGAGGCCAGAGCTTCACAGCATTTCTCTGACAGATTACATCCATTGAGCCTAAATAAACAGGAACATGTGTATTTAATTATATTGGATTATAAATGTCATTAAACTATTCTAGTTGAATGTCAATTGTGTTTTAAAACATTCCATTAGTGCACCTACAGATGTGTTTTGGAGTCTTTAAATACTGGCAGCAGCTTAAGAAGACCCTCCTCTGAAGCTGTGTATTTCTTCAGGTCAAACACGTCCAGCTCCTCTTCTGATGACCGTAAGATGAAGACCAGAGCTGACCACTGAGCAGGGGAAAGAGATTCTCTGGAGAGTCTTCCTGATGTCAGGTACTGTTGGATCTCCTCCACTAGAGAATGGTCATTCAGCTCATTCAGACAGTGAAACAGATTGATATTTCTCTCTGCTGAGAGATCTCTACTTATCGTCTCCTTGATGTAACTGACTGTTCTCTGATTGGTCTGTGAGCTACTTTTTGTCTTTCCCAGCAGACCTCGTAGGAGAACCTGATTGGTCTTTAGAGAGAGGCCCAGAAGGAAGCGGAGGAACAAGTCCAGGTGTCCATTGTCACTCTTTAGGGCCTTGTCCACAGCACTCTGGAAGAGGAGGACTTCATCTTCCGTGGAGGTTGGTTTTTCTTCTGACAGCAGATTGACACCAGTGTCGATGAAGGACATAAAGACATACAGGGCAGCCAAAAACTCCTGGATGCTCAGATGAACAAAGCAGAACACCTTCTCCTGATACAGCCCACACTCCTCTTTAAAGATCTGGGTAAATACACCTGAGTACACTGAGGCTGCTCTGATATCGATGCCACACTCTGCCAGGTCTGCCTGGTAGAAGATCAGGTTGCCTTTCTCCAGCTGGTTAAAAGCAAGTTTTCCCAGAGAAACAATTATCTTCCTGCTCTCTGGACTCCAGTTTGGATGTGTTTCAGCTCTCCCATGATACTTCCTATCCCCCTGTATGGACTGAACCCTCAGGAAGTGGATATACATCTGAGTTACGGTCTTGGGCATTTCTTTTAATCTCTGGGATGTTTTGAAAAAGTCCTCCAGAACTGTAGAACTGATCCAACAGAAGACTGGGATGTGACACATGATGTGGAGGCTTCGTGATGTTTTAACGTAGGAGATGATTTTGCTGGCCTCTTCTCTAAATCTCTTCCTGAAGTATTCTTCCTTCTGTGGGTCGGTGAACCCTCTCACCTCTGTCACCCTGCCAACACACTCAGCAGGGATCTGATTGGCTGCTGCAGGGCGTGTGGTTATCCAGATGCGAGCAGAGGGAAGCAGGTTGCCCCTGATGAGGTTTGTCAGAAGCACATCCACTGAGGTGGACTCTGTGACATCAGTCCAGATTAGGTTGTTCTGGAAGTCTAGAGGAAGTCGACACTCATCTAGACCATCCAAGATGAAGATAACTTGGAACTGGTCAAATCTGCAGATTCCTGCTTCTTTGATTTCAATAAAGAAGTGATGAAGAAGTTCCACTAAGCTAAACTCTTTCCCTTTCAGTAAATTTAGCTCTCTGAAAGTGAAGGGAAATATGAAGTGTATGTCATGGTTTGCTTTGCCTTCAGCCCAGTCCAGAGTGAACTTGTTTGTCAAAACGGTTTTACCAATGCCGGCCACTCCAGTCGTCATTATTGTTCTGCTTGGTTGATCTTGTCCAGGTAATGGTTTAACGATGTCTTCACATGTGATTGGCGTCTCCTCCTTGGCTTTTTTCCTGGATGCTTTTTCAATCAGTCTGACCTCATGTTCCTTGTTGATCTCACCACTGTCTCCCTCGGTAATCAAGAGCTCTATGTAGAAGTCATTCAGTCTTGTTGGCTGTCCTGCTTTAGCGATTCCCTCAAACATACACCTAAACTTCTCCTTCAGATGAGACTTGAGCCACTCAACAGCAGTTTCTAAATGACAAAACAGAAGAAATCAGTTAATGGATGGTAAACCAATGGTAATCAGTGGAACATGTGCATCTAGTGGCTTCCTTACTTGTGGTTGGATGTAGTTGGAGGAGCTGGTCGTGAATAGAACTCCCTGTTATTAACAAAATATTTCAGGATCATTTTGATATTTCCACAATATGATTGGTATTATGGCAACAGTACTTTATTTAAAATTATACTTATGATGTGTCTTAAAACTCTCTCCATGTTTTCAGGCAACATTTTGATCGGCTGTTAAAAGCCATTTTGAAATACATATTTTTGTGACATCAAAAGTGTGAGTGTCCAGTCAGATGTATGATGGACAGATCAACTCCAGCCAACCAGTTGGTACTGTCCATCTGTCCCTTCCTTCCAGATGGAGGACAATCCCACTTGTGATGTCACAGAGGGGTAGATTAAAAAACATGTGACATGACACCCCCACAATAACCCTACATATGTTGATCAAACCATTTAACTTGATACCCCCACACTAACCCTTCATATCTGGATCAACCCATTTAACCTGTTACCCCTACAATAACCCTACATATGTGGATTAAACCATTTAACCTTTAAGATATCCTCACATGGTTAAAACGTTTAAAATTAATTTTTCAAAATAGCAGTCTCTTACCCATCCTCAGTGTGTCGGCCAGTTCCTCCTGGTTCATCTCCATCAGACAGAACTTTGTGATGTCTATCACTCCCTGTATGGCGCTCTTCCTCTGCTCCTCTTTCTTACCATCCACCACCACCTCCTCCATCTGACTCTCTGAGCATTGTGGGTAATGTGGGAAGGAAACCCTCCAGAGCTTCTTCTGCTCTTTCTCTAGAAAACCTTGCGCCTTCTCCTCAGCCCTCTGGAACAGAACAAACATCAATGAGAACTTTACTCTGAACTAACTGAGGACATCAGCCGCATCTGGACTAACATCTGATTCTAGGACATGGTATGGAGAGTCTGGAAACTATTGCAACACAAGAGAGGTGTATAAGACAGGAACTTTGTCGATGTTCAGATGTCTTTGTATTATTTTAATATGGGTAGTAGTATATGCAAATTGACAATCTTGAGATTTTGCATGTTCGCTGAGCTCCAGAGACACAAAAAAAACACGGGCAACAACTGATGCCGGTTTCCACACTATATCTATATTGTGGATGTCAAATGTATTGCTGTACATTAAAGCTGCATTTACAGTTCTGCATACAGTATGTTTGCAATTACATTTTGAAAGTAACTTGCCCTACACTGACTGCAACAAACTGATTACAAGAACTGTGTTTTGATTTGGCTGGGTGCATTCATTTTATTCTCGTATCTGGCTGTCAAAAACAAAACACTACGCCTGTTCTGTGGTGGACCAATGTGTGGTTATTTGATGCAAACCTCAGCAAGGGCCAACTGTGTTGCAAAAAAAAAGGAGAACTGCCAGTCTTAGAGCATGCAAAGGTCCCCAACCGACATCAATGGTGTGTACATACAGGTCTGTTGAGATCTTTGTGGATGTACTGGATGCAGAAGTGTCATTTACACACCTTGATCAGCTCCCCTGTTTGATGCTGCTGTACATACTGAGCACTGGCAACCTCTGACCTGTCCTGCTGTCGTCTGTGCAGAGAACACACACACACACACACACACACACACACACACACACACACACACACACACACACACACACACACACACACACACACACACACACACACACACACACACACACACACACACACACACACACACACACACACACACACACACACACACACACACACCACACACACACACACACACACACACACACACACACACACACACACACACACACACACACACACACACACACACACACAGGATCGTTTTGATTATCACTTGACTTCTAAACATCATCACCAGCAGATAACAACCAACTGGTCTGTTTTCATCGTCTGAAACTCCTACCTCTCCTCTCTGGAGGGGTGTCTATCTTTAAACTGGACAGGGCAGTCTGCACTCTCCTGCTTGACTCTTTTAGAAGAACAAGAAGCAGTATTAATGGATGTTCGATTGTTGCTGTATTGCTATAATCTGTGATGAATCCTCACTTGTTCTCAACAGCCTGATTTCCATCTTTAAACTGAACAGGTCTATCCATAGACGAGTCACTTTTCATGGAGAGACAGCTGGGTCCAGGGGAGCTCTCCTGCTCGACTCTTCTATAAAAACCAACAACATCTGGAAGTTAAGATTTGTGGATTTTGACTGTTAAATGTGATTATGTATTGGCTAAATCCTCACCTTTTCTTAGAAGGTTGGTGATGTCCACTGAAATTAATAGGTTGATCCATAGACCCGTCACTCTTCATGGAGAGACAGCTGGGTACAGGTGAGTCTGCTCTCTGCTGCTGGACTCTTCCAGAACAAGAAGAAGGATGATTTATTGATGTTCCATAGATGATGGTTGGTGGTTAGAGGCTGGTTTAAGCAGCCTCATCTGGCCCGAGTCAGACATATTAGACTTGAAACTTCTACCTCTTCTCTCTGGAGGGGCATCCATCTTTAAACTGGACTGGGTGATCCATAGACCAGTCACTCTTCATGGAGACACAGCTCTGTCCAGGGGAGTCTGCACTCTTCTGAGATTTGCTTCTAGAAAAACAAGAACAAGAATGTTCGACCATGACAGGTTGTCCCGTTATTGGAAAACAATTGATGACGGGAGTGGTGATGCGGTTGAGGTGAAACCGATGTTCCTTACCAGTGGTAAAACACATTTTAAACTCCTACCTGTCTTCTTTGGAGGGGCGTCTTTCTTCAAACTGGACAGGATGATCCATAGACCAGTCACTCTTCATGGAGACACAGCTGGGTACAGGGGAGTCTGCTCTTTCCTGCTGGCCTCTTCTATAAGAACAATAGCCAGGACTTATGATCATTGATGCTGTTGTTGAGGAGTATGTGGTTGGTGGCTGGTCTAAGCAGCCTCACCTGGCCCGAATCAGACTGATTAGACTCTGGGGCTGGGTGAGGCTGGTATCTGGGCCCACAGGTTAAACCAGCCATCACCACACACTCCAGGAGAGCACTAGCATGTACCATCTGCTCTGTTAGTTCAAAAGCCTCAACCTTGCAATAAACCGGTAAACCCATCATTATCCTGTGTCTTTGTCGGCAGGAGAAGCCCAAAGAAGCCACTGTATTGGCATGTGGCAGGGTAGATTGCTAAAGCAGAATTGTTAAAATCTCTGATGCATCCTCACCTTTTCTCAGTTGAATTATTTCCATCTTTAAACTGGACAGGATGATCCATAGACCAGTCACTCTTCACGGAGACACATCTGGGTCCAGGGGAGTCTGCTCTCTCCTGCTGCTCTGGGCTTCAACACAACACACACACAGAGCTTTTACTCAGACTAGTGATGGTGTTGAGATCACTGCTGAGATCTGAGATGGACAGTCACAGACAGTGAGAGATCCTCTTCTTACCTCTCAGCTTGGCTCTGTTCACCATGCTCCCCAGACAGAGGGGTTATAGAGATAGGACCCCCCTCCTCTTTCTCTTCATTCATAGTTGTTACGTCCCAGCTCGGGGAGAGTGGGAAAGAACATTTAACCAGTTGTACTTGGTAAATAAGAAGTTGTTTTAATAAATGAACATACAATAACGTTGGCAAAAACAGCCACAATCAAAACAAAAACCACTAAGGCAGCACGTTACAGGAACACCAAAGGAACCCATGGAACTCCTTACATAAGAGTGGTATTATAAGTTGCCCAAACCAAACAAACAAACACACAAACGAAACCTCCCTTCTACCAGGGGAAAACGAACAGGGCTAACAAAAGAATATGCGGCTACAAGACACCGCCGGGGAAGCAAGGCAACCACGGCGCACGGGGCTCCCCAACACAACAGTCGTCAAGATCACACACATCAACACACCTGCTAACAATACGTTCGTTAGTATCTCGGAGGAGTTATTGAGACGTCTGACACAGATTCAGACCTCTCCCGACTAACACGATGCACACGGTCTTAACAGCTGTCGCCGGACAGGCGGCGCGGAGATTGGAGAGTCGAGCCTGACATCCTCCAATCCAGACCTTCGGATCTTCGGTCCCGCCTACCGGGGGAGGGACAGGACGCCGGCATCCAATGACGTCTGGGCAACGGCACAGCTCATATACATAACACACACACACACAGAACCCGCAGCCGTAACACCCCCTCCCTTAAGACACAAACCTATGGTTTTGTTAACCAAGCCTACCAGCAAACCTACCTAATAGCACACACAAACATCACTAACCCCTAGACCCAGCATATGCCAACACATTGTCTGAGCCCTTCCTATGACGGATGTCTAGGTTGTAATCTTGCACGATCAGAGCCCATCGCATGAGACGCTGAATGCGATTGTACATGTGAGATAGGAATACGACGAGATCGTGATCAGTAAACACGGCAACTGGCAAAGGCTAGATCCAACCTAAACCTCGAACTGCTGCAGAGCTAATAACAAAGCAAGGGTCTCTTACTCGAATGTAGAATCTCTGAGCTGGTGCTTGCTGAACTTACGAGAAAAACAAACTGGATGATCAACCCCCTCATCATCCTCCTGCAACAGGACTGCACCTGCCCCCACTGCTATTGCTCCCCATCCCGCCGCGACTAGCGCCGTATCCTTGACCAAACCCACCAGCCCCAAACCGCCCTCGCTCCATCATTTGCCTACTATTGTGTTTAGGCTCGGCGTTGGAGATGTGCACCCTGACACCCATGATGATCAGGTCCTCGCCACACAGGGCCTGGGCCACCTGGTCATCGGCAAAGGTGACGAAGGCGAATGCTCGGAAGGGTTTGGGAATAAAGACGTCTGTGACCTCGCCGTACTGCATGAAGAACTGCCTCAGCTCGTCAGTGGTCATGTCTTCAGTACAGCGGCCCACAAAGATCTTGCGGCAGCGCATGGGCTCATCAGGACCGGCCTTAGAGTTGGGAAGTTTGCAGTCACACCACCTCCCGTCAATCATGTGTCTCTGAGAAACCACTTTGGTCTGAGTCTCGTACTCTGTGAATCGGACAAACCCAAAGCCTTTGGACTTGCCAGTCTTGGCATCCCTATTGACCTGCACTCATGAGACCTCCCCAAAAGTGAGGCAAAGTAGTCCTTACAGGTGTGCTCCTGTTCTGAGGTTTTCCATTGGGAAGCCAAGAACAATGAGATGCACACACGAACGTCCTATGGGAGGCCCATTACTTGATTTTAACAGCGGAGGGCCAGTTCATCACATCATTCCCTGTTGTTGTCTTTAGGGGTAGTTCACGACTGATGACACCACGACCCCGAAGTCGTCCTCGGTTGTTTTTTGGTAGCGCAGAATCAATATATCCAGAGCCGGAGTCATCCCTTCCCACCGCACTATCATTCCCCATCGACAATACTATATACCTTATTGTAATGCGGTTGACAACCCCGCGTACTGGAAAGAACCCAGTAACTTAAATTCTGTGATTTCACTGTAAGTTGTGTCGGGCAGTGGACTAAACAACACCATCTCAATGCCACGTAAATATTGGAAACTGTAGCCACAGGATGAAATGATCGGGAGACGGCCAACGCGACGGCAAAACAATCAGATGGGACCCCCAGTGTCCCCGCAAAATACGGCACTGAGGTATCTCTGATCGGCAGAGTCCCCAGATAAAGAAATTAATCCGTTCAAAACAAAGGGCTTGAAAGACCGGATCTCATCGTCCACTGTCTATCCGAAACCAAGATTACGTAATGGAACCTGAACGTCGACTTATCAAGCCACAATGCCTTCTGGGCTGGAGCAGATTTGCGGCGCGCTCTTTGCGTTTCAGCAGTCAAAACAGTTGCGATGACATGCCCAGGTCTGCGACAGTAAAAAACATCTCTTCTCACTCTGTAAACATAGCCGTTTGCTGGGATCACTTCACATGGCGAAAACTGACGCCACCACGGAGCGCAGTGAGACGACAGAAACAGAAAACACCGCTTTGTGAAGGTCAGAACAACCTACCCATCTGCTATACACCGCCAGCTAGGCAGAGAGCGCGATATGTTACAATTTTGTTCGTAAAATACACCACAATGCGGATCAGGCAAACACTTTTGAATTCCTCCATCATAAATAAACTCCCTTCAGAGAAGTGTATCGATAGCCTTGCATGTTTTAACACCATTTCTTCAAACAGGTGTCCCTTCCCTAGCGCACTCCACATATGTTCGATCTGAGTTTTTCGTAGGGTGTATACCTAAACTTCTGTCGTAGGCTTCAGGCACCTAGTTCATATACTGCTCATAAGGCAGCTCTTAACAGAGTCATCAAATCAAACTATCCTCCAATGGCACAGAGCAGACAACAGCCTCTGGAGCCGTTCCATGTATTTTGCACTGAAAACAAAATAGGCCATGCTTGCAGCGGCCACTGTACGCTGCAGCAATGCGGCTCAAACGCCTCGAATATATGGTCCACACTTACGCCTCACAGAACATCATGGCGAACTAACGAAACTATTTTACCATCATCAAATGTGGTTGGATGAGGTGGGAGGTTACACACATACCTGTAGCCTGGTAGACGAAGAGAGGTTGCACGACCACTGAGCCTTCAAGCTCCAGCTGGCCGCAGCCTCACCCACTTATGCTGCCCATCAATCTCCAACGTCATGACTTCAGCTGTAGCTCTAGCGTGCCCGTCGGTTCTTGCTACCTCTATCCTTCGCCTACCAGCGGAGCACTTTGAGCGAGGCGGACCTTACGTCAGGGCACTAGCGTGACTCTGAGATCTAGACTGACAGGGGGACAGTGCTCAATATGTCGAGGAAATCGTGTACGTGCAGTTTTGGGGCCGCCCACATCAAATTACTCTCCTCCCACGCATCGAGCGGTTTGATACTCCGTCCGAGTATCTCTGGCTACCCCCACTTCAAGTCAGGCGCCCTCAGACCGCAGCTAGCTCCTATTTCTGTTATATATTTGGAACAGACACCACAGGATATGCCGTGTCACCAACTCATCAACACCTACAAGAGCCTTAAACCTCTCTATCACTCTTACCAATTGTTTAGATGATGGTGAGACGCGAAGTGTTTATGGCAATATAAAGAGACCTCTTTGCGACAGTCAAACTAATTTCTCTAATCACGATAACGCTAAAAAGTACTCAAGTCAAAAGATGCCATCACAGAGAAAGCCTAGCATAGGCTATAATACCTCACACTACGTACCTATTAAAAAAACAACTTCCAAACTGAAATTTAATTATAAATTCATGGACCGGACGAGCCCCAATTATGTTACGTCCCAGCTCGGGGAGAGTGGGAAAGAACACATTTTAACCGCAGTTGTGTAGTAACTGGTAAATAAGAAGTGTTAATAAATGAACATACAATAACGTTGGCAAAAACAGCCACAATCAAAACAAAAGCCACTAAGGCAGCACGGTTACAGAGACACCAAAGGAAACAAACCGATGGAACATCCTTACATAAGAGAGGGGATAGTTGATAAGTTGCCGCTAAACCAAACCAAACTAAAGCACACTACAACGAAACACCATCTCCTCTCTACCAGGGTGAGAAAACGAACAGGGCTATAACAAAAGAATATGCAGGTGCTACAAAGACACCGCCGGGGAGCAAGGCAAACCAACGAGCGCACGGCTCCACCAAAACACAACAGGTCGTCAAGATCACACGACAGTCGAACACACCTGCTTAACAATACGTTCGTTAGTATCTCGGAGGAGTTATTGAGACGTCTGACACTAGACTCAAGACCTCTGCCCGATCCAACACGATGCACACGGTTTCTGAAACAGGCTGTGCGCGTGACAGGCGGACGCGGAGATCTTGGAGAGTCATGAGCCTGGACATCCTTCCAAAATCCAGACCTTCGGATCTTCGGTTCCCGCCTACCGGGGGAGGGACAAGGACCGCCGGCATCCAAATAGACGTCTGGGGCAAACGGACACCAGGCTGCATATACATGGTAAACACACACACACATCAGAACCAGCCCACAGCCGTAACAGGTACTGTCTAGCATCTGGAGAAACCATCACAGAGTGGGAAAGACAAGCAATAAACCTGCAGTGTTGTCTTGTTAAGATGTTGTGTCAGTGTCAGTTGGTGTATGTTGTAAGTGTGTATTTTTATCAATTGTTTGTTAGTTATAGTCAAATATGGCTCAGTGTGTTCACATGGGATTAAATGGTCTTCCCAGTAAAAAAAAAAATACTGCGAAGCATATGTGTACCTGTCAACTTGTATATCTATGATTGTATAATAGGTTATATGAAAACAAGGGCACATATGAATTGTAAAAGGTTTAAAAGTTGAGTGAAAAGTCCATTGTTTTTCAAGTATTAAGATGTGTATTTGCTCAACATACACACCCAGGGTGTGCCGTGGAATAACAAAGAATCAAACAAAAAAAAAACAACCCCAAAAAAAATAACACACCACAAAAAAATGCCAAGTGGCTGCGACAGGACTATGTGCACAAACAAACAGTTTACACAGCACACCACACTAAGAGAACTGTGTGGAGGAACTTATAAATTATTTACTTATATAATTACACGGATCAATGAAAAATAGTTATATAAATGATGTATAGTCCGCTACCGAAGTGTATTGTGTTGTAACCAATTGTGTTTTATTGGTATAGGAATATGTACGGAAATCTCTCTACATTTACATTAAGGGGTGCGGGGGGGCATTCGAGCAGAAGCTTTTATTAAAAAAAGTGACTTACAAGTTACATTTGTATGGTAAAAAACAGCAATATATTTGTGAGGTAAATACAAGACACAAATAGAAACAATTGCATTCCCAATTGCAGGCCCAATAGGAAAAATCGTCCCCCAACCAGGGTGCGAACTGGATGGGGGGGGGGGAAGGGGGGGGACCAAGGGGGGGGGGAGCTATAGCTCCCCATAGTGGTGACATGAGCTCCGCGTGGGAACATGAGTTGTTGAAAATCTATGGGGGTGAGCGGCTCTACAAATTACTGATAATGGATGACAATATAAAATATCCCATATTTGTTTTCAAAGGTGTTAGAAAGTAAGTGAAATAAAATTAATATTTAGAGTTTATGATTCATGAAAAAATGTGTCGCCTGCTTGCACGCTGTCCGCAGCTCCACCCACTGGTGCGAAATTAGCGGCGCGGCAGCCGTGGAAGCTAGAGGCGGACACGCCGTTGCACGCTGCCCGCAGCTTCACACACACTGGTGGAGCGGCGGGTGACACGAGAGGAAGGGCTCTATGTGGCATCGTTGTACGTTGTGTGTGTGCGCGGTCGCTGTTCTCTATCCAGGCACAGTGAGAGGGTTGTGTGGTATGCTATAGCCTGTACATAATATTAAGTATTGTTCATGGTGGTGCCGCTGGCTGCCCTCTTTATCGCGGTGTGTACCGGCCTCTGTGTGGGCTAACAGGCCATAATCGGCATATTAGCACGCATTGTGAAACACAACGTTGCCTGGTGTTTGAGTCCATGTTAAGTGGATTTAATTAAACCAGTCAAACGTTACATTGGTGCGTCCGTGGATTATTTATTATACAAGGTGAGTGGAAGTTCGCGCTAGCCGACAGACATGCCTCGGGAAATCTGTTGACCTGACCATGATTCCAATCGGGGACGTGTTCATGTAAATAGTCGACCTGTGGCGACCACCCCGTGTGCAACAGGATGTTACATCACGTTTAAAATAGGCCTATGTCAGTTGGCATGTTGCTATGTAATGCACGGATCAGCAAGCTACCCCACCCCCCAACCGCAAAAAAAAATAACCCGGCTCCCCCGGAGACCGTGGTACCTAGTTCGCACACTGGGCACAGTGGTGGTACTAGTCTACGTGATACGGAGCTGGTGATACCGCCGTTATACCCACTAGAAAATGCCAGTGCTCTCCGTATACCCTCTTAAAAA
>CM051009.1:4311660-4374160 GCA_027704905.1 Muraenolepis orangiensis
GGACTCACTGGCTGCCCAGGTCCGGCAGTTTTATAATGGACTTCAATGGGGAGCTTTGGGAAGATGGACCTCAGGACAGTACTTTTCAATTGCGGTAGGGGGTGGTATTTTGTGATGGGGATATGATTGTTGTTAAAAATTGTAATATTATCAGTATTTTCACAGTTGAAATTTTAGGGAGGATGGTTCTCCCTTTCCTCAATGCATGAGCCTCCACTGGTAATTTTGGTAAATTATATTGGTAACTGATGTTTTCGTTAGGCAAGGAGAGAGGGTTGTGATGGTTTCATCACCAAGCTGGTATTGACCTTTTATACAAGTTTTTGTTGCTATACGTTAATGAATTGGCCTTACCAAGACCCAAAAAAATCATGACTTTATAATTTTACAATTTTAGTGTGCTGGCTAGTGCAGTGGCTGGAAATGTTGTCATTGCAAGGGAAGTGAGGGGCACCGAGCAACAATGATTTGGTTTTAATTCAGTCAGCACTAAAATCATGGATGTGGCAGCAGAGAGCTGGAGTTGTTTGTAGCTGGGTATCTGGTAAACAGTCTAATGATGAGTAGGTTCTAAATATGACAAAAGTTCCTTTAGTCATATTTTAAACAAGCTTCTTGGACATATTTTCAAACTTTTGAAGTTAGTGCCGGCTTCAGAGCGCAGCGCTGGAGGAGAGCAGACGCTCTCGCAGTTCAGTTTAGTTTCTTGTATGTTTTTACTTGTTTATTTCGTTATGTTTTATTTCTTTTTTTGGTATTTATTCTTAAGTAGGTTCAGGTGTTTTCATCGGTCACCATGTGTGTGTTATCACATACGATCGCCAAATACTCGTGGACTTACGGAACATTACAACAACAGACAATGCAACAAAGGAATGGGACTTCCCTGTGTAGATACAGAGGGACAATGGAGAGCGGGGGAAAGCCTGACCGTCGCCAACAAACGCACCGGCAGGAGGGGGGTCCCGTGGCGGCCTACTAGTGAGGACACGCCAAAGGGGATGGAAACCAGCCCTACCGAGCATTCTCCTTGCCAACGTCCAATCTCTGGCTAATAAGACAGACAAACTGAACTGCCGTATCGCCTCATCAGGGAGTGTTGCACCGTGATCCTAACCAAGACATGACTGACCTCCATGATACCTGACGAAGCAGTGCAACCACCCGGGATTCTCTTTGTTTCGACCAAACAGCTGAGTCTACGGGGAACAACAAAGGTGGGGGCATATGCTGCTTGGTGAACAACAACTGGTGTACGGATGTTCAGGTCCTTTCACAACACTGCACATCTAGCCTGGAATAAAGCCTAGCAATTGATAACTTGATAGCCTAGCAATCAAGTGTAGCCCTAAAACACGAGGTTTGGGTTTTACATCCGTGCTAGAGATGGAGTCACTGTTGGTTCATTGAAATACTCTGTTCCCTGTCTGTGCCATAACATGAATGTCTTCCCTTACATGAAAGAGTCAATTTGGTCCTTCTATAGCTTACAATTATATATATTTCCTTTAAAGAAAATGTGAGAGGAAGGTGCTAGTGAGCCCCACATAGTAGAGGCTTTTACAAGGGACTTTGCCGAATCCTCGCTAAAAATAAGTCACTAACCACACCAGCCATCAAACAAGTGGAAACATACCAACAACAAACCAACTTCCAAAAAATAAGGTAAAGCTAGCTAGCTGGCATCAGCTCAATAGGCACAGAACCGCCTATGTCCATCATCGTAGCAGCTTTCAAGAACTTAGAAGGAGACGATCAACACTGGACTCAATTTACTGGACTCAAAATGACACCTAGTCCAATCCTCCCTGGCTGACCATGAAACGTGTATTGCTGAACGTGTATTGCTGAGGGATGCAGGAGCGACCACTAGACCCTTCCCCTTTATTCGGGGAAGTAGATGTGGGGAGGGATTCCTCTTCCTTTTTTCTGCTTTAAATCTTTCACCTACGCTTTTATCTTTAATATGCCACACTACTCCAAATGTAGTCTTTGTCATGGCCACCCTCACTTTTACCACTTTTGCAAAAGGGGACAGTATAACCTTACTTAGCTGGAATGTCAGAGGCTTAAAGACCAATTTGAAAAGGGGGAAGGTTCAACATCCGGAGCATTGAATGGCAAAATGTTACTGTATTTTACAGATATTTCAATCTACATTTTCCTCAAAATTTTGCCGCATTATCGGCATTCACATTTTAATATGGGTGGGTGGGTTTTATTCTTGAGAAACTTTTGATTTCAGACATTTTTCAGGGGGTCAATAGCTGCAGTAGAAACATAGCTTGATGCTGGAGATTTAAATAATCGTTTAAAAGCATTTGTACTTTGAACATAAAATACAAATGTGAATGTTTTAAGAGCCTGAATTCTCACTACTATTACTATTACTACTATTACTAAATACATTTTTCATGGTGGTTCAATTTCTGAAGGCTGATTGGCTGTCATCTGTCAGAGAGTTGCTGTGAAGCTCTGGCCTCAGTTCTCAGCTCAGACTCCTCCAGGCTGAGAGAGCTGGACCTGAGTACCAACAACCTGCAGGATTCAGGAGTGAAGCTACTCTCTGCTGGACTGGAGAGTCCACACTGTACACTGGAAACTCTCAGGTCAGTTCTACTCAATGTGCAAACAGTTACACCATAGCGTTCGATATTAGAATACGTTTAACAGATTACATATAATAAAAGTCCAAATTTACAAGTATACATATTTTGAGTTATTCTTCGGAAAATGATGTACAGATTTTGAGCTGCAATGACAGTTTAAGGTCTACATTGCATTCTTAGTTGGTTTATGATGGTATATGGTGTGTGTTGTATTATATTCTTATTATACTCGTCATGTATTCTGACAGGTGGAGGTTTGTTTACTATTTTCTGTTCATTTCACATTTGACATCAATCTATATTTACATTTAAATGTGTCGTTTATTAGCATTCATGGCGTGAAAAGTAGTGAAGCCTTGTGTTTAAATTCTAATTAAACATTTCAACACAGGCTGAGTGGCTGTAATCTGTCAGAGAGATGCTGTGAAGCACTGGCCTCAGTTCTCAGCTCCAACTCCTCTGGTCTGAGAGAGCTGGACCTGAGTAACAATGATCTACAGGATTCAGGAGTGAAGCTACTCTCTGCTGGACTGGGGAGTCCACACTGTACACTGGAAACTCTCAGGTCAGTTTTACTCAATGTGCAAACAGTTACACCACAAGGTTCCAAATTAGTAGATTTATATCCATTAACATTCATAGTCAAGTTCAAGTTAAGTTTATTGTCTTCACAGTTTCTACAAGTATAAGCAATGAGTGAAAATCTGATGTGCAATACCCGACGACAGACAGCAGTTATAAAAAACAGAATATAATAAAAAGAAGTAAAAAAGTACAAAACTGTATAAGTTAAATTTAAAAATGCAATATATCAAACGCAATATATCAGCACAGAAAAAGGACAATATATATATATATATATAAATCAATGTAATAAAATATACATTGTTATATGCTATACACCCTTGTTCAGCTGCCTGATGGCCTGACTGTGGAAGATGTCTCTAAGTCTATTTGTGCGGCACTTGATACTGCGGTGTCGCCTGCCTTACGGTAAAAGTGAATACAGTTTGTGGCTGGGGTGGGCATTGTCTTTTATGATACATTTGGACTTGGCCACGTTCCGCTTCTTGTATATATCCAGGAGGGAGGGAAGCTCACCTCCAACGATATACTGGGCCGTCCGCACCACCCTTTGAAGCGTTCTGCGCTCGAGTGCGGTGCAGTTCCCGTATCAGGCGATGATACACCCTGTAAGAACACTTTCGATTGTGCCGGTGTAGAATGTTCTCAGGATGCGGGGCCCATGCTGAATTTCCTCAGGCACCTGAGGAAATACAGGCGTTGTTGGGCCCTTTTCACCACGTGTGTGGTGTGCGTGGACCATGTGAGGTCCTTGGAGATGTGCACGCCGAGGAACTTGAAGCTGCTGACCCTCTCTACTGCAACACCGTCGATGGAGA
Organism: Muraenolepis orangiensis; assembly: GCA_027704905.1. NCBI lineage: Eukaryota > Metazoa > Chordata > Actinopteri > Gadiformes > Muraenolepididae > Muraenolepis > Muraenolepis orangiensis. The sequence continues at coordinate 4,315,673 of CM051009.1, forward strand.
TAGGGCCGTGCTCTCCTCTCTGCTTCCTGTAGTCCACGATCAGCTCCTTGGTCTTCTTGACGTTGAGGGCGAGGCTGTTCTCCTGGCACCACTGCTCCAGTGATCCAACCTCCTCCCTGTAGGCTGTCTCGTCGTCACCGGCGATCAGGCCCATCACTGTCGTGTCGTCAGCAAACTTGATGATGACGTTGGAGCTGTGCATAGCCATGTAGCCGTGGGTGTAGAGGGAGTAGAGGGGAGGGCTCAGCACGCATCCCTGGGGGGCTCCTGTGTTGAGGGTCAGGGGCTCTGAGTCAACATATATTAGGACTAACAATAGCCATAGACCATGAGTAAAATGTCTATGTTTTAAGGTGTATGTTATAAAACTGATGAAAAATGATTTTGTGTAAGACACTCAAACAACCAGGACATCCGTTCAGAGTGTGAAATGCTTCCTTCAGGTCCTCAAAGGGCTTTCCTGTGCTGCTATCTCAGAACTTTCGCCAGCTGTTTGAGGCACAAACTGAGGATGCCTCTGAGCTTGGACATGGAGCCGTACTGACCCAAGAGATTGTGTCATTGATTATACCTCCAGGCTGCAATAATAACTCTGTGTCTGAGAAGGAGTGTCTAGCTGTAGTGTGGGCAATGGAAAAGTGGCAGCCTTTTCTGGAGTGAAAGATGTTTGAAGTTATTACCACTCTGCCCTTGCCTGGGTGTTGAATCATCCTCAGCCCAATTCCAGACCTGGAATTGAAACACATGGTACCTGATGCTCTCTAACATTCTGGTTTCCGGAGGTTCTTAGAGGGTATGGTGTGCAGCATAGCGGTATGATTCTGAGGTACAGTTATGTAAGAACAAAGGAGGGAAAAGGGAGGTCTGGTCGCATCGCATACACCCATGGGGGTATCTCTTCAGTGTGGACCAGGATGACCTCTTGGAAAGGCAGCAACACATGGGAGAGCAGGTCCACAGGAATGTAGCTAGAGCTTATAGGTTACAAACATTTGAAACAACAACACATACAGTTTGAATATGGCAAGCTAGAACTGATCAGAGAACACCCTCTGTCAAAGGCTCTCTGCCTCCGTGGCTAAGCTCCATGGGGTATCCATGTGGAGGGGTGCAGCAAAAGCTCTTAAAAGGCTCGGGCAGCCACGTCCGTCAAACCTGTTCCTACATGACGTCGACACTAGAGGGAGTGAGTCAGTCTCAGGTAACACACATGAAATCCTCCTGCCTAGCTTTTATAAGGGGGAAGAGAACAGGAAACCCTTTTATTTGTATTTATATTATATATGTATATGTATATATGTATATACAGTATATACAGTATATATATATTATATATTATATATTATATATTTATAATGAATATGGATTTGTTTTTCTTCTTCAACCTCACAAAGCCCTGGCCAATGGACATAAAGAAGGCTCCAGAGCTCCAGCTGATCGCTGGAGCTCCAAACCTTTTGTGTGAGAGTTCCAACTCTCAAGGAAAGGGTACAGGTGGAAGGAACAAGCCAGGAAGGTTTATTACATGGACAGAAATTAACAGTGACACGGCGTGCCAAACCTGTAATACACCCACACTGCCCCAAATAAAGCGTAAAAATTAACTCAGCATGAGCCAAAACGCGATCAGACTTGTGCGATACAGGATCCAGTCTCATTGCTGGACAGCAAGTGGGCATGAATATATAGTCAGACTCATTACACTCATCACCCACTTATTCACTAATCACCTAATTATCCCCCCACTCACCACCCCTCTGTTTGCAGCCTGCTATCAAGTCAGTTCTCCTTCTCCTCCTTTGTTGTTACATAGCTATTCTGTCACCATGACAACTATGCTCCATCCTGACCCAACTTTGTGATTCAGCTTTGTCTCAAAAATGATCAATTAAGCTTTTAGTTAGCCTCCATATGGAATGAATAATCTTGTTTACTTCAGAACGTTTTCATCCAAATGAAATAAATACTGTGTGTGTGTGTGTGTGTGTGTGTGTGTGTGTGTGTGTGTGTGTGTGTGTGTGTGTGTGTGTGTGTGTGTGTGTGTGTGTGTGTGTAGGTTGTCTGGCTGTCTGGTCACACAGGAAGGCTGTGCTTCTCTGGCCTCAGCTCTGAGCTCCAACCCCTCCCATCTGAGAGAGCTGGACCTGAGCTACAATCACCCAGGAGACTCAGGAGTTACGCTGCTCTCTGCTGGACTGGAGGATCCACGCTGGAGACTGGACACTCTCAGGTATGGAGAGGACAGCTCACCTCTCAGTGACAATGTCTCCTACAAGGATTCAAGCACCTGCTCGATGAAGTGGTTTCAAAACGCAGCTGTAACTCATGTTGTGTACAATTTGAAGATGCAGCAGATCATGAATGTGAATGTTTCCATGTTTAAAGACAACACGCTGCTCTCTCTTTGTTTACCCCCCAGTGTGGAGCACGGTGGAGTGAGGAGGCTTAAACCAGCTCTGAAGAAGTGTAAGTGTCTGTTTAGTTTAATTCATCACAACACGCTTTACTAACCATTTAGCTAGGAAGTCCAACCATACTGCAAGTGTAATGTCTGCAAGTGGTTGGGGGTGGGGTTCCATCTAATGTCTGTGCGAACGTGTACATTCTTATGATGTAAATGAGATGTGAACTTGTAAATTCACTACGATACAATTCTTATTATTACTGAGACAAAAGTAAACCAAACATTTGCTTTATAGTAGAGGTGTACATACTTAATACAAACATAACTAATGTAAAACACATTATTTAAAGAATGAAGAGCTATTATGTGTTGAATGTGTTGTGTAATTTGTTATAAATGCCACAGCCATCCGTCGGCTATTAGTGAGTGAAAGGCGCAGTGAGAATATGTCTTTCATGTGGTTTGAGAGATCCAATCGCAAGTGGACAACGTTAGTATTTGAGTTCACACTTAAGAATGTGGTCTGATAAGACCACTTGAGATCCAATCTCACTTCCCTGCTCTATATGCAAAGGACAGCATTTCCGCTTGCAATGAACATTTGAATAAATTCATAATCATTTATCAATCAAGTTTACAAGTTTGAGGCAGCGTGTCTCCAGAGTCGACCATTCGCGACGATCCATTCCGCCTGTTCTTCTTCTTCATGATTACTGCTTGTTAGGAACTTCACCGGTGTTGGTGTTGTAAGGGTGTTATTGCCTGTTACCAATGTTAATAATAGTGGAGAAACGTAGGGGGAGAGTTATTTTGGTTCTTTCATTTTAGTCTTATCTCTCTCCCTCTCTCTCTTTACAACTCTTACAAATCTTACCTACAGCACATATTAAATGACTAATATTTAATGAACTACCTCATCAGTGTATTGCTGTGTGGTTCAGTGGCCTAATCATGTCTTGTTCTCCCATCAGATGCCCGTAAACTCACACTGGACCCACACAGAGCCCACAAATCTCTGTCTGTGGACAACAGGAAGGCGACAGTGGTTAAAAACACGCAGTCAAATACTGTTCCCCAAGAGAGGCTTGACTCCTATAGCCAGGCGTTGTGTAGAGAGGCTGTGACTGGCCGCTGTTACTGGGAGGTGGAGTGGAAAGAATGTGTTGCCATAGGAGTGACATACAGAGGAATCACGAGGAGAAGAGAGGGTGATGACAGCAGGCTTGGAAGGAACAACAAGTCCTGGAGTCTTGAGTGTTTTGTTGACGGTGATGAAGATATAGACACACGTCTCCCGACCTCTGGCCGTGATCTGGCAGACTCTTACAGTGGTGGTGGTGGTGGTGATGATAATGAGGATGGTGGTGCCGATCGGGATGATGAGGAGGAGGAGGAGGAGGAGGAGGAGGAGGAGGAGGAGGAGGATTATTATATTGAACGTGGTGGTGAGGAGGAGGAGGAGGAGGAGGAGGAGGAGGAGGAGGAGAGGAGGAGGAGGAGGAGGAGGAGGAGGAGAGGAGGAGGAGGAGGAGGAGGAGGAGGAGGAGGATTATTATTATATTGAACGTGGTGGTGAGGAGGAGGAGGAGGAGGAGGAGGATTATTATTATGAAAGTGATGAGGTTGATGATGATGGTGGTGAGGATGATACATGTTACACTGCCTGGCACAACAGTAGAGAAACAGTCAGACGTCTCACCTATTATACACATAGGAGCCATGATAGCGACGATGATTCTGATCTGATCTCTAACAGAGTAGGAGTGTATGTGGACCGGCCTGCTGGCACTCTGTCCTTCTACAGAGTGTCCCGAGATGGAGGAGGGTCCTCAGACACTCTGACACACATCCACACCTTCCAGTCCACATTCACCCAGGACCTCTACCCTGCGTTTGGGTTTCAGTTGACCAACTCTGGTTCCTCAGTGTCTCTGTGTCGGTTGTAATCTGATACATGTGCACACAGACACACATGTATGTATGCAGGTAATAAGGCAGCAGGTACTTTTAGTATCTCTCGGTAGTTAATTTCTAAGTCATCTCTGTAACAGCTGGGCTGTGTTGGTGGCGCGGTCACATTAAAGGGGACCTGCCATTTGAGTCTGGGGGTGTTTTCAAATGATGTTGTTGGGGTGACCAGTTGTTACCTGGAAGTACATTTATAATATATGTATTTGGATTGTGTTGTTTTAATTGCAGCTGTTGATCTATGATCTCAGGACAAACATTTATACTCTTTTTAATTTGAATACATATTCAACTATACTCCAAATACTACATTTTATTGGGCTTCTGAAAGGTTTAGCATGATAAATCATGAAAGGAAGTGACATCCTCCACAGGGTTAACTAAGCAGGTGTTACAAAGATGCAATTTCTCATTTGTAATGTTTTTTAAATATTAATTAATGGTAAATAAAGAAAATGGTTGTACTACAATATTTTGGGTATTTTCAGACATACCCACATACACTTTTAAACTAAAGGGCTATGATATCAGTTTATATTTTGATCAAACGTGGAACCTGATTTAGAGCAGATTTTATATTATATTCATGAATGTGAGTAGTCTATAGGAAAAGCTTATGATGTTCATGTTGTAAATCATTTCAAATTGAATATTGATTTCTTGTGTTCTGTTATGAAAGATATGTCCACACATGTGTACTATTTGTAATGCCTGCTACTTTCTATTATTTTTGTCATTCTGTTTACATTTAAGTGACAATTTATCCTGTTGTATTTGTTAATAAAGCATAATGGCAATAATCAACACGTTCACCTCTTCATCATTGTGTGGAAGGACAATATTAGTTAAACTCTCAGCTGAAAGGTGCTTGGTTCGATCCCCAATCTATGCAGCCTAACCTGTCAAGGGGTAGTGTTTGTAAGGACCCAGAACGCAGACCAACAACGTGATGCTTTATTGTATGGTACAACAGTCCTTAGGACGGTCTGGGACAGGCAAGGGGTCTGGATACCAAGAAGTCGATCAGCGGGGTAGCGGCAGGTAGTAGACAGGCGAGGAGTCTGGATACCAGGTAGAGGGCTTGGAACTGGAATCTGAAAGTAGCTTGGACCGGTTGCATCGAGAGAGAACAAAGTACGAACTAGCCCTGGTGTTAGGGGTAGCCGGGGTATATATACACCCAGGTGCGGTGATTGTCATTAGGTGTGTAGGTGCGCAGCCTAGATCCGAGCCGTGGCCACGCCCCCTGTCACACACCGCAAACGTGACACTAACCTGTAGTATCCTATAGAGTTTGTTATTTAGCGACAGTGATAACGAGGTCCTCGTTATTGGTATCTTTTACATAGAAAGTATGGCATGCTCGACTGCTTGACGTGATTCTCTAGTTTCTGAATACGTAAAAAAACTCAATCAAGTCGCTAGTTCTAGATATTCTTCTAAACTAAATATGATAGTTTTGGCTTCACTTCCAGACCCGTACCCATTGAAAGGATGGCAAAATAACCCCACTCTTTGGCCAGATTTGAGCTTCAGATGCTTTTTGAAATTTCCACCTGATCGACACGCCAGGGTTAGACATGAAGGAGTTTCTCAGGCTTTCAAATCACGGGAAGCTTATCAGTTTTTCCTTAGTGGTCAGGTTAAACCTGACACAAGGGGTTGTGTTTTGGTAGGACCCAGAACGCAGACCAACGACACAGTGAAGCGATAACGTGAAGCTTTATTACAATAGACAACAGAGAGTGATCGGTGACAGGCCAGGGGTCTGGATACCGGGAGGTCGATCAGCGGAGTACCGGCAGGTAGTAGACCGGCGCGTGGTCCGGGACGGGAGAGGAGTCTGGATACCGGGAGGTCGGAGTAACGATTCCGTCCAGAGAGTACAAAGTACAACGTAGTAATACGACCTAGCCCCGAAGTAACAGGACGCCAGGGTATATATACACCCCGGTGAGGTGATTGTCCTTATCGGCAATTGCCGACAGGTGTGTGTGTGCACCACCAAAGGAGCCAACCCCTCTCCTCTGGGCCGTATGCCTCCCAGTCGATGATCCGGGGGGGTGGAGGGGATTCGGTGGGACGGCAGGTCCCGGGAGGAGAGCCACCCCTTCTGCCCAAGTCTTCGGGGACGGCGGCCGCACGGTTGTACCGTGCACTGCTTTGGACCTCTCCTCTGAGGTCTGCTCTGGACCCCTTTGGAACTCTCTGGGGTCTCTTCTGGGGTCTCCTCTGGGATCTCTTCTGAGGTCTGCTCTGAACCTCTCTGGACCTCTCTGGACCTCCTTGGACCCCTCTGGACCTCTGTAGGGTCGCCGGGGCCCATGTTGGCTAACCGGTCCCGACATTGCTCCTCCAGCCCCAGCAGCATTTGAGCCAGTGGTCCGACGCGACCGCTCAGTAAAGCGATCGTGTGCTTCACCTGGTCGAGATCGCCGGGGTCCATCAGGGCTAGGTCGTTCTCATCACAAGGTGGTGGTAAGACCCAGAACGCAGACCAACGACACAGTGGAGCGATAACGTGAAGCTTTATTACAATAGGCAACAGAGAGTGATCGGTCACAGGCCAGGGGTCTGGATACCGGGACATCGGAGTAACGATTCCGGGAGGTCAGAGTAGCGACAGGTATTAGACAGGCGAGTGACGCGGGACAGGCGAGGAGTCTGGATACCGGGACATCGGAGTAACGATTCCGTCCAGAGAGTACAACGTAGTACGTACGACCTAGCCCAGAAGTAACGGGATGCCAGGGTATATATACACCCTGGTGAGGTGATTGTCATTATCGGCAATTGTCGACAGGTGTGTGTGTGCGCCACCAAAGCCCGCGCCTTGGCCACGCCCCCTGTCAACCACCGTAACCGTGACAAAACTGCTAGTTAACCTTTTGTAGTAGGCCTTTAGTATTTTACAAAAGTACCGAATCGAATGGGGAGTAAGCATTTCATTATACTTGTTGCATATGGACAATATCAATCTTGAATCTTGAGTTTATACCCCAGTCGCAACTGACCCAAAGGCTCCCAGTTCTTACTTTGAATTGCATTTATCCAGACCTCTCGCTTTGGTTCTCTTTCTGGAATCCTCAGGAAACGTATACTAGTGTCACGGTTACGGTGGTTGACAGGGGGCGTGGCCAAGCCACGTGCGCTGGCGGCGCACACACACACCTGTCAGCAATTGCCGTGGCTGATTGCTAATCACCTCACCTGGGGTATATAGACCCTGGCTTCCCGTTACCCCGGTGTTAGGTCGTACGTCGTGCTTTGTGCTTATTACGTTGTACATTCTGGACGGAATCGTTACGCCGATGTCCCGGAAATCTAGATTCATTGCCTATCCCGCGTCACACGCCTGTCTCGCGTTACTCCAGTCTATACGAGCTCCCCGGTAATTGTAATTACCTGTCCAGTACCTGTCGCTACTCTGACCTCCCGGTACCCAGACTCCTCTCCCGTCCCGGACTACTCGCCGGTCTACTACCTGCCGGTACTCCGCGGATCGACCTCCCGGTATCAAGACCCCTTGCCTGTCCCTGATCACTCTCTGTTGTCTGTGTGCTTTAAATAAAGCTTTATGTTATAGCTCCACTGTGTCTTGGTCTGCGTTCTGGGTCCCATCGAACTATCCCTTCGTGACAACTAGAAGCCTTTTGAAACCGATTTGTGCAACCAATAACACAACAACTTGCCGGCATTATGCCTAAAACAATAGTTACTTTTCCTTACAATCGCATGTAAAGGTCACGCGTTCAGGTGGCTTTGACTGTGACGAGAAACATGCCTATATCACGGCACAGTTGAAAGCCGGAAGTACCCGTTAAAAATCGCTGAAGCAGTGTATCCAAAGTTCCGGTTAATGCATTCAGCTTGGCATTCACCATGGCGGACAGTTATCGCTGGACAACATCGCTGCATAACCTTCCAAAAGTCGGTCAAGACGATGCGGTTTCAACTAGTGAATGAACACTACAGTGAAGAAGTCTAAATCCAAATCATACAATTCCCCGACATTGTGTCTTGTGGCTCTATCGGGATATATCGGCATATAACGAAGGCGATTTTGTGTAGGAGCAGAGGTATGTCTATGTAGTTAATATAGGCTATTTATTTGATGGATTTTGATTATTTCAATGTCCTTTTCATTTACGTGTTAATATGTAGTGTGCAGCTGTTGGTCCGTATCGCCCAGCCCTACTTGGGACCAGTGCTTTTAATCACACACTTACCCGTCATTATGTGGCTCTATTCGGATGAGAGATGGAGTGTGTGTGGGGGTCAGGACCGGTTATTTTAATCACACACATACCCGACATTATTAGCCTATTCCGCCCACTTTTCGCGACGTATATGCTCTCCTTGTCAAAGTGCAAACTGCAGACATACGTGCTACCCCTGAGAACATGAAACGAGGGACCTTCATCCTCCTTATCAGCCTTACACAGGACTTGTGGAGGAGTTTGTCTTTGGGGAAATCTTGTAAACTGAGGTAGGGCTGTCTCTGTTTAGACGTTGAGCAGCCGGTACACTACAATAACAGAGAGGAGGGGAGGCGGCCACAGTTTGTCACGTATCTGGGGTAACTACCGGAAGTAAGAGTACACTGCTCAGCGATTTTTAACGTTCCGGAAGCAGGAAATGTGACATAGGCCTATTCTTGTTTTGTTCTTTTTGAGCGCTCTATCATGTCATTGTGGGAGTGAGTAGAAATGAGGAGACGGAGACAGGTTGTCGAGTAAAAAAAGGTTAACTCCCAACAATGAACCGTGATAATGGGGGGAATGGGGAGTAAGCGTTCCTATGTACTTGTTACAAATGGCAAATAAAAATCTTGTATCTTGTATCTTGAGAAGTCAGGCAACAGCAACAGTCAAGACATGCAAACTAATCAGAACCGGTACATTCAAATCTCCCGCTCTAAACATTACCCAGAAATCTTCTGGGTTGAATTGACTTAAAGGAGCCATAACTCCATCTCACAGTGTCCAGTGACTGTCTGTGTCCCAAGTGGGTCACCACACAGGCCCTCCCAGAATTCACTAGAACTGAAAACGAATGAAAAGTAAACAGCCGAAAAATCAAAACTGAAAGGTTCCACAGGGTGGGGGGCGGACCGGCGTCCAAAACGACTGCGCTTCTCATATGAAGGGGCGGGGACGGGGGACAGGGCCCGTCTAACAGGGGCTAGTGCAGGGCTTGGGGTGCGCACAGGTGGGTCTGAGGGCCGGGGCCTGGCAGTGGGGGCAACCACGCCGCGGGGCTCAACCGGCCTGTCCAGGTCCAAATGGGCAGGTTGGTCCCACTCAGACTGCCCCCCCCTGTCCACCAAAAGGTTTTTCGGCCCTGCCTCCAGTACGCGAAAGGGGCCGTCGTAGGGAGGCTGCAAGGGAGTACGGTGGCCTTCGTGGTGAATGAAGACAAAGGTGGCCGACTGAAGATCCTTGGGGACGTAGGACGGAGGGAGGCAGTGGTGAGAAGTGGGGATAGGCCAGGATACACCAGCCACGGTGTCCGCAGCCGATGCAGGGAGATGGGCAGCCACCGCGGCGGCGGCGCCCGCTGTGTCCTCCAGCGACGGGTCCGAGGTCCGGGCGGGGAGCAGCGCGTGTGCAAAATGCTGCCGGCTGGCGAGAAAAATCCTGTCGGCCTCAGCAGCCAGCACGCGGTAGTCCTTGGTGGAGGAGAGCGGGGAGCTGGCTAGCATGGTGTGCACGGGCGCCGGGAGCTGGCGCAGAAAAATGTGCGTAAAAAGAATAGTGGGATCCGCCGAGCCCAAAACAGCCAACATCCTCTCCAGCAACTCGGAAAGTTTACTGTCGCCAGTGAGCGACAAGAGACGGTCAGTTGGAACTGGGCTTCAATATGTTGGAACCACAACCACTGTGCTGCCAGAACTCGGGCAACTTAATCGCTGCGGCGTAGACGTTAGCTGGAGCTCCTTCCGGCGCTGCATCACTGTTTGCTTCGAGCATGATTTATATCAGCGTTCGGGATCACCAATGTGGGAGTGAGTAGAAACGAGGAGACGGAGACAGGTTGTCGAGTCGAAACGTTTACTCCCAACAATGAACATTAATAACACGGGCAGAAGTCAGGCTTGCAACAGCAACAGTCAAGACATGCAAACTAATCAGAACCGGTACATTCAAATCTCCCGCTTTAAACATTACCCAGAAAGCTTCTGGGTTGAATAGGCCTATATCACACTTCCTGCTTCCGGAGCCGTGAGCAGTGTACTCTTTCTTCCGGTAGTTACCCCAGATACGTGAAAAACTGTGGCCGCCTCCCCTCCTCTCTGTTATTGTAATGTACCGGCTGCTCAACGTCTAAACAAAGTCAGCCCTACCTCAGTTTACACCATTACCCAAAGACAAACTCCTCTGCAAGTCTGGTGTGAGGCTGATAAGGAGGATGAAGGTCCCTCGTTTCATGTTCTCAGGGGCAGCGCGTATTTGTGTTTGCACTTTGACAAGGAGAGCATATACGGCTCAAAAAGTGGGCGGAATAGGCTAATAATGTCAGGTATGTGTATGAAGCACTGGTCCTGACTCCCACACACACTCCATCTCTCATCCGAATAGAGCCACATAATGTCGGGTATGTGTGTGATTAAAAGCACTGGTCCTGACCCCCACACACACTCCATCTCTCATCCGAATAGAGCCACATATTGTCGGGTATGTGTGTGATTTAAAGCACTGGTCCCAAGTAGGGCTGGGCGATACGGACCAAAACCCGGTATTTTTAGGCTGCATCGCGATATACGATATATAAGTATGTCACAAGCACTTTTATTTTAAGACAACTCATATTCACAAGAATAACAGGCATTCCCTTTTAGAAAATATACAGCTGCACACTACATATTAACACATAAATGAAAAGGTACATGGAAATAATCAAAATCCATCAAATAAATCGCCTATATTATATACATAGGCATACCTCTGCTTCTACACAAAATCACCTTCGTTATTCAAGATTCAAGATGACTTTATTTATCCCGAGGGAAATTAAGGTGCAACAGTTGAGACAGGGGGAATAAATGCACACAAATTATACTAATACCTAAAAACGAAATAACAACAAAATAAACTAAACTAGTATAAACAAAATATAACTAAATGAAATCTAAATGTATGTGTTATATATGTGTTATATGGCGATATATCCAGATAGAGCCACAAGACACAATGTCGGGGAATTGTATGATTCGGATTTAGACTTCTTCACTGTAGAGAGTTCATTCACTAGTTGAACCACATCGTCTTGACCGACTTTGGACCGACGGAAGGTTATGCAGCGATGTTGTCCAGCGATAACTGTCCGCCATGGTGAATGCCAAGCTGAATGCATTAACTGGAACTTGGGATACACTGCTTCAGCGATTTTTAACGGGTACTTCCGGCGTTCTAATCTAACGTGATATAGGCCTAACAGGCCACACAAGATCTTGCATATTCCAGGTTGTGGTTGAAGGTGTCGTAGGTTGGCTCCTAAGGACAGCACTGCAGGGTCAGGAAGGGGTCCTACAAACACAAGTAACAGGAACCATTCATCAGTCAATTAAATCAGTAAAGCACTATCTGCAGGTTTTAATATTATGCCCATGTTCTAAAAAAAACAACAACTACACAATAAGTGATGAAATTAATAAAAATGATAAACATACCTGCATAGGCTCGATACAGCGTAGATTTGACACTGCTGCGTCCAGGAGCCTTAGGCTTCCGGACCACAAGTTCATCCGTGGGTTCCGGACGTATCCCCTGGAATGACACAAAAAGAAAATAGATGCTGTTGCAAGTTTCAGAGAATATCGGGATAATTCAACACGCAAGTCATTGTACATCCTCTTCAGGGAACTGCTGCTTTGAGAAATAGAGGGAAACTCCATGCAAATGTATACACTTTAAGTGATGTGTTGGTCTTGCGAGTCTTAAATGCTAGAATCTTAAACATCTTTGAGTAGTCTATACAGTATGTATAGCTATATCTCAGGGATCCAGACAAAACATACCTGTGTCCTTGGTCGGTGCCATGACTGAATCTCACTGGTGCAGGCCAGTGGTGTTTGCACACTTTTCACCCCCATGGTACTGTAGTGAGCCGTCTGGAATAGGAGTGCGACCACGTGATTACACAACACCTTTCCAGCAGCACACGAACAGGAGCATACATTTAACTGCACGGGTGTAACTGCACGCAGCACAATCTAGGAATGGAGAACATGTCCAAAAAATGAGAACAAAAAATGAGAGAATCTGCAACAGCAGACAAGGAACAAAAAACAGAAACTGCAACAGCAGTTATGGAGCAGGAAAGAGCATTTGCAACAGGACTCATTCTTAACATTGTAAAATGTAGGGTGTGAGGCTCGTAATTTTTCCGCATAGAACGGTAGCAGTTCGCCTGCACTACCACTTCCTCACTCACTAAATCTGACACTGCAGTAAGGGGGGGGGGGGGTAAAGATTATCACATCATACAGCATTATGTCTGAGACTTTTTGGTTTAACCACATATAACTTAACCTTATCATGTGGTTCTTAAATTGCCGCAACGGCATTTCAGAACACTAGCTAGTTAGTAAAGTCACTTTCAGAAACGATTTTCAACATTGCAAACACACTTTTCCACCGAATGTTTTCATGCACGCTAGCTAGAGAGCCAAGAGCTTCGCCATAGCTCTTGGGTCGTCAGGTAAAGGTTTATGAACCACTTATACACCATAATATATATATATCTATATATATATAGATATATAGATATATATATCTATATATATAGATATATATACCATTATACACCGAATGGATACCGTTCCGTCTGTAGTCGAACTTATCTGACACACTGGTCATTTTCATTAAACCTTACAAGCTAGCAAGCTAGCGGTGACACAACAGAATCTAAGCACTTACCTCTATAATTGAAGATGAACTTCTCGTAAAATAACTTGTATCCTTTTTCCAGTTTAGACTTCACTGTAGAGTGTTCATTCACTAGTCGAACCACATCGTCTTGACCGACTTTTGGAAGGTTATGCAGCGATGTTGTCCAGCGATAACTGTCCGCCATGGTGAATGCCAAGGTGAATGCATTAACCGGAACTTGGGATACACTGCTTCGGCGGGTACTTCCGGCGTTCTAATCTACCGTGATATAGGCCTATTGGCTTAAAGGAGCCGTAACTCCATCTCTATATGTCTAGTGAATGTCTGTGTCCCAAGTGGGTCACTACATCATGCCATATATTTGCACAGTGTACACTTGTGGCCACAATAGCACTCGTGAAAGTGGCCCATTCAATTTTTTTTTTTCCCTTTCCAAAATCAAGGGAAGCAAACTCTGGCAATCGGTTCTGAAAGAAGGCGAGCATGGCTTAATAACATCGGCAAATGTTAGTCTACCCGTGTGTGTAGCCATAATTTCATCTCAGGTCATCTATATTTTTGGTTTGTAAAAATTATTAAACAACAATTAAATTTGGTGAATAGTTAACTCATTGTGTTTTATCATTTAGGAGCGCCGGCGAGGTTGTACGAAATAAACAATCATGACTAGATGCCTACTCAAAACATGGGGCACGTTTCAGCAAGGGTAAACATCGATGCTTCAGCTGCTAATATAAATGATCGGGTCGTTAATAGGACAAGGAAAATAAAACATAATCAAGCAGTGGAGGCTTTGGGCAGACGTGCACACATGGAGGAAGTTAAAGCTGAAGAGGAAATGCCATTGTGTCCATGCATCAAAAGTCCCATTCAACTGAATTGTTGTTTTAAGTATTTAAACCAAAAAAAATTGACAATGTATTAAGTTTGAATTTTTTTTTAAACAAACACAATGCACACATACAACCGGAGAATGAGACAGACAAGAATACATAAAAATAAAATAAAATAGTACAAATACAAATACAAATGTTAATAAATCACAAAACGAAGGAAACAAACTAACAAAAATAAAATAAAAATGTATCCTATGTATGGAATAAAAGGCTGCCATACCACATCAGGAGGGGGGGGGGGGGGGGGCGGTGGTTCTTCCAATTTAAAAGAATAAGACGTCTTGCTAAGAGAGAAGAGTAGGCTATGCTGTTTAATTGGGATTCCTGTAGGGCAAGGCCCTCTGAAGGTACCCCAAAGAGTCAGAGAAAAGGACAGGGTTCAATTATTAACCCTGTGATTCCCGAATAAACTTCAAATATAGAAGCCCAAAATGCTACCAAAATGTGTGGTAAAGAGTAGCAGGCGCTTGCTTGCATCTGTCACAGGCAGAACTAACCCCAGGGAAGATTTTTGAATACTTTAGACATATGAAGGCGATGCACAATTTTTTATTGAATGAGACCATGTCTCGCACAAATAGAGGAAGAGTGAATTCTCCTCAGTATTTTAGCCCATTGATCTTCAGTAATGTCTGTCTCTAAATCCCTCTCCCAGTTTTCCTTTATTATTGACAACGAAGGGCATTCCATATCAAATATAGCTGTATAGCCTTGATATCTCTCCCCTAACCTCAGGTTGGATTTATAGGATTGATTCAAGAGATGTTGTAGGTGGCAGGTAAATAAACTGAGTAAACTGATTCCATATAAAATGCCTGACTTGTAAATATCAGAAAAAATGATGTGTTGGTAGAGCAAACTGATTAACCTGGTCAAAATACATGAAAATGCCTTTTTTATCTTAATATTCAAAACCTTTTTGAACCATTGGTCAAATGCGTTATCTAGGGAGGTTGGAAACAGGTGATTGGCTGGAATTGGGGCATAAATTGTCATGGAGACTAACCTAATGTTTAAGGAATGTCGCACTACAGAGTTCTGGCAGGTCTGGGGTGTGTGCAAGGGAACCGATGAACACAAAAGAGCAGAGAGTGAAATCCGACTGTAAGAACTAGTTTCAATTTGTAACCAGGCAGGAGTTGCCAGGGTGGCTGTATCATACAGCCAATATTATAGGATTTTGATGTTTGCAGCCCAGTAGAATATCTGAAAATTTGGTAGAGCCATTCCAGCATTCACCATCCTGATCCTAGGAGTTTTTCTGTTCCAAATAAATGATCAAATAAGACTGTCTAGCTTTTTAAAGAAGTCTTTCGTGAGGAAGTAAGGAATGCACTGAAATAAATATAAGAATTTTGGAAGAATGTTCATTTTAACTGTATTCGTCTGGCTAGTGATAAGGGCATGGTAGACCAACGGGTAAGGTCCTGTTGGGTACGTTCCAGAAGTGGAGTAAAATTGGCCTTTAACAATTGTGAGTGACACTTAGTAACAAGTGTCACAGATATGTTACGAAGTTTACCAACCAAATCCAAAATTGTTTCAGACACCACAAATGGTATCGATTTACGAATCAAGATTGCAGCCCCCCTGGTCTTACTCTGAAAGCGTGAGGGGTATACCTGCCCAACCCAACCCCTTCTCAGGCCGATGTAGTTCGAGCTTCGCATATGCGTCTCAGTAAGGAAGGCTATGTCTGTTTTTAAATGCTTAAGATGGGCAAGTACCCTAGTACATTTAATAGGATGATTTAGTCCCTTCACATTCCAATTAATAAAGTTAGTTGACTGCCCACTACCCCAAGAGGATGTGCCTGAATTAACCATGGCTGTCTAAGTACATGATATTAAACGGGCATAATATTGTGTCTATCAAGTAGAATAACAGGTGGACTCTGTGACTCTGGCAAGCACAACATAAAAAGGGGGGGGGGAAGTACAAGTGGGTGGAGAAAGAAACAACAGAGAAAACAAAAACACAACGTTCAGCAGTGCGGTCTCCGTGGAGTGCGCAGCCTTGAAGCCTGACTGGTGAGGGTTGAGTAGGTTGTTCTGGGAGAGATAGGATGAAAGTTGTGAGGAGACAGCACGTTCAAGGGTTTTGGACAGGAATGATAGGAGAGATACCGGTCTGTAGTTTTGGACATCAGTGGTGTCCAGGGATGGTTTCTTGAGGAGCGGCTTGATTCTGGCAGTCTTGAAGGCTGCCGGAAACAGGCCTGCATCAAGGGAGGTGTTAATTAGGGAGGTAAGGAAGGGAAGGATATCGCCCGAGATGTCCTGGAGAAGAGAGGAAGGGATTGGGTCAAGGGGGCAGGTGGTAGGGTGGTTAGATGTCACCAGTTTGTTAACTTCATCAGGGGAGAGGGGGTTGAAACAGGTAAGGTTAGCGGGGGTGGGAGAAGGAGGAGGTAATGTCGTTCACCTTCTTCGTAAAGAAGGTGACAAAGTCATCAGCTGAGAGGGAGGAGGGAGGGGGAGGGGAGGGGGGGTTGAGGAGGGAAGAGAACATGGAGAAATTTTCCTGGGGTTAGAGGCAGAAGAGTTGATTTTTGTATGGTAGAAGGCAGATTTAGCAGCCGATACTGTGGAGGTGAAGCCAGAGAGGAGACGGAGGTAGTGAGCGAGATCATCAGAAGAGTCAGATTTCCTCCATTTTCTCTCAGCTGCCTGTAGCTGTGCTCTACGAGCCCGCAGAGGTTCGGACAGCCAAGGAGGTGGAGGAGAGGCTCGTGCTGGTCTGGAGGTGAGAGGACAGAGAGAGTCGAAGGAGGAGGAGAAAGAGGAAGTCAGAGTGGAGGAGGCTTCTTCTACCGACAAGAGAGAGAATTGTTGGGGGGGTGGTAGTGAGGATAGGACAGATGCGGAGAGAGAAGAGGGAGAGAGAGTTTTCAGGTTACTACGGAAGGTAACAATGTGGGGAGTAGTGGGTAGGGAGGTGGGGGATTTGAGAGGGAGAGAGAAAGCAACAAAATGGTGATCAGAGACAGGGAGGGGTGTGACAGAGATCGCCGAGGTGGTACAGGACCTTGTGAAGACAAGATCCAGTTGGTTCCCAGCTCTGTGCGTAGGGGGAGAAGGAGTGAGTGTTAGACCGAATATGGCAAAAAAGTTAATGAATTCAGGAGATTGTAACTTATCCGACTGGATGTTGAAGTCACCCAGAACCACGAGTGGGATGTTGTCCTCAGGAAAGCAGCTGAGGAGGGCGTCCATCTCGTCAAAGAAGTCACCAAGAGGGCCCGGTGGTCGGTAGATCACGGCAATGTTGAGCCTAGTTGGGATGGTAACAGAAACAGCATGAAGTTCGAGTGCCGATCTGGTCAGGTGACCAGACTAGGAGTCCCGTTCCTCCACCACGCCCAGAGGGTCGGGGGGTGTGGGTGAAGGAGTAGGTCGCGGAGAGAGCAGCTGCGGTGGCCGTGTTCTCAGGGGTGATCCAGGTCTCTGTGAGAGCCAGGAAGTGGAGAGACTGGAGAGCGGTGTAGGCCAGAATGGTTGTGTTATATGTTTTATATGTTTTTGCTTGTGGAACCACTAGGGGGCGACGAATCCACCTTGGTGCGGAGTACGTGTGCAGCGATGCACAGCCAACAGTAGTCCTGACAAACCAATAATCATGTTGTTGGTAAATTATATATAATTTTAATGACTTCCACAGACAGCCCTTATGGCTTCCCTGCTCTGTTTCCTGGTTTGACAGATTTTCTTCTGATTTGGTATTTGTTGACTTAAAATTTAAGTGTTTCCTTTGGTTCCAGTGGATGTGATGCTTTGTCACATGAGTTCCCCACAAAGTACAGCAGTACTTTTATACCCTTAAGGTAACACATTCGTTTCACAGTGGACGTGGACTGCACTGGCAGGAACCTGGTGGTTTTATAGCTTCTTTGACTTCAAATCAAACCTTTGCTCTGTTTTATCTTATCATGTGATAGTTGGGCGTTCTGGGGGAAGCCCAGCCCAAATGGAGACCTTTGGAACACAGTCATGAAGGTTTTAGACGTAGTTAGATATTTTCCTTCCTCATTTGGTCTGTCTACAACATTGAGGTGCCGAGAAGCTACAATCTTTACACATCTTTTGACGAACACCTGAATCTGTTGATTCAAGGGATCTTCATTTCCTTGCATTTTTACTTTCACATTTTCATACGACACAGGCGTTAGCAGACATTTTCATCACTGAGAAGATAAGGTACAGTTTGCTAAATGTAATAGTTTTATTTGTAATATTGTTATTATTGTTATTGACACACGTATTCACACTTATTATAACAAATCTGCTTCCACAACAGATATTAAAATACCTATATATATTTGGTTGTTTAATTATTATAATACATGTCTTATATATCTTGCTATATTTAACTGACTATATCACAGCCTGTGATGTGATATGTATATTATTTATTATTATTGGTATAAGTATAACAAAAATAGTATTCATAATAAATACAAACACAATGTAATCGTTTTTTAACATAATAAACCCATTTTTTTCTAGGAATGGCATCTGCTAACATTCCGGGTTCTAAGGACAACTTTTCATGTCCCATCTGTCTGGATGTGTTCAACAGTCCAGTTTTTACACCATGTGGACACAACTTCTGTAGAGCCTGTATTACAAAGTTCTGGGATAACCAAGCTCAGCACAAATGTCCTCTTTGCAACGAGCGTTTCCACACAAGACCAGATTTACGAGTCAATACCTTCATATCAGAGATGGTTGATCAGTTTAGAATGATTGAACAAGATCAAAAGCAGCCCCGTGTTGAACCAGGAGAAGTTCCCTGTGACGTCTGTACCGGGACCCTTCTCAAGGCTGTCAAGTCCTGTGTAGTGTGTCTTATCTCTTACTGCCAGACCCACCTGGAGCCACATCAGAGAGTGGCAGGACTGAAGAGACATCAGCTGGTCGACCCTATGGACCGGCTGGAAGACAGGATATGTGAGAAACATGAACGACTTCTGGAGCTCTTCTGCCAGACTGAACAGGTGTTTGTGTGTCAGTTTTGCACAGAGACTGACCACAAGTCTCATCTTGTTGTACCTCTAAAGGAGGAATTTGGAGTGAAGAAGGTCCAGCTGGGGAAGATAGAGTATAAAGTTCAGCAGATGATCCAGGAGAGACAACAAAAGATTGCGGAGATCAAAGACACAGTAATTCTCAGCCAAGAAGACGCAAACAGAGAGATAACTGATGGTGTGCAGGTCCTCACCGCTCTGTGGAACTGCATTAAAAAGTGCGGGGAGGATCTCAACCAAACGGTTAAAAGTAAACTGGAATCCACAGAGAAACAAGCCGAAGGCCTCATCCAAGAGCTGGAGCAGGAAATTAAAGATCTGACCAATAGAAGCTCAGAGGTGAAGCAGCTCTCACACATTGAAGACCACCTCCACTTCCTCCAGACCTTCAGATCCCTGACGAATTCTCCACACACCAGGGACTGGACAACGGTGGAGGTCAGTCTTCCGTCATACGTAGGGACCTTGAAGAGATCCCTGGATCAGCTGGAGGAGACACTGAACATGGAGATGAAGAAGCTGCCTGTCCTGAGATCGACTCTAAAGAAGTGTAAGTGTCTGTTTAGTTTGATTCATCACAACACACACTAACTCCTTTGTTGGAAAGTCCATCCACACAGCAGTTGGTGATTCATTGTAATCCTACTGGGAGAGAAGATGATTGACATTGTGAATTAACAGTGTTAAATAACACAATCACCATTACTGTAGTAGATGGTACTAATGAATAAATGTACACTTCCACATTATTTAAACGACTCACGTTTGATGAACTGCCTCATCACTGTATTTTAGTGTGGTTCAGCAGCCTAATCAAGTCTTGTTCTCTGTTCAGATGCCTGTGAACTCACACTGGACCCAAACACAGCCTACAAACGACTCTCTCTGTCTGAGGACAATAGGAAGGCGACTCTGGTCAAAGAGAAACAGTCGTATCCTAATCACCCAGAGAGATTTGACTCTTATAGACAGGTGTTGTGTCGAGAGGGTGTGACCAACCGCTGTTACTGGGAGGTAGAGTGGAAAGGAGGTGTTGAGATAGGAGTGGCGTACAAAGGAATCACGAGGAGAGGGAAGACTTATGACAGCCGGCTTGGAGGGAACAACAAATCCTGGAGTCTTTATTGTGAAGATAATAATTGCACTGCCTTTTACAACGGTAACAGAACAGACATACATCCCACCCTCCCTGATTCTAACAGAGTAGGAGTGTATGTGGACCGGCCTGCTGGCACTCTATCCTTCTACAGAGTGTCCCCAGATGGAGGAGGGTCCTCAGACACTCTGACACTCATCCACACCTTCCAGTCCACATTCACCCAGGACATCTACCCTGGGTTTGGGTTGTGTGAGTTTGGTTCCTCGTTGTCTCTGTGTCTGTTGTAGCCACACACACACACACGCACGCAGGCACGCACGCACGCAGGCAGGCAGGCAGGCAGCACACACACACACACACACACACACACACACACACACACACACACACACACACACACACACACACACACACACACACACACACACACACACACACACACACACACACACACACGTGTATGCATGTAATAAAGCAGCAGGTACTATTAGTATCTCTTGGTGGATCATTTCTAAGTCATCTCTGTGTTCCAACAGCTGGGCTGTGTTACTTAGCACCAGGGTCACATTACAGGTGGACCTGCCGGTTGAGTCTGGGGAAGTTTTCACAGGTAACGTTGTTACCTGGAGGTACATTAAGAATATATGCATCTGGACCCCTGGATGTACTGTACATGTATTGTGTTGTTTTAATAGCAGCTGTTCACTCAACTTGGAGAGTGTAATACTTTTGTATTTTTCTTGATGTAAAAACTTCAACTCAACTGTACTCCAAATGCTCCACTGCTTCTGGGCTTCTGAAAAGTTTAGCGTGATACACCAGTAAGAGGTGTTACAAAGAAGCTATTTGTAATATTGATTGACTGTAAAAAAAAAAAATTTCATAGAATGGGCTCTGATATCAGTTTTTATTTTGATAAGCCAAACATGAGACCTGGTTTTAAAGCAGATTTCGTAAAAACATATGAATAGTGGTCTAGGAAAAGCTATGACGTTCATGTTGTGAATGACTTTTAACTGAATATTGATTCTAAATGTAAATCTCTCAATGGACCCCGAATTGACTCTCATGACGTCGTCATTAGAGCCATTGTTAAACATATGTTATGCCAGTGTGTCCGGTTGATGCCCCGACTTCAATACCTGCTTGCCTCTGCCATTTAAAAACTAAGTCCATTAGGGCAAGTTCAGTCTTAGCTGAATGAACCACTGAATGTAAATAAGCTAACTAAGAGATAAATAAATAAATGCATTTGAATTGTATTGCACTTTTCATTAAAAAATGAAATATGAAGAATATTAGTGTTCACTATTACACACCAACAGGCTGTGGATAGCAACGCACATCTCATGTTTGATCCCTTCAACACACACTTGACCTCCAGTGGCTAGTTAGTGCCCACTGCCTTCTATTAAACAGTGAGTCAATGGGCAATTTCAAATAATCCAAAAATATACAGCAGCAATAACAACAACAACAACACACCGATAACTTTAGTAGCGCTTAGCGATGTCGCAAAATTTCGGAAAAGTATTAAAGTAGTATTAAAACACTTATTGTTCAAATGAAACCAGCAAGGTGCGGTACAGTGGCATAACCAGAGTGCAAATGTAACCGTAAGGTGCATGGTAATATAGAATGTACAGTGGTTAAATAAGATGTAAAAACAGTCTACTAGGTATACAAACGGGTATAAAATAACTTATAGCATAGGTATGAGATATGTGCCGAATTATAGGTGTATATATATATATATATATATATACATATACATATATATATACATATATATACATATATATATATATATATATATATATACACATACATACACACACACACAGGTAAGTATACAAGTATCAACAGGTAGTGAGCAGGGGTATGCAGGGTTATATCAACGATATATATATATATATATATATATATATATATATATATCTATATATATATCTATATATATATCTATATATATATATAGATAGATAGAGATATATATATAGAGTAGTAAATAAATAGTACTAAATAGTAGTAGAGTTCAGAGAGGGGGGGGGCGAGGCACAGAGTACAGAGAGAGGGGGGGGGCACAGAGTTCAGAGAGAGGGGGGCACAGGTCGACAGGGGGGGGGGGCGAGGCACAGAGAGAGGAGAGAGGAGAGAGGGTGGTGGGGGGGAGGTACAGAGTTCAGAGAGATGACAGCTGAGGGGAATAAGCTGTTCCTGTTCCTGTGTCTGCTTGACCTGGAACAAAGGTTTCTATCACGCCTCCCGGAGGGGAGGAGGGAAAACAGTCCACGGTTGGGGTGAGAGGTTTTCGTGCCTTCCTCAGACACCGTTTTTGGTGGGTTAAGTGTTTATGCAGGAGTGGTATCAACAATGCGTGGTGGTTTCACCCTTTCGGTCGAGGCAGTGCAGTTGACGTACCGCACTGTGATGCAGTTGGTGAGGCTACTTTCGATGGCACACCGGTAAAGGTTCACCAGAATCTAAGAGGACAGGTGGGCTTCCCTCAGTCTCCTGGGGATTAAAGGTGGGGAGGCTTCTTGCTCATTTGTCGTAATGAGGGACATTTGGTCATTTTGAACAAAATGGCATTTCATATCATGCCAAATTATTTTGATGCACTCGAATGCCATCTGATATTAAATCAGATATGAATAAGTATTCAACACTGAATTTACAAATGCAAACCTTAAATTGGAACGGTTAGCGAGTGCCAAATGACAGAAATATTCATATTAACCACTGTTTGTTTTTTTTAACAAATAGGGCTGTTAACCTGCTTGTGGACTCAAACTCAAGAGATTAACAATTTCTGAGAGGTTATGAGAGAATTTTTGAGAGGTTAAAATTGTGCTTATGGGAAATCTAATTTCCATAACAAAATGGCGTAAGGAAAATTTGAACTTCTGTAGGTCATTTGTGTTTGACACCCTTGAATAAACTATAAGATAGTTATGACAAATGCAGAAGCAGAATACAAACCACGACAGGAGATACAACATTAGGGTTTATTTTTATTCAGACTTCATCACAAGTGAATCAGCTGTGTCTTGAGAGGAATCGATCAACTGTACACAACAAGCATCAAGAACATATTTAAATAAAGGCGAGACGTCAACGGGGTGTGTGTGTGTGTGTGTGTGTGTGTGTGTGTGTGTGTGTGTGTGTGTGTGTGTGTGTGTGTGGACCTTGAAGGTGTTGAATGAAATGTGGATGTGTGCGTATCTGTGCGTTGAAGACTCTCCGCGGCTCAATCAGTTCGTAGGTCGTTTTAGCAGATGGACGGCTCGTCCACTGCAGCCGCTCCCTCTGTGATGGCCTTCACACATTTGGCCATGGTCTGAGAGGACCTGCTGATGGAGTCTACAGGGAGAGAGAGAGAGAGAGGACAAAAAGTCAAAAACGTACAGAAGGACGTATCAAGGGTGCTTCTTCTGGTCGAGCGCGGCATTCGGCAATGATGTACATTTGTGTCATTTTTGTAAACTTTCAAATTATAAATTTTTATGATTCTAAGGAGTTTCATTCCCCTTTAGATCCCCCCCCCCCCCCCCATGTCAAAAAATGTAAACTTCACAAGGACTGTGATTGTAAAAGTGTCCCATTAAATGGCATGCATATTTTATATTATTCCATCATAGTTAACTGGGGTAACTAGAATGTAAAAGAAAAACAGCAACAGCACCATCTATGGTGACATGGCTGTAACTGCAACCGGCTCCACACAAAAGACAAGCCACTACATAAAAAAGGTACAACAAGCTTATGCTTACGATAAGCTATATCAAGCTTGCTCCTACATTTAACTTTTAATATACTAAAAATACTCCTAACCCCTCCATCTCCCCAAACCGCGCAAAAAGCATTGGTGTCGCTGAAAAAACACAACATGGGATTCCTGTACGTTTGCCACAAAGTCGAGCAGTTGACCCAGACCCCTTTAGCCTTAAGGCAGGGCTAAACAAGAACTCTTGCCCTTTTGCTCGGGGCAAGTACAATACCACTTTGGGCAAGTAAACCAAACAACACACTTGTACTTTACTTAAATAAAGATGAAACATGACAATTAGCGTTAGACTTTGTTAATTGATAATTTGATAACCACTCCAAACTATTTGTATGCCATTTTTTAAAATGACAAACTTGTGACCCACTTGCCCGGTCAATAAAACCCTTACGTTGAGCCCTGCTTAAGGTTAGTGTCTATGTAACAGTGAGTGTCCCGCACCGGGCTCGAACCCATGACCCCTGGCATGAGAGGCAGACACTCTAACAAGGGAAGCTCAAACCCACAGGCTCCAGCTGTGTCGGGGAGTGAGGTTTACTCACAGCACAGCACCACCTGCTGGCTTCCATGTCACCTAGGTCAGGGGTTCCCAACCTTTTTTGTGCCACGGACTGGCAGATACATGAAAAAAATCTCGTGGACCGGTTGTCATGTGCTCAGCGCATGTACGCGCCCGTAAAAAAAACCCCGGCTTGTTCACGGGTGCGCGACCGACACATCACTAGCGCGTAGTCTCTTTAGTAGCGCGTGCAACTGAAAGTCTCTCGTTATGCCGCCGATATATATTTAATCTATATATATATAGATTATACCGCCCATATATACCGCTATATAATCTATATATATAGATTATACTATATATATAATCTCTATATATAGATTATACCGCCCGCCGTTCACCTATCCTCAAATTATTTGAGTCAAATATGATGATAAACACACTGCTGTTTCGCGGCCCGGCAGTAACACCTCCACGGCCCTGGACCGGTCCGCGGCCCGGCGGTTGGGAACCCCTGACCTAGGTGACGGAATGTGTTTTACGGCCCGTTTCACACCAACACAATGTTGCGTGGTTGCACCTTTAAGATAAATAAACCCCCAACTCCAGTGGGAAGACAAAGCTCTGGACCCTCTAGGCCAGAGGGTCCCGCTGCCCACCTGTCATGTAGAAGTCCTTGGCGGTGAGCTGTGGGGGGATGAGGGGCGTGGCGAGAAGCGTCTGGTTCACCGCCTGCACAGTACAGAGAGACAAACAGAGAGGCATATTACATTCATTGGGATTACATGATACATGTACCGGTATATTACATTTACTGGGATTACATATAACATTTACCGGTATATTACATTCATTGGGATTACATAATACATGTACCGGTATATTACATTTACTGGGATTACATGTTACATTTATTGGGATTACATATGACATTTTCCGGTATATGATATTTTCTGGGATTACATATTACATTTACCGGTATATTACATTTATTGGGATTACCTATTACATTTACCGGTATAACGATTTATTGGGATATTTGGATTGGGGATTACATATTAAATATACCATTAAATTACATTTATTGGGATTACAAATTACATTTACCTTATATTTATTGGGATAACATATTACACTTACCGGTATATTACATTTATTTGGATTACACATTACATTTATTGGGATTACATATAACATTTACCGGTATATTACATTTATTGGGATTACCTATTACATTTACCGGTATATTACATTTATTTGGATAACATATTACATTTAACGGTAAATTACATTTACCGTATTGACCCAAATATAACACTAAGTAATAGTAAGCAAAAAAAGTAAGCAACATGAAAACATGAAGGCTTTGTAGCGTGTGTATTGAGTTACCAGTAATGCGATGCTTGCACAAAAAGGCTAAGGCTGTGTGTGTGTGTGTGTGTGTGTACATACGGCGGCCAGCTCGTTGGCCTGCTTGAAGTAGTTGGCTCCCTCCACATCGTCGTAGCGGGTCAGGTTGGGAGAGACCTGGGCCAGGCGGCTTCGAACCTCATCCACCGTGTCGTAGGGCAGCATCACGCCAGCCAGCTACCACACACACACACACACGAAAGCAGTGTCAAATTCAGACTGCTCAAAGTAAGAGCGAGAGCCCCTGAGAAGCTTTCAAGGATCCCAACACAGAAACACCAACACTGCTGCAGAACTGGCACTATAAAATGCTTTTTGCACCATATGTATATATCATCCATCGGACACTTTTTATTGTTCTTTGTGTACAGTACAGTTATAGTATAGGGCCGTTTATAGTAAATAGTATATAGTGTTTATAGAATTGTATAGTATCGCATAGCATAGTATATAGAAGTGTTGTTGAAATTCTTACTGCGAGAGAGTTAGCATTCCATTGTACTTGTAGCACATGGAAAATCGTGTGTGTGTGCACGACCGTGTGTGTGTGTGTGTGTGTGTGTGTGTGTGTGTGTGTGTGTGTGTGTGCGACCGCGCGTGTGTGTGTGCGTGTGTGTGTGTGTGTGTGTGTGTGACCGCGTGTGTGTGTGCGTGTGTGCGAGTGCGTGTGCGTCGTGTGTGTGCGACCGCGCGTGTGCGACCGCGCGTGTGCGCGCGACCGCGTGTGTGTGTGTGCGACCGCGTGTGTGTGTGTGTGTTACCTCGGACACAGCCCTGATGACCTGCCAGTCCTCCCGTGCGGCCCCGGGGGCGGTGACGGCCACGCGGGTCTGCTGGCTGCGTCCCTCCGTGTTGACGTAGGTGGCGTTCTTCTCCGTGTAGGCGGCGCCCGGCAGGACGATGTCGGCCATGGGTGCCCCCACGTCACCATGGTGACCTGGTGTGAAGAGGGGGATCATTGGATAGAGACACGAGATTGAAGACACATCGTATACACGCCCCATGTTTCGCGCTTCAGGTCCATCAAGTCACAGACATAAGTCGCTTTCACACAATAGGAACTCTGGGCCATTTTCCAAGGTGACGCAAACTTTCACAGGAACTTCCCCCTAAATCGGCCCTTTCAGGCATCGTGTTTACATTGCGGTGTTGAGGTGACGTCATAAATACGAAGCAGGCGAAGAGCTGAACTTTACTAAACACTTTAATTTAACCGCGTGTCTTCTTCAGTTGGTCTTCTGCGTGTTATTCTGCTGTAATGCTTCTGCTTGTAGGGTTACGGGCTTTGTTCTTTCGCCTGCCTGCTCGAGTTAAACCAATCAGCGTCGAGCTCCGCCCAGCTGTTCGTCAGGTGCCGGTCAGAAGAACATACCATCGAAGTATGGACTTTTTTTGGGGCCTGAAAAGGTTCCTGAAAGCGCGTGGGGGTTCTGACCCCCTTTAAACGAGTTCCGAATTGGGATGGTGTGAGAGTGCCTAAGCAGACTTAGAAAACTGTTGACATCCAAGTGCCATAAGAGAACTGAACACAGTCAACCACTGACAGTGACTGTTCAGTGTCACTACAATACTGTATTGTATCAATACTACGCTCCTCTGTGCTGTGGAAGATAGAAGTGTGTTTGTTTTTGCTTAAGTGTGTGTGTGAGAGTGTATCCTTGCGTGTGTGTGTGTGTGTGTGTATCCGTGCGTGTGTGTGTGTATCCGTGCGTGTGTTAGTGTGTATCCGTGTGTGTGTGTGTGTGTATCTGTACGTGTGTATGTGTATTAGGGCTGCCCCCTAATAGTCGACCAAAGAGTCATTAGTCGATCAAGTTTTCATTGGTTGTTGTTGAGAAGAAAAAGGAGGGAAAAGGAGAGAGAAGCAGCGGCGCAGAGGTGAGCACGCACCAAAGAAGCAAAGGGAAAAGCAGCAGGAGATATCAATGAGAAATATATGAGCAACGCTATCCAAAGCTTGCCAGAGCAGCTAAACGCATCCACTTCATCCCTTCCACATCATTGGAGCGCATATTTTCAATTGTGAGCAAGACACGGAGCTCACTTCTCCCGGACAACGTAGACAAAGTTTGCTGAAGCCTATGCTTATTTATTTGTTGTTTATATTTATTTTACATTGTCAAAAGAAACAAAATACATAGTTTCGGTTTAGTTTACCAAAATGTTTTATAAAGTTATTGTGTTGGTTTTAAAAGTTCAGAAGTTGTGTGATGTTGATGTTATATGCCGAGATGCGTTGAAATAAATTAACAAAATGTTCAGACGGACTCCTTGTTGATTTATCCGACACATTCAGAATCATAATTTAATGACTTGCCGGTGTGGTTAAACAGGCAGCTTGTTTCATGCGTGCGCATGTGCACCATTAGTCGATCGTTAGTCGACTAATGTCCTACACTGACGACCATTGGTCGACCAGGAAAATCTTTGGTCGGGGGCAGCCCTAGTGTGTATGCATCCGTGCGTGTGTGAGTGTATGAGGGTATGCGTTCGTGAGTGTATCCTTGTGTTTGTGTGTATCCGTGCATTCGTGAGTGTATCCTTGTGTGTGTGTGTGTGTGTATCCGTGCATGTGTGGGTTTATCCTTGTGTGTGTGTGAGTTTATCCTTGTGTGTGTGTGAGAGTTTATCCTTGTGTGTGTGTGTGTGTTTATCCTTGTGTGTGTGTGTGTTTATCCTTGTGTGTGTGTGTGTGTGTGTGTGTGTGTGTGTGTTTATCCTTGTGTGTGTGTTTATCCTTGTGTGCGTGTGTGTATCCGTGCGTTCGTATCCGTGCGTTCGTGAGTTTATCCTTGTGTGTGTGAGTTTATCCTGGTGTGTGTGTATGTGTGTGTGTGTGTGTGTTACCCTGGTAGATGATGAGGCTGTCCTTGGGCAGGTCAGCCCGGGTGATGCAGCCGGCGTCGGCTCCCAGCAGGTAGAGGACCTTGGGCGGGTTGCTCCTGATGGCCTCCACCCCTGCTTTGTAGCCAAGGTCCAGCGCCGCCACCTGACTGGCCACCCTGGACACACACACACACACACACACCAGCATTCGTGTCAGTGACGACGATTCATCTCAGAAAGGCTTGTTATTTTCATAACATTGTGTAAACGTAAGCCTGCCGACGGTTTTGCGCAGTAAAGTTAACCTGACTCCCCCACACCTAAAAGACGTTCTAGTGAGAAGCTGGAGCCCATAGAGTTTTAGCTTCTCACGTTAGAGATGCCCGGGGGGGGGGGGTCGTGAGTTCCAACCATGTGTGGGACAATGTTTCCATGGCAACATGTGCCCAGTGACATTACAACAAAAAGAGGTATGTAAGCTTAGTTAGTGATTGAAATATTATTTGTATAATAATATAATGTCATAGAATAACTCACAACCCTTTTTGCTTAGGGTGTGTGAATCTTTCTGCATCTCGCGATTCTATTCCAAATCATTGCTTGATTTAAAACCAATTTCCAATTCTCCATTCACATCATGTCTGTACTCATTTCAGGATCTACTCTGGTCCGCTGTGTGCTAAGAAAGGTGGTGTGGCAAAAAACGGCATAAAAGCAGAGTACAGTGTGTATAACATGATGACGTTGTTTTTATAATTCATCAATCAAAGTTATATCAACAAGCAATAAAGTAAAACACTCAAAGGCAAACCAAAGTCAAAATAAAATAAATACATTACATAATAACAACTAGAGGGCCTTCAGTTAGAGCCCAAATCTCTGCCACACCAGAAAGTCCCCTGGATCCAGATCTGGACCCGGATGTGCGCCAAAACCAAATGAACCTTGGCCCATAAGTAATCTAACCCCCAAGATTTGTCCAATTCAGGACAATTCTGTGTGTTTTTGCATTTACCTGTGCAGGACGTTGAGGACCTTCCAGCCCTCCTCCACACCGCTGCTGGAGCGGGCTTTCTGAGCCAGCGCCGACACGGCCGCCAGGATAGCCCCCCCGTCAGGCCTCTGGAGGGCACTGCTGCCCACCACCACCACCGGCCGCTTGGCCGTCGACAGCACCTGGAGAGAGACGGAGAGAGAGAGAGAGACAGAGACAGAGACAGAGAGAGACAGAGAGACAGAGAGACAGAGAGACAGAGACAGAGAGACAGAGAGAGACAGACAGACAGACGATATTTATTGGCCATTTGCAAGTACAATGTAATGCTTACTCCCCATTACCTCCCGCAGTATGAATCTCCAAAACAATACCATAATAAAAAAAAAAAAAAATACTATATACACAATAAAAATGAACACAAAAAGAACAAAGTGACTGAAGGATGATATGAACGTGTTGAATTGTGCAAAAAGATTTAAAAGCATTTAAAGTGCCAGTAGTGCAGCAGCATCCTGAATGCAGCGCAGTACAGTGCAGTGCAGTAACTGTGATGAGTCCAGCTAAGTAGGACAGTGTCATGTTAATGACAACGTTATGATAGCGGCAGCACTCCTAGCAGTTCAGTAGGGGCCCTGCCTGTGGATAAAAACAGAGACAGACAGAGACAAGGGGAGACAGAGAGGTCTGTCTGTCTGTCTGCGTATGTGCGTGTGTGGGTGCATGTGAGTCTCAAAGCACCTCCCAGAAGGGGTGCGTCCCGCTGGCCAGCTCCTGCAGCACAGAGGTCTCCTCCCCCAGGTGGTCGTAGGTGTAACTCAGGTCCACCTGGCGGCCCACCAGGCCCACGTGGAGCTCGTTGTGCAGCCAGCTGACGGGGGAACGGGGAACAGGGGACGGTGGTTAGTGGGCGGTCCAGCCTCGACGTCATTTCAACATTAAAAGTAGAATATTACACAAAAAGTAAGTATGAATTAATAAAAGACGTCCCTCGATTTGACATTTTGGATTGTCACAGACCGAAATGATACCGATACAGTAGTTGGTTAAACTAGTAAAATGAAATGTTAATTCATGTTGTGATTACGGACAGAGGGAGACAGACAGAAAGACAGAAGACAGCGAGAGTTGTGATTAACCGCTTTAAGAGTACATTCATAAGTAGGATAGCAAGCAAATACATTTGCTATATAAGCGCGTCTCCGTTTGCATCTTTTGTTTGAATCACCACCATATGAATAATGATCTATAATAACAGTATATTAGTTAATAGATTGTTAAAAATGAATGATGATAAATGTTAACAGTATAATATTAGTTCATAGGCCATTAAATATGAATAATAGTAAATGTTAACAGTATATTAGTTCATAGGCCACTAAATATTAACGATGAAAAATGTTAACAGTATAATATTAGTTCACAGGCCACTAAATATTAACGATGAAAAATGAAAACAGTATAGTATATACTACTATATATATACTAATATATATTGTATTAGTTCCAAGGTCGCTCAATATTAATAATTACGGTAAATGGCAATGGCACAATATTAGTTTTAGGATGCTGTTCCTGGTCAAAGGCTGCGGGTGAAACCGTGGCGTTCGGGCCGACTCCTAGCGGGTACCTCTTGCGGATGCGGGCGTTGAACAGTGGCGCCTCGTAGCGGGGGTTGGTGCCCACCAGAAGCAGCACGTCGCAGTCCTCGATGCCGGCGATGCGCGTGTTCAGCAGGTAGTTAGAGCGCAGGTCGGTGCTGCGGAGACAAGATGAAACATGTTACACCCAGATGAAACCCTGCAGAACCGGGTTTTGCTATTTTATACATTGGCAGAATTTTGCTGGACTTTTTGGACTCATATTCATTACGGTTACTACACTGTTCTGCACTGTACTGCATTCATAATGCCGCTGCACTCCTGGCACTTTAAAATGCTTTAAATGCATTTTGCACAATATAACAATTATATAATGTACATTTCACCCATCAATCACTTTATTGTACTTTTTATGTTCATTTTTATTGTGTATAGTATTGTTCTAGAAGTTCATACTGCAGGAGGGAACGGGGAGTTAGCATTCCATTGTACTTGTTGCATATGGCAAATACAAATCTTTAATCTTGAATCTCTTGGAAGTCAATAGGGGAGAGGAATTTATTGTTTTAACTCTATTTTGGATTATCCTATTTGAATCTGTGGAGTGACAGGTGGAGATATCGCACCAATATTTGTGAGTGACATCGTGGCAAGGTAAGTACCCACGCAAAACCCCTCCCAAGCTGTAATGATGGGCGGCAGAGGTAGAGCGGTCGCCTCGATCGTTCGATCCCCGGCTCCTCCTAGCAGAAACGAGGTGTTCGAGGTGTCCTTGAGGAAGACACCCTAACCCTAACTGCTCCCCGGGCGCTGTATGAATAGCTGACCGCTGCTCCTAATACTAGGACGGGTTAAATGCAGAGAAACTCCTTTTGCTGTACTGTACACTGACAAATTAGAATAAGAGGTGATTTCTTGGGTTTGTCTATGCAAATCAGTCAGTCTCTCCCCCCCCCCCCTCTCCCTCTCTCGGCGAGTGTCTCTCACCCAGCCCCATCCATAGGGAACAGCTCCTCAGTGCAGAGGCTGTCAGAGTTGAGTCTGTTGAGGAGGTCCTTGAGGGCCACCAGGGACTCGGCGTCTACCATGCCACCGACGATGGCCGCCACCTCGCTGCCCTGCGCTCCTTGCAGCTGCACACACACACACACACACACACACACACACACACACACACACACACACACACACACACACACACACACACACACACACACACACACACACACACACACACACCACACACACACACACACACACACACACACACACACACACACACACACACACACACACACACACACACACACACACACACACACACACACACGGGGGGGGGGGTTAGACAGCGTCTCTTTTTTAAAGGGCCAAAAACACGCATTTACATACTGACAATTTGTCAGACACCCTGGCATCTTTCAAACAGGCCCTCAAAACACACCTCTTCACTGCTAACCTCCACCACCACCCTCCATCATCACCACCACCACCACCACCACCACCACACCATCACCATAGCTTTGTTTGATTTTGTTGTATTTGTTGAGTTGTTGGTTTTAAACTGCCTAGTTTCGTGCCCACCCCAAATCCATCTTGTCTTTTCTGTACATTTTGTTTTGTGTATTTGGGGTACCTTGAAAAACGCTTTATAAATAAAATGTATTAAAACTATTATTATTATTATTATTATTATAGCAACCCGTCAGGTATTATTGAGTGAAATCTTACCTACAGCGCCTTATAAATAAATAAAGAATCTCTGGAAGAAATATTAAGGACTCATGGACATTTCACCGGTAGGAACTGTTCCACAAGTGACAAATGGGCCGGCGTGAGCGCTGAGACTTACTGCTCCTGCCACGCGGGTCAGGGCGTCCTCCCAGGAGGTGGCGGTCAGCTGACCCGAGGCGTCCTTCACCATTGGCTGGGTCAACCTCTGCCGCTTGAGGCCGTCATAGGCGAACCTAGAATCCACACGCAGCCCCCCACACACCCACACACACACACACACACACACACACACACACACACACACACACACACACACACACACACACACACACACACACACACACACACACACACACACACACACACACACACACACACACACACACACACACACACACACACACACACACACACACACACACACACACACACACACACACACACACTAAGTAAGTAAGTAAGTAAGTAAGTAAGTAACCGGGTATCAAGTTTGCACATTTGAAAGCACACCAAATCAAACCACAGCAAGGTGATGTCAAACATCTGTGATGGGCTCACATCGGTGCCGGCCGAGGTCACCTGCCACAGACTGTAAGGCCGGGCCAGTGACATCATCATCTGCACTATACTGCACTGTATTCATCATGCTGCTGCACTACTTTAATTTTAAAATGCTTTTTTGCACAATTCACCAATTCATTGTGTACAGTATTATTATAGTATAGTGTTGTTTAGAGTATAAAGTGTAGAATGTAGTGTTGTCTATAGTATAGCATATCATAGGTAGTACACAGTGTTGTTTATAGTATTGTTTATTATAGTATAGTATTGTATAGTTTAGTATAGTATAGCTGTGGAATTTCATTCTGCGGGAGGGAATGGGGAGTAAGCATTCCATTGTACTTGTTTTTGGAAAAATGTTCCAAAAAAACCATCTTGAATCTTCATGACGTTTACATCTACGCTTTAAATATCTCAAAGTAGGCATCGGCACACGTCGGGTTTCAGCAGCGTCGGCGCTCTCTGCTGTGTGTGTGTGTGGTGGCTGACCGGGTCTTGTCGGAGATCCACTCTTCGTTGACGTCCTCGTTGAGCCGGGGCATGACCCTCATGACCTCGCCGCCGCGGGTGCTCACCACGATGTTGCTGCCCACCGCGTCCAGCACGTCGATGGACTCAGTCTTCCTGCGGGAGGGGGGGAGGGGAGGGAGAGGGGAGAGGGGAGAGGGAGAGAGGAGAGAGGGAGAGGGAGAGGGAGAGAGAGAGAGAGAGAGAGAAAGAGCCGCCGTGATCAGTCACAAGGCAGGGAGGACGACATCGTGCTGAAGGCTATTTTTGATTTGATTTGGAGAAATGTGGCGGTGTTTCTAACGTAATGTAATGGATATGCATTGTATTTTTTTTACACATTATGGTAAAGCATAACTTCCTCAGTTTAGAATCCCAAATGATTGATTATTAGCACAAATTCATAGTGACAAACGGATGCCAATCGAATGTGTCAATAACCTTTTGGGTCTCGGCTCAGGCATGTCATTTTAATATTTTTTCATGTTTATTTACCACCAAAAAAAAAATTCCCACTTTTGGATTTCAGCACAAAATATAAGAGTCTCTCCACCTCTCTCTCTCCCTCTCCCTCTCCCTCCCTCTCTCCCTCTCTCTCTCCCTCCCCCCTCCCCTCTCTCCCCCCCCCCCCCCCCCCCCCCAAACAGAGCAGGCCCTACCTGGTCTCCCAGGGGCGAGCGGTGAAGGCGTAGGGCTTGGAGGTGAGGGCGCCCACAGGGCAGATGTCGATGACGTTGCCCGACAGCTCCGACATGAACATCTTCTCCACGTACGTTCCGATCTGCAGGTTGTTGCCGCGCCCCGTCGTGCCCAGGTCCTCCACGCCCGCGATCTCGCTGGCAAAGCTGCACGAAAAAATAAATAATAATAAATTAATCAACACAATAAGAACACAACATTGTGACTTTATTTGATCATTTTTTATATATACTTTTTTTGTATTATTATCAAACAGATTAATATTAGAACATTATTATTGTTACCGGAAAATTTTATTTTTTCGCCCGAAACATTTCTGTTCTTGTAACGAATGCGACAAAACAACCCTTTTCAAAAACAATTAAGTAAAACCAAATTCATGTAGGAATACTGACAAACAGACAGATCACACAGACCAACCGTATAATAATAAAACGTATAAGACCATAACTACGTTCTAAACACCACACACAAATACCACATAATTCCAGTCATCTTGAATCTTAATGTGTGCCAATTGTAGACAGAGTATTGGGAGACAAATATTATCTTATTATAAACACCAACATAAAGTGTGTGCCATATGTGTATATCATCCATAGCTAGATACTTTGATCGTTAATACAGTTATTGTTAATAAAGAATCAAATCCACAACCAGCATTCAGACATGGATCCTATCGACGATACACGGTATACAGGGAGTGGCGATTTTAGCCAGATTTTCCATGGGAGGGGTCTTAATCTCTCTCTCTCTCTCTCTCTCTCTCTCTCTCTCTCTCTCTCTCTCTCTCTCTCTCTCTCTCTCTCTCTCTCTCCCTCTCTCTCTCTCTCCCTCCCTCTCTCCCTCTCCCTCCCTCTCTCCCTCTCTCTCCCCCCCTCTCCTTAGATCTGGAAGGACACGTGGCGTGCAGGCGGCTCTCACCGGACGCAGCGTGTGCACTGGATGCAGCGGGTCATGATGGTCTTGATCAGTGGCCCGATGTTCTTGTCCTCCACAGCCCTCTTGCTCTCAGAGAAGCGGCTGCGGTCCGAGCCGAACTGCATGGACTGGTCCTGGGGGGGGGGGAGAAGACAGAAGGCAGTTAGAAGTCAGAATCTGAAGAATCTGAATCACAACTCCTTTATTGTCACAACCAAATTGTCTAGCGATCCTCATGACACTCTTCCAAACAACAATATTATAAATATAAGTTATATATAAGGGTTTGTGTTACCTGTAGATCACACTCTCCTCCCTGGTCACAGATGGGGCAGTCCAGGGGGTGGTTGGCCAGCAGGAACTCCATCACTCCCTCTCTACACACACACCACAACAACAACAACAAAACACACGCCGGTTATGTGTCATTGCTGCACCCCTGTGATCCAGTAGGGCTAGATATGTTGACACACACACCCTTTTTTTTTATTTCTTTTTTTTACAGATATTGCAATTGCGAAATGACACAATTATTTACTACTAATATTACTACAAAAAAATGAGTTATGTTGTTTTATTCAGCAGTGTGTTATATTAGTTCCACATGGATTATGAACTGAATCACAATGCCTTTATTGTCATTGTACAAGTACAACCAAAATAGTATGTGGATCATAAAATGTAACAATCTATCACATTAGCGTCGCCCAAAAACCTGAGGAGAAGAACTCTAGTTTAGCTAGTTTGAACTGATGGCTGGAGAGCACGTAAGGACTCATGTGCCGGTCGTCTGTCTCAATGAGAGTGTGTGCGTGCGTACCTCGCTTTGCGTGTCTTCTCCGAGTTGGTAAGGATGTTCCAGCCCTTCATGACAGGCATGGCGCAGGCTGCCACCGGCTGTGGGCGAGGAACACACACACACACACACACGTGAGTCGCGCACAGCGCGTACACACGCACGCACGTAAGGAGGCCGGGATGCATGGAAAGAACAGTTGCACAACTCTACTACTTTGTTGATGTCTTTCACTTCTCCCCAGTTTTTGGGGTGGGGGTTTTCATCCGATTCTTAGCATGGGTGGGCCAGTGGGAATCGAACCCCAAACCCCTGGCATCGCCTCGCTCAACCAAGTTGTAATAGACTAGACAGGGTTTTACTTGCACTTTTGGTTGGCATAATCTTACCTCCCTATGTATTCACTATTTAGTCTAGGGGTGGACAATATCGTTTAAATCAATGCCACAATGTTTCCGATAGATTTCACGTTAATGGCAAAAATTCCTCGCTAAACAATCAAAATGACATTCATGTCATTGAACTGGATTTTTATGTGTGAAGTCTAACCAAACTGACATTTTCAAACAATGTTCTAACAAAAAATGTATACCTCATTTTGACAGGTTTTAAACAAAATTAGCTTGTCATCATCACAATAGACGACAGAATTCAGATTCAGATTACTTTATTAATCCCGAGGGAAATTAAGGTGCAACAGTTGACACAAGGGGAATAAATGCACACACAAAAATACTAATACCTATGCTAAAAAACAAAACAACAACTAACTAAATAAAACTATTATAAACAAAAATATATAGTCTAAATGAAATCTAAATGTATTGATAAATGAAGATAAATTTACAGTATTATTACAGTAATACGTAGGTATATACAATACACAACAATACGTATAGTGCAAATTGGCAGTAATAATATATTAATAAATAACTCAACTGAAAAGTGACATGTGAAAAGTGAAAAGTGAATTAGGATTTAAATAGAATTTACAGTGCAAAGTTACAATGAGATGATTACAGTGCGTTGACCAAAAAAATAAAATAATAAGTACGTTGGCCTCAGGTCACTGAGTCTCCACTGTCCCTCTCACGACCCGAGGTAGAGGAATTAAAGAGTCTAATGGCCACAGGAAGAAAGGACTTCCTATGGCGTTCTGTGGTGCACCTGGGTGGAATGAGTCTGTTGCTAAAGGTGCTTCTATATGAGGTCAATTGTGTATAACGATAATCACATCACACCATGCACACATGAAGGAGCAGGTAAGGTGGGTCAGGGGGCACCTTGCTTGCCTCTGAACCTCTAGCTAGCCTCTGAACCTTCAGCCTCAGAACCCCCAGCCTCTGAACCTCACAGCCTCTGAACCTCACAGCCTCTGAACCCCTAGCCTCTGAACCTCACAGCCCCTGAACCTCACAGCCCCTGAACCTTCAACCTCTGAACCTCACAGTCCCTGTCCCAAATCCTTGTAAATCCTTGTAAATCCTTTTACTGTAATTTTGCACTGTAAATTCAATTTCACATGTCACTTTTTCAGTATTAATCTGAGTTATTTTATTAGTATTTTATTACTGCCAATTTACACTATACGTATTGTTGTATATTGTATATACCTACGTATTACTGTAATAATACTGTCAATTGTGCAATTCATCTGTCATTACATTTAGATTTCATTTAGTTATATTTTGTTTATACTAGTTTAGTTTAGTTTAGTTTGTTGTTATTTAGTTTTTAGGTATTAGTATATTTTGTGTGCATTTATTCCCCCTGTTTCAACTGTTGCACCATAATTTCCCTCGGGATAAATAGTCTCTTGAATCTTGAACCTCACAGACCCTGAACCTCACAGCCTCTGAACCTCTGAACCACCAGACCTCCTTACCTTGGGCACCTTCTCGATCTCCACCAGACACATCCGGCAGTTCCCCGCCACAGAGAGACGCTCATGGTAGCAGAACCTGGGGATCTGCATGCCCACTTTCTCACAGGCCTGGGAAGGAAATATTAAATATATATATATAAGATTTTGGATATTGTGATATGGCATATGACTTATCTTTTCCTGGCTTTACCGGCTGCATTTATGTAAACTTTTTTATTTCTGTATTTTAAC
The DNA here is from genome assembly GCA_027704905.1 of Muraenolepis orangiensis. Classification (NCBI taxonomy): domain Eukaryota; kingdom Metazoa; phylum Chordata; class Actinopteri; order Gadiformes; family Muraenolepididae; genus Muraenolepis; species Muraenolepis orangiensis. The sequence goes on from CM051009.1 coordinate 4,354,408, forward strand.
TTGAAAATAAACAAAACACAACAATAAACAGCAATACACAACTAAGCAACTAAACCTCAGGAACAATACATGCATTGCCACCACTTGGTACTTGGTGGCAGTTTTCTGAACTCTGACTGACTGGTTGAGCCGTTCTATTGTTTGCCTTTACCCACTTAGTCGTGATATCCACGTTACTGATGATTATGTATCAAAAACCTAATTGTGTGAATATTTTGGTCAAAAACATCCATTTGACTTTGTCCATATGGTCCAGTGCTAGTTATACTGCGGGAGGGAATGGGGAGTAAGCATTCCATTGTACTTCTTGCAAACGGCAATACAAATCTTCTTGAATCGAATTGTAATACATAGTTGTAGTCTCTCCCCGCGCTCTACATTTGGAGCCACGTCTAGACGTACGTAAACAAGACTGTAGCGAAAAGCGATCACAAACACATTTTTTTTGGTTACCTGCAAAACAGTGGTGCCAGGCTCCACCTCCACAGGTTTTCCATCCACAAACACCTCCACCATGTTACTGGCGGCACGTGACTGGACCCGCGCTGAAAAAACACATGAGATACGGCACTCAAGTCAAGCGGCTACTACTTTAGCACTGTATACACACAGACACGTGCATTCACGAGCACAGAGCAGGTTACAGCTTACCACTGTGGGATGGAGCCAGCCCGGCTAAAGCTCGCCCGACGGCGGGAAAACGCAACATGACGCTGAAAGTGATACAGACAGGAGAGCGGTCAGCGACGTGAACAGATGTGTAAGACGTACCAATGTTTATAACCCGTGACATTCGCTGCAAACAACATTTAAGAAAAGTTGCAAAGCATTATAGTAATCATCAGCATGAGACCTCAGTAATGAACATAACAACAGGCCAAGCACCAGACCGCTAGACGGTTGAGTCTTTAAACTTTGCATTATTAAGGAGAGGAGAGTCCATCAACAGTGGTGGAAAGTAACCACCAAGTACATTCTGTAAAGTACTGTACTTGTACTTAAATTGAGTATTTATGTCTGCTACCCTATAATTGTACACCATTACATCTCAAAGGAAAATGTTGTACTTTCTACTCCATTACCTTTATCAGACAGCTTAAATTACTTCTCAGTAACTATTAAGATAACAAATATGCAGATTAACAATACAAAATATAACCAATAAATACATCATATTATTACATCAATATAGCTGTATTGGTGCCCAGGATGACATTCACAAGAAACAGTTTGTAAAAATATATATTTATTTTATATATAAATATACATAAATACATTTAAATGAACTCCACCTTTACCAGCTGCAACATCAGCGATGAACGCATTAATGCATCAATACATATAATAATATGTGCAATGACATTAAGGGGCATTCCGCTGCTGACTGATGTCTATGCATTAAAACACTCACATATATGTATATGTATAACATATATATATATATATTAGCAGACGCTTTTCTCCAAAGCGACTTAGTGTGTTTCAACAAAGGAAGCTAAGAGAACAACGTGTCACCAGAAGACAAAGGTGCATTTCATTTCTAACGAGTCTCCAAGAACTGAACCAGTGCTCAGGTAGAAGTACAATAATTCAGGCAAAAGTCCAACAAAGTTGTACTTGTGCAATGACAATAAGGGGCATTCTGAGTCAGACTATGCATTAAAACACTCACATATATGTTTAGTTGTGTACACATGTGTATACACGTACACACACACGTGTGTAGAGTACCTGGAGAACTGTCAGCTAACACATAAACACAACGTTATTGAGGCACCTTGCTAGCATGGTAGCTCGGTTAGCAGAGAGTAGTCAAGGGCACAGGCATTACGCAGTAATAATAATCTCACTGATGGGTTACTCGCGTTTGTTGTAAACAAAAAGAAAAATGCCGTCTGGTTCTGTGTGTTAATAACTTGGTTAATTGTGGCGTTCTTACCTTGTCGCTATTTGGCCTTCTTGACCAGAACAGCGGTGGTTTGGGAACGCAAACCAGTCTCGACTATATTATTAACTGTTAAGCGGAAGTAGCTGTAGCTTAAACCGAACCTCTCTTCCGGTTGGGGCTTCAGGCTAAAAGTCGCGTTAGAAAGTAGTTGAACAATCAGAATCAGAACGCCTTTATTGTACACGTACAACGAAAGTATTTGTAAAAAATATTTAAATGTTATGTTTAATATTTAATGTACATTCAACACATACATGTACACATCATTTAACAGTCACTTTGTTGCTCTTTTTTAATTTTATATATTATTTTTATTTTTATGGTGTTTTGGAGATATATATATATATATATATTTGGAGGTATACTGCGGGAGTAAATGGGGAGTAAGCGTTCCAATGTACTTGTTACTAGTGATGGGAATTCCGGCTCTTTGAGTGAGCCGGCTCATTTGGCTCGGCTCACCAAGAAGAGCGGCTCTTTCGGCTCCCAAACGGCTCTTCTATTTTACCACATATACCTTTAGAATTCAATCAAATTTAGCCCTATTTTGACTAATTATTTATATGTGTACACATATCACTTAAATTATTCAATAAATCCTTTGTACTGAAGTATTGTGCTGTGTAGCTGTTGGTTTTTGGGTACCAGACGCATGATGGGTAGATCCTGTAGCTGCAGCAGCAACAGGTGGAGTAGACCACTGGCAGAAGCAGGCAGTCTGCCTTTTTTCTTCCAACTGAACTGTTGGATGCACAGTTCTCAAGTGCCTGTGGAGGTTGTTTGTGGACCCTGCTCTATATGAGAGCTTCATGTTGCAAATTCTGCATTCTGCCTTTGTGTTTGCACAATTGTTAAAATGCAGCCAAGTGCTGCTTCTTTTCCTACTTTCACTCATCTTATTAGCGCGATACAAACTGACACTTCCCCGTGTGTTCTCCTCTCGCTCTGTTCAGCAATCAGCACTGAGCACGCGCCGCCCCTCCCTCCTTATCTATCCTCACGTGATGCACAGCATGCGCGTGACATTCAGTCACTGCATGGACGCGGAGCACCCGTAACAAATCAATAACGGCTCGTTTGCGGGTGCGAGCCGGCTCCCGTCGTTCACTAAAAAGAGCCGGCTCTTTGGGCCGGCTCGTTCGCGACCGACACATCACTACTTGTTACAAATGGCCAATAAAAATAACATATTGAGGTGACCCTATATACAGCAGTGCATATTACACATCATGTATATATATATCCTAATAACTAGAAATGTATATACATACAAAGGTGCAGTGGGATGTAACCGTGTAACTGATTATCTAATCTAATCTAATCTAATCATGCATAAACACATGCAAAAGCGCTTTATTTTAAATACATGCACATTATTGAAATGATATATATATGTCACAAAATGTTTATACTTCGGACAGGGGTAGGTGGAGCTTGTGGTTTAAATGTATTGGTTTGAGGTTGTTCCTGTGTTTTTCCAAGACATTTTCTTTCTGGAGCGAGAAAGTTCAGATACGTTGTTGTGGTGTGGTCGCGTTGTTTCCAAACTTCATTTCCCACAACACACCGCGCTCTGTTACCGGAAGTTACAACGTGTGCAGTTTGTGACAGTTCAGGAAGCGTTTTGTGGACTGGTCTCTGAAATACCCAAGAAGCGTCCCGTTTTGAGGGAATTCCAGCTGGTAAAGCCATTTATGGAACTCAATATTCATTAACACACATTTTACAAATTGTTTGATTGTGTCGATAGTGAAAAATCTGTGGGGGGAAAGTTTGTCCTAACTAGGCCCTTCGAGAAATTATTAGCAGCATGCTAGTGTCGTCTTCCTCTTTAATGCTATCCAGTAGATTAGATTCAAACAGCGAAAATAGTATTTGTGAAAATAAAAAAAGTATGTGTGAGATATGTGCATAATAATAGGTATATATATATATATATATATATATATGTATATGTATATATACACAGGTAAGTATACAAGTATTTAACAGGTAATGATCAGGTGTATGCAATTATATCAACAGGATAAATATATATCATTGTGTATACAGCAGGTAGTGAGCAGGGATATGCAGTTCTATCAACACTTGAAGATTAAAAAAAAAAAATATATATATATATATATATATATATATATACGGCAGGTACAGTAAAAATGTACACATTTACAGGTATGTTATCAATAAATATGTAAACTATAGGTAGATGTAGGTAGTTGTGATTACAGTGCAAGGCAGTCTATAAACGATTGACATTTCAGGACTTCCAGGACTTTCGTCTGTATTTTCGTACAGAAACTGTAGTTTCGTTTCGTACTTTTCACTGTATGGTGACAGTGCCGTAATACATAATGTAAAACAGGACAAACTGTTCGTATTTGTCCACAACATGGGCTGTTTGTTTTAGCATCTGTCTTTGGCATTGACTTGAATCGGCTTACTTTTTTGGGAGAGAAGTTTTTACAACTATTTCAGGTGTGTGTGTGTGTGTGTGTGTGTGTGTGTGTGTGTGTGTGTGTGTGTGTGTGTGTGTGTGTGGTGTGTGTGTGTGTGTGTGTGTGTGTGTGTGTGTGTGTGTGTGTGTGTGTGTGTGTGTGTGTGTGTGTGTGTGTGTGTGTGTGTGTGTGTGTGTGTGTGTGTGTTCGTTCGTATTTGTCCACAACATGGGTTGTTTTCAGTATGTCTTTAGCATAGACGGATTGTTTTTGTAGGACTTGAGCGTGGTATTCATAGACTGTTCTGTGTGTGTGTGTGTGTGTTTTTCCTAGTGTTCCCGCTCTGTATCTCCTCAGACTACATTTCTTATCGACGTCTAGCCGCTAGAATGTGATCAAATAGGCCCGCCCTCCACACCCAACCACAGCTCTACTGTTTTTGATCAGGTGCATGTCAAGGTAGGTGACCTCCCTTAAGGACATTACACTATGCTAGTTTACTGTGTGTGTGTGTGTGTGTGTGTGTGTGTGTGTGTGTGTGTGTGTGACTGTGTGACTGTGTGACTGGACTACAGTACCAAAGTGGTTGGGGGGGGGGGGGGTATGACACTACCATGTGTGATGTCACCAGAGGGTCGTTGTTTTTGGCATGGCTTCTAAGGGCTTGTCAACATCAAACCCGGTGACACTTAGACAACTAGCTGAATCACTGCCTAAAACACAGTGTATGCTGTACAGTCTAATTCAGTTCCACGTACAACAACAACAGGGCAACAGTAGCTCAGTCTGTTGGGACTTGGCTTGGGAACCAGAGGGTCCAAAATGAGAACCGGGGGGCTTGTAAAATGGTGCCAGTTCGCCTCCTGGGCACTGCCGAAGGTGCCCTTGAGCAAGACACCAGACCCCTACACTGCTCCCCGAGCGCTGTATATACAATAGCTGCCCACTGCTCCTAATACTAGAATGGGTTAAATGCAGAGAAACAAATTTCACTGTGTGTGCACATGTATGTGACCACAAAGAGGATTATAACATCAGCTCGGCTTTTTTGAACTCGGCCTTCCTACAACAACAAAAAAATTTCCCGCTTAACCCCCCACTTCTCCACCCACGAGCAGAGAGTCGCCGCCATGTTGCCGACCACCTCGCCACACGTCGCCGGCGGCAGCAGGCCGGGCTCGCGGGATGCGGCCCGCCACACAGCGGGCGCCAAGCGCTACAAGTACCTCCGGCGGCTGCTGCACGTGCGGCAAATGGACTTTGACTTTGCCATGTGGCAGATGCTCTACCTGTTCACCTCACCGCAGCGTGTGTACCGCAACTTCCACTACCGCAAGCAGACCAAGGACCAGTGGGCGCGCGACGACCCCGCCTTCCTGGTTCTGCTCAGCATCTGGCTGTGCGGTACGTACGTGTGTAGGGGCGGTTCCAGCCGACACCTGCAATGCTTCTCTCTTCTTGAGTTTTTCTTGACTTTTCTTGAATGGTTATTTTAGCGAGAGGTCTCGTCGAGGCAGGACATCAGTTGTGTGCAAGTGTGCCCCCGAGGCACTAATACCTCGATCCCAAAACATTCTCCAATATCCAGTTAAGTTACTCAAAGACATGAGTGATTGCAGTTTCCGCAATTTTTGCTGTCGCTGGCTCCAGAGATATTGGGTGAAATAATAACAATAATATTAATAATAATATGTTATTCTTTCTTTTTTTTATGATCATATATTTATTATATTGTTATTATATCGTTATTAATCAATATATTATTAAACATATTTGAAATAAAACCTATATTATTATTATTATTAATAATAATAATTACATTACAATTAACCATGATGTTGGTCACACCAGTGCCGTGTTCCCCAACCTTGCGATGGTGGTGGTGGCTGCTATATAAGCTATATATATATATGTGATGGTACAATTGGATGGTTTGCATGACGTGAAGCCCCACGGTTGACTCTCGGCCCCTCCCCGCTCCACAGTGTCCACCATGGGCTTCGGCCTGGTCCTGGACATGGGCTTCGTGGAGACCCTGAAGCTGCTGCTCTGGGTGGTCTTCATCGACTGCATGGGCGTCGGCCTGCTGATATCCACACTCATGTGGTGAGCTGGTAGTGACTGTATAATATAGAATTTATAGTTTGTTCCAGCAATATCCACCCTCCCGCGTGTAATGTGTATACAGTCAAGAGTGAGCGCAGTACAGCTAAAGGGGCGGCAGTAGCTCAGTCTGTTAGGAACCAGAGGGTTGCTGGTTCAAGTCCCCAAAAAACACCTGGGCTCTGCCGAGGTGCAAGGCACCAGACCCCTACACCCTAGCTCCCCGGGCAGCTGTATATACAATAGCTGCCCACTGCTTCTAATACTAGGATGGGTTAATTGCAGAGAATATTATTTCACGGTATGTGTACAATAAAGTGGATTCAATCCTCCAGATTTAGATTTAGATGATGCACAGGCTTCACATTCCTACACCCGGTGTGGGCGTGTAGGTCCTCTTTGTTGTCACGCAAGTCCAGGAGAACTAGTTGCTCTGGTTGGTTATATTATCCGTCGCTGGTGTTCTGTAGGGCTGCAACCGACCACAGTTTGCAGTGACGATCGATCAAATTAAAGGAATTGAAACGATCCAATAGAATGTTTAACATTTGACTTTGTGACGAACGGCGACCACCGCCACGGTGTCGAGCCGAAGGCTCGTGTGAACTTTGACTGTCTGAACCACCGCAGGGTGATCACCAACCGGTACCTGCTGAAGCAGCCCGGGAATGACCATGACGTGGAGTGGGGCTACGCCTTCGACGTCCACCTCAATGCCTTCTACCCACTGCTCGTCATCCTGCACTTCCTGCAGCTGTTCTTCATCAACCGTGAGTGGGCGGGGACTGTGTGTCTGTCAGTCTGTCAACGTTATTAGTATGGCCCTTCATCACAGTTACAATCTCAAAGGGCTTCTCCCACTCCCCTGCCCACGTAACCCTCAGCCCTTTAAGAGGTGTGTGTGTCTTTGGCTTATGTCATATATATCAATACGTATAATAATTGTTTTTATTTATTTGATATGCAACTGATCCACCACCCATGTGCTACCCTTTTCCTAATCCGTACCTGAAACGTATTTCAGTGACGCTCATCCCCCGATGGAGATGAGTTATGACACAGTTTTTGCGGGTGTGTGTGTGTGTGTGTGTGTGTGTGTTTTGACGACACTAACTCTCTCTGGGGCACACTGCCGTTGTGTCTCAAGACATCGTGGTGATCAACTCTAATTGGTTCCTGGGCTACTTTGTGGGCAACACGCTGTGGCTGGTGGCCATCGGTTACTACCTCTACATCACCTTCCTGGGCTACAACGGTAGGTTATTTGTTTTGAAGAGGATCTTTTATTACGTATTAAATAAGCCCAGATTCTGATTCAGACAAAGTATATTTGTCACATATGTGTGTAAGGTTCAGTAAACGATGTACAGTGAAATGTTGTCGCCAGCACCCAAGATGTGCAAAAGGTAATTTTTTATATTTACATAATTGTGGAATATATGGATCTGTCACCATACACAGTAGTATAAATATAAAGTTAAAAGTGTGACGTGTAGTGCAGATTGTCCAGTTGTTGGGAGAGGGGGAGGGGTTGGTCAGGGGAGGTGATGCTTAGTGATGAATTACATTGATGATGAATTGATCTTCTCTGCTAGGACTGCACAATGGCTTGCATATTTAAGCCTCTGCAATTAACTCATCGCCTCTCTTGTTTCTCCCTGGGTCACCGTGATGGTTCTCCGTGGGTCACCCCTGATGGTTCTCCGTGGGTCACCCCTGATGGTTCTCCCTGGGTTACCGGGTGTGATGGTTCTCCATGGGTCACCCCTGATGGTTCTCCGTGGGTCACCATGTGTGATGGTTCTCCGTCGGTCACCGTGTGTGATGGTTCTCTGTCGGTCACCGTGTGTGATGATTCTCCGTGGATCACCGTGTGTGATGGTTCTCCATGGCAGCCCTCCCCTTCCTGAAGAATACAGTGGTGCTGCTCTACCCCTTCGCCCTGCTGGGGCTCATCTACATCCTGTCCGTCTCGTTGGGCTGGAACTTCACACAGGGCCTCTGCTCGTTCTACCAGAACCGAGTGAAGTAGAGCAAGGGAGAGAGATACTCTTTTGTTTGTGTGTGTGCACTTATTCATTGGTTGGGACACCCTCCCTTGTCACTCGTCCCTCTGGTATGGTCGTGTGGATTAAGGTGGACTTCTGGCTCGTTTTCTCGGACAATAAGCGGAGGTTTTGTGAAAAACAGCCGGTTGAAGATGGCAGGGTCTGGATTTAGGGAAGAGCAATGTGTATTTGGGGTTTTTCTTTGTGGGTTTAGAAACCAAGAAAATAAAGATTGAGTGAGGAATTTGTTTAAATGTTGTTTATTGAGGAGCTAGTGGTAAGAAGTGAAGAGCAATGTAAGTATATATGTTTGGCTGTTAGTAGCAGTTTTCTTTCTCTCTCTCTCGACAAGTGTACATTCCCAAGCGCTTTCATTAAAAAAATTAAGTTGTTTTTGTTGTTGCTTGCTGAAGAACCCATGCAACGCATGGCAATACTTTTCATTGTTATAAGCAACATCAACCACAAGATGTCGCCCTTGCCACAGATGTATGTGCTTAAGTGGAAATGCACATTCAATGACATGGGCTGCGGTTTCCGTAAGCAGGTGACGCAGTCACGTCAGGAGGTTCAGGAAACTAGACTTCATTTAAAACGAAACAAAATTAACACGACGAGGAAGTAGTTCTCTCTTTCGGGAGAAAAAAAGTCGCAAAACCCATAAACATAAGGTGAGTACAACATATTGACCCATAATCCTCATTTGAAGTCATGGACCCGATGAAGATTTGTTTGTAACAAGTAAAACAACATTGTTTACCATTGTAAATACATTATAAAAACGAATGTTATAGTTACGTAACTTAAATCTGTTTTCTAGGAATGGCCTCTGCCAGCCTTCTCTGTTTTGAGGAGAACTTTTCATGTCCCATCTGTCTGGATGTGTTCAACAGTCCAGTTTCCACACCATGTGGACACAACTTCTGTAGAGCCTGTATTACAACATACTGGAATGACCAAGTCCAGTGCAAATGTCCTGTTTGCAACAAGCGTTTCCACACAAAACCAGATTTACATGTCAATACTCTCTTATCAGAGATGGTTGATAAGTTTAGACGGTCCGTCCCAGTAAAAGAGCAGCCTTGTGTTAAACCAGGAGAAGTTCCCTGTGACGTCTGTACCGGGACACAGCTGAAGGCTGAAAAGTCCTGCCTAGTGTGTCTTATCTCTTACTGCCACACCCACCTGGAGCCACATCAGAGAGTCCCAGGCCTGAAGAAACATCAGCTGGTCGGCCCTATGTGCCGCCTGGAAGACAGGATGTGTAAGAAACACAGCCGACTTCTGGAGCTCTTCTGCCAGACTGAACAGTTGTGTGTGTGTCAGTTTTGCACAGAGACTGACCACAAGTCTCATCCTGTTGTACCTCTAAAGGAGGAATTTGAAGTGAAGATGGCCCAGCTGGGGGATATAGAATCTGAAGTTCAGCTGATGATCCATGAGAGAAAACGAAAGATTAGGAAGATCAAATTAACAGTAGAACGCAGCAAAGCAGACGCAGACCGAGAGCTAGCCGATGGTGTGCAGGTTCTCACTGCTCTGACACGCTGCATTCAAAAGTGTGGGGATGATCTCAAACAAACGGTTAAAGAGAAACTGACATCCATAGAGAAACAAGCTGAAGGCCTCATCCAACAGCTGGAGCAGGAAATTAAAGATCTGACCAATAGAAGATCAGAGGTGAAGCAGCTCTCACACACTGAAGACCACCTCCACTTCCTCCAGACCTTCAGATCCCTGATAAATCCTCCACACACCAGGGACTGGACGACTGTGGAGGTCCGTCCTCTGTCATACGTAGGGACCTTGAGGAGATCCCTGGATCAGCTGGAGGAGACACTGAACATGGAGATGAAGAAGCTGCCTGTCCTGAGATCGACTCTAAAGAAGCGTAAGTGTCTGATTAGTTCAGCACAACACACACTAACTCTTAAGATGGAAAGTCCATCCACACAGCAGTATGTGACGTCCGTTCATTCAAATCCTACTGGGGATAAAGTTAATAAACACAATCCCGATTAGATTCTACTAATATAAAACAAAGTGTAATAGTACTTATATAATACAAAGTGTTACTTTGCTACTTGTACATGCACCGAAATTAGCACTAGTGGTCCATTCCGACTCACCCTGCTTTTCCTCTACAGCTCTCAAGGTGCGAAACAAGGACGCATGGTTCAACCTCGACGACACCAGAACCGACAAACAGCCGGCGTCCCCAGAGCCAGAACCAGGAGCGCAAACGGCGGCCGCATCAGAACCCCCGGCTGAAGCTAAGTCCGGGCACCTCACCGACTCAGACCTGGAAGAATGGGAACAAGACCCATTCTTAGAACACGGACGAAAACGCATCCAAGGTCAATTTTTCCCAGGCGAGGGCGGATATACACGCTCAACCGGGAAAAACAAACAAAGACGCAGAGCGAAACGATAGAGAAAGACCAAACGTTGTCATTCATAATCATTTTCGGTGTATTGTTGATGCCCACCCTAGCTGATCGGAAACCCAAACACCATTGACTACTAACGATAAAAAGGCTAATCTGAGAGACAAATGATGAGAAAAATGCAGAGGGGGCGTGGACAGTGGGGTATGGATTGCATGAACGACATGGTTGGTAAATGGGGAATCTGGTTTGCAAAGGCAGGCATGATTCTCCTTGCCATTTTAATCATATGATGTTCATCGGATGTTGGAATCGCTCCCATTGTTAAAAGGTTCGTCCAGAAGGTTTGTCCAGTGAGCAAAATGATAGAAATGGCTAGTCTGATGAATCGACCCCCTTTTTCCTCTGACCCTGACTTAAAGAGACTGGCTGTGTGGATTTGGTCTACCTACCACTGAGGGGCGACAGTGGGCCCCTTCCCATTTGGTATTAACATGTGGTTTCTGAGATCCGATCTCACAAACCACATGTTAATACCAGATGTGAAGTGGTCTCATTGAACCACATTCTTAATGCCAAGTGTGAACTCAAAAATACTAACACCGTCCACTTGCGGATCCCTCAAATCACATTCTAATTCCAAATGTGAACAGGGCCAGTATAAGCTGAGAGCGCTCCCCTCTTGAGCGCTAGACGTGGAGCTGGAACTGCCAAGAAAGCTACACTGCACTGCCCGGACCTCGTCCCACAAAAAGGCCAGCCTCCCTTAACTATAGATATAGATATAGAACACTTTGGAACACCGCCTTATACCAATAAAAGTTGTCTAGCTTAGCTACTGTTAATAAATCATCTGCCCGGAGTCTAAATGGTCACTCCAGGGGGGGGCCGTGATTCACAAAGCATTGTATCTTATCACTCAGAGGTCTAAGTAGCAGTGAAAGTTCCCCTATAGGTTTTAAGAGTTTTCTCTTAAAACCTATTCACAAAGCTGCTGGGACCAACTTGTACTAATGGACCGGGGGAGAAATCTTTAAACTAAGAGAAAAGCGAATTGCCGGCAGCAGCCATTGTAGGGTGGTTTGTGATTTGGACTTAGGAGTCTACCCCTAACTACCCATTACTTTTTACAGATTTAGGAGCTGTTCTTAGCGCTTAAAACACTTGTGTCATCAGCATCATCACGAGTTGGGGGCTTAAATTTTAGCCTTCATATGCTTTGTGAATATTCCTCAGAGATTACTCAGCTCACTTCATATTCTCACAAGCTGAAAGCTAAGATTGCTATGTTGTTTATCATGATTTCAGATACTGTGTATTTTTTATAATTTGATATGATTTCTATACATTTGTGTGAAGGTGTTGTCCACCTCCAATGGGAATGAGGCTTTTTTGAGTCGGATATAAAAATCACCATTTTGCTTATCCTGTGTGTTCGTGACAAAGCGCGTCTTTGCTACCCAAAATATGTGTCTACCGCCTACAAAAACGTTTTACTGTAAAGTGGCTTAAGTACGACTGGGTTCTCATAGTCTAGGCTAGGAGCCTGGTTAGTTGTGACAGGAGCTCTCTTTGAGGTGCAACGAGAGGCTTGTTTAATGAATAATGTGGTAAAGAAGCTCATATTTTATTTTTTATTTTTAAGTTTACGTGAGGTTCTTCTCTTTATTTTTAATTTCAAATGCCCATGTCCCAGCCTGTGACTGGTCAAAATGTTTCAAACTCACACACCTGTACATAGAGGGCGCTATAATTAGGTATAATCTAGGTCCCAGGGCCTTGAAACTTGGAATGCTTGAAATGTTTCAGTGCGCCAGCTAAGTGCTCAGCTAAGTGCTAAACAAATATATTGCTTGACAATTGTAGATGCAAATATGTACATTTGTGTGTTTCTTGTAAATCTTCAACAAATAAACTGTTGTAAAAAATAGGAATCCGAGACACCACTTTGTGTGTGTGTGTGTGTGTGTGTGTGTGTGTGTGTGTGTGTGTGTGTGTGTGTGTGTGTGTGTGTGTGTGTGTGTGTGTGTGTGTGTGTGTGTGTGTGTGTGTGTGTGTGTGTGTGTGTGTGTGTGTGTGTGTGTGTGTGTGCCGCTTTGCAGGCTGTATTTACGCTTTATTCAGAAAGTTTGTATTTGTGTTTATGTATTCACCCAATCACAACTTATTTTATAGAGATGGCAAAAGAACACTGCCCTGACACTGTACTCATGCTTGGTTATTGCACAAACTCAATTTTATTGAATATTATTATTTTATAACAAACTACAATGAGAACAGAACTATTGTCATTGTTCTATCCATGAGAATAATCGCAAACCATACAAAATCTATTCAATAAAATATCCTGATTTGTTTTTGTAGGCGTTAAGTTGAAGAGTTATTGCCTCATTACGTGTAGTGCACTATCTATCCTGATCCATGAACCCCGTTTAAGGTGGTTCAGGTCTACAAACACATCAACTAAATATGTAGTGACAATGATAGAATTGTACAGAAATACAACAATCTATTGATCAACATATAGATCAAAAGAGAAACAATCATCAATAGAGCTTTTTAACTGTAGAATAAATGATATGTGTATATTGTAGCGGGAGATACATGTTTGAAACTGTAGTGAAAGATAAATATATGTTTAGAACTGTAGAGGAAGATAAAAATATACTGTTTATAACTGTAGAGGAAGCTAAATCTAATGATCCTAATCAACAACAGGAAGATAAATATAATGTTTATATCTGTAAATTAAGACAAATATATAATGATGGAGGAAGCTAAACATATTGTTCTTTATAACTGTAGAGGAAGATAAATAAATGATATTGATTATAACAAATTGATAATAAAAAATACACAATTTGTATGCATTGAAATCAAAATGACTAACGTGTCTTACTTACTCTCCGAGACGCCTCTTAAGAGCATAAACAGCTGCTATTTAATCAATGTGTGTGTGTGTGTGTGTGGGGGGGGGGGGGGGCTACACTCAACCCAAAGAGACTGAGGAACTCTCATTCAATAACCCAAACCCAGGGTAGAGGTCCTCCTGGGTGAATGTGGACTTGAAGGTGTGGATGTGTGTCAGAGTGTCTGAGGACCCTCCTCCATCTGGGGACACTCGGTAGAAGGACAGAGTGTCAGCAGGTCGGTCCACATACACCCCTACTCTGTTAGAGGGGGGAAGACGTATGACTGTTCTACTATCGTTGTACCGGGCAGAGTAACCACCATCAGTACAATGAAGACACCAGGACTTGTCGTTGTATCCAAGGTCGCTATCATCACCCTTTTCTTTACGTTTGATTCCTTTGTACGTCACTCCTATATGAACAGGCCCTTTTCTCTCTACCTCCCAGTAACAGCGGCCAGTCAGACCCTCTCTACACAACACCTGCTCCCAGCAGTCAAATCTCTCTGGGTGATCAGGGTACGACTGCTCCTCTTCAACCACGGTCACCTTTCTGTTGTCCTCATACAGAGAGAGTTGTTTGTGTGTTTGGGTCCAGTGTGAGTTCACAGGCATATGACAAGAGAACAAGACTTGATTAGGCTGCTGAACAACACAGAAATACACTGATGAGGTATTTCAGCCAATATGCATCTGTTATGATAATGGTTTGGACTCAAGCGCACAACCCAATAAGCGGATGAATTCAATACTGGATCTGAGGCAGAAGTGATGTCAGAGGGACAAGGGATTTAGCAGGGGGGATAGGCAATGGACAGGCAAGGGCTGTGGCAGGCAGAATTGTCGTAGAAGGAAGAATCTAAATGGAGCAGGTGAACTGAATGAATCAATAAGCACAAATAGAGAGGGATTGGCTGCAGTGTGTTTAATCTAAATAAACAGACACTTACACTTCTTTGGAGCTGGTTTCAGCCTCCACACTCAACCGTGCTCCACACTGTGGGGTAAACAAAGAGAGAGCAGCATGTTGTCTTTAAACATGGAAACATTCACACTCATAATGTGCTGTATTACTGTACACGACATGAGTTACAGCTGCGTTTTGTTACCAATTCATCTAGCAGATGGTTGAATCATTGTAGGAGGCATTGTCACTGAGAGGTGAGCTGTCCTCTCCATACCTGAGAGTGTCCAGTCTCCAGCGTGGATCCTCCAGTCCAGCAGAGAGCAGTGTAACTCTTGAGTCTCCTGGGTGATTGTAGCTCAGGTCCAGCTCTCTCAGATGGGAGGGGTTGGAGCTCAGAGCTGAGGCTAGAGAAGCACAGCCTTCCTGTGTGACCAGGCAGCCCACACACACACACACACACACACACACACACACACACACACACACACACACACACACACAATAATTTAGTTATTTTTATGGATATTGTATACTTAGGGATGTGAATTTCTTTATGGATGTCAATCTGTTATTTCTTCTGATATGGAAACTTATGGTTTAACTGTTTGCACATTAAGTAGAACTGACCTGAGAGTTTCCAGTGTACAGTGTGGACTCTCCAGTCCAGCAGAGAGCAGCTTCACTCCTGAATCCTGCAGGTCGTTGGTACTCAGGTCCAGCTCTCTCAGACAAGAGGAGTCTGAGCTGAGAACTGAGGCCAGAGCTTCACAGCATCTCTTCACAGCCTTCACACAAAATAAACAGGAGCACATTAAGAACTGTGTTGAAATGTTTTACTGGAAAGAGACAGACTGTTCTCTGATTGGTCTGTCCCATCAGATCTCGTAGTTGAATCTGATTGTTCTCCAGGGAGAGGCCCAGGAGGAAGCGGAGGAACAAATCCAGGTGTCCGTTCTCACTCTGTAAGGCCTTGTCCACAGCACACTGGTAGAGGAGTTGAAACGTGGGTTTCTTTCTAACAAGAGTAGACCACATGATTTGTGGTTTTCCTTTGGAGAGCAGATTGACACCAGTGTCGATGAAGGACAAGAAGACATACAGGGCCGCCAGAAACTCCTGAATGCTCAGATGGACAAAGCAGAACACCTTGTCCTGGTATAGCCCACACTCCTCTTTGAAGATCTGGGTGAACACTCCTGAGTACACTGAGGCTGATCTGATATCGATGCCACACTCTGCCAGGTCTGCCTCGTAGAAGATCAGGTTGCCTTTCTCCAGCTGGTCAAAAGCCAGTCTTCCCAGAGAAACAATGATCTTCCTGCTCTCTAGACTCCAGTGTGGATCTGTTTCAGCTCTCCTATGATACTTCCTGTCCCCCTGTATGGACTGAACCCTCAGGAAGTGGATGCACAACTGAGTCACGGTCTTGGGCATCACTTCTCTCTGGGATATTTTGAAGAAGTCCTCCATAACTGTAGCACTGATCCAACAGAAGATTGACCAGAGGATCTGACACATGATGTGGAGGCTTCGTGATGTCTTGACATGGGATTATCCTCTTTGAATCTCTTCCTGAAGTCTTCCTCCTTCTGTGAGTCGGTGAACCCTCTCACCTCTGTCACCATGCCAACACACTCAGCAGGGATCTGATTGGCTGCTGCAGGGTGTGTGGTTATCCAGATGGGAGCAGTGGGAAGCAGGTAACCCCTGATGAGGTTTGTCAGCAGCATGTCCACTGAGGTGGACTCTGTGACATCAGTCAAGATCTGGTTGTTCTGGAAGTCCAGAGGAAGTCGACACTCATCCAGACCATCCAAGATGAAGACAACTTGGACTGGTCGAATCTGCAGATTCCTGCTTCTTTGATTTCAATAAAGAAGTGTTGCAGAAGTTCCACCAAGCTAAACTCTTTCTCTTTCAGTAAATTTAGCTCTCTGAAAGTGAAGGTAAATGTGAAGTCTATGTCATGGTTTGCTTTCCCTTCAGCCCAGTCCAGAGTGAACTTGTGTGTTAAGACGGTTTTACCAATGCCGGCCCCTCCAGTGTGTGCGTTCACCTCAGCTCTCTGCAGCATCAATGAGAACTTTACTCTGAACTAACTGAGGACATCAGAAGCGTCTGTTCTAGATTTGCTTATTGCTGGTCTCATCTCTTTTTAATGTTAATGTAGAGCTGAAGTCAAATGTCTTTCTAAACCTTCACCCACCTTGATCAGCTCTGTTTGATGCTGCTGTACAGACTGAGAACTGGTAACCTTTGACCTCTCCTGGTGTTGTCTGTGGAGAACACACACACACACACACACCTAAAGATCAGTAGAGTCTGAAAGCAATCAACCGGTCTGCTTTCATTGTCTGTTTGGAACTCCTACCTCTCTTCTCTGGAGGGGCGTATGTCATTAAAGAAAGGAGGGTTACCCATAGACAAGTCACTCTTGATGGAGACACAGGGTCTAGGGGAGTCTGCTCTCTCCTGCTGCTCTAGGCGTCAACAGAAAGTACACACACAGCATCTGTTGCATTTCTCCTGGCTTCTCCACATCAGTTTCAGTGGAGTCTGATGACAACCAACTGGTCTGTTCTTTTCTGTCTGAAACTCCTACCTCTCCTCACTGGGAGGGTGTACATCTTTATAGAAAGTTTGCTTGATGTTGTATTTTTATAAGCTCATTTCCTTACCTTTTCTCACTAGACTGATTTACATCTTTAAACTGGACAGGATTATCCATAGACCAGTCACTCTTGATGGAGACACAGCTGGGTCCAGGGGAGTCTGCTCTCTCCTGCTGCTCTGGGCTTCAACACAACACACACACACAGCTTTTACTCAGACTAGTGATGGTGTGGTGATGTATCACTGCTGAGATCTGAGATGGACAACAGTGAGAGATCCTATTCTTACCTCTCAGCTTTGCTCTGTTGGCAATGTCCCCCAGACTGAGGGGTTTTAGAGGTAGGACCCCCACCCTGTCTCTCCTCATTCATAGTAGACCGGAGACCTGGAGACACATACACACACAACTACATATTGTTTATACGACCATTCAGCATCGGATTATTCACTGCTCATGTGCTGGCTAAAACCACTCTGAAGGCATGACCACATATGGACTTCCTTGTGTCGTATGACATCACAACCAGATCTGTGACGAGACTCAGGTCCACAGAGAACAAGACAAATAAGATGACATTTAAACACCTTCATTAACCAAGATGGCCATCTTCGTAGTAATAATGATGATATGAATCATAATTATACAAATATAACAACAGTACATTCTATCCTAAATACATTTAATGTCACCCAAGGACACTATAGTGATTGAGAACAAATCTTAAACAATTCGGGACAAATCTAAAATTTATATTTATTATTTTATATTATTTCTTTATATATATTCATATTGCTCTTTTTCTGTGCCGATATATTGTATTTTATAAATTGCATTTTTATTTTATATATTTAACTTTATACAGTTTTTTTAACTTATTTTATTCTATTCTGTTTTTATTTTCTCTTATTTGTATGACTGCTGTCTGTCGTCGGGTATTGCACATAAGATTTTCACTCACTGCTTTATACTTGTGTAAACTGTGACGTGCCAATAAACTTGACTTGACTTGACACAAACACACACACACACACACCACCCCCTAGTGGTTCAACATGCAATAGCAGAGTAATAAAACATGGCTTTGATAAACAGCCTCAAGTCTTACCATTTAGTCATCAGACATATAATATATAATATATATATATAATTATGATTATTATTATTAGGTATAATTAGAGTGTAAAATGTTTCAAGTGCTCCTTATTATTCTCTGATTACGTAAAGATTTAACCTTTGATAACTTTGATCTTCACTGCAAAGACATGTGTAGTTTGTTTTGTATTTTTGTACACGGCCCAAAACCTCTTCATTACATGCTATGGTTATTTCATTTAAATAATTGTCCTATTTTGGTTTATATATTTGTAATTACTAACAAAAACCATAAGATGGCGATAAGGGCAAAGCTAAAGTTTTTTAGCCCCTCCACACACACATACACACACACGCGGATACATATAAATTATATGTATACGCGTATACGTGTGTTTGTGTGTATTGTATGATATAATACACACAAACACACGTATACATATATACACACGCACACACACACGTATACATACACGCGCCTGCACACAGACACACACACATTTAGGCCTATATACCGTGCTATATATGTGCTAGATTATTTACATGAAAAAAAAACGTACCTAGCACAATCGTAGTAGTCTAATATTGGGATAAATATTGATTATTTTTGATATGTTGATATTGATATTATTTAAATAAACTGAATTGCAATGAACCGAGCGTTTCATCATCTTTGAGGGCAAAAGTGACAAATTGAGTATTGATATTGAGCTCATCAATAATTGAGCTGTGGGCCATTAGGATCCCGTGATGACGCACGTGTGTGTGGTTCAGTTGGTTCAGTTCACTTTGACAAAACATCATGTCCCAAGCAGGTGTAGAGACCTCATCGCTGATTATTACAGCAATTTCAGGATGAGGGTCTCTTCAGGAGCAATAACATCCAGTTGGCACAAGGTGGAGATCGGTATCATCACAGGGTGTACTATCTCTGTGACATTGTTCTCCCTAGCCATGAACATGCTCACTAAGTCTGCTGAGCCAGAGTGCAGAGGGCCCCGCACAAATTCCGGACAACGGCAACCACCCATCAGGGCATTCATGGATGACCTCACAGTCATGACAGAATCAGTCCCAGGCTGCCGGTGGATTCTGAAGGGGCTTGAAGAGCTGGTGGAGTGGGCCCGGATGCGTTTCAAACCCGCCAAATCCAGATCAATGGTGCTGAGGAAAGGGAAGGTGGTGGACAAGTTCCGGTTTAACATCGCAGACACAGCCATCCCATCTATCTCAGAGAAGCCAGTCAAGAGCTTAGGAAAAGTTTTTGACTGCTCTCTGAGAGACACAACATCTATCCAGTCGACCTGC